>LPNX010047066.1:787274-914864 GCA_001517045.1 Pseudotsuga menziesii
ATGGTAACATGTTCGTCGAGTAGATCATTTATGTATTCTTATACACTAAACAGATAAGTATGCCTTTCTTTATTTCATATACTCAGACTAGGCCTTTTTTTATTTAACAGTTTTAGCCTGCAGAGGGTCCGTCCAAACATCGTCTAGCGACAATAATGATCTGGGTTCAAAATTCAAAGACTGGTGCTCTCACTACTTGTGCTAGAAAAATATACTATTCATATGATTTTAGGTTCAAGTCACAGAACATATACCCCAGCGATAAGGGTTGCTAGTAAAAAATAGCCCTAATATAGATCCCACCAGGGATCAAGTCTCCCTCGAATATGTTATGCCCATTGTGAGTTGTGCTTCATATTTGAATGTTGTAATCTGACTACATTGATTTATATTATCCTATATTAGGGAAGGGCTAAGTTACAATATGGAATACTACCCAAAAATATACCCTGTTTGTAATACAGATCTTGTATGAAGTTTCATACCCTAAACAAGTAATTTAGCCTCTTCTAAATCACAGTGATCTGATTAATATGGGCCAAACGTTTTATGGTTATTTAATAATAAAATCAAATAGGGAAGAATAGAATAGAATACATGATGTGGTGTTTCCTGATGAGAACACGGGCATGATGGAAGGACTTGACCATGCCATATTTAAAGATGAGAATCTGAAGGCGATACTCGAGGAATTTCTCGACTGTAAGATCAAGGACAAAATCAAGTTCTTCAATTTTTATCATAGAGAAGACATATCAAAGGGTGGAGGGGATGCATCCCACACTAAGATAGGTGACTCCCGGAGAGCCACGTTTCTCTATACATGTCGTCTTGAGACCAAGCTGAGCATATTTAATGGTGGAAACATACCCACCCGACCCTCCTCTGACTAGCACAACGTAATTATCTTTGGCTGATGATGATGAATATGTTCACAAAGCTTCCAGACATCTCCCCAAACTGTCAGAAGAATAAGAAGAAGGTATCAAGGCTTTGTGGAGCAAGGACAATTGGAATTTCCATTTCCCTGCTATTGCTGCCATGGATGGATGAATAGATCTCATACAGTCACAATCAGGTTTCATGAACATGTTTAAAATGGGTATTCTGGATAAGGTATTACCATTGCTCGTTCACAACAATAGCAAATCCTCCCCAAATCCTCCCCAAATCATTTATAAAAAATTAAATGTTTTTATAAAAACACAAAATATTATATATAATATATATTATTATAATCTAAAAAATTAACAAATATATATATTTAAAAAAATATAAAATATAACACAACCAAAATTAGTTAGCATTTAGATTTCCCATTAACTATGAAAAAAGGTCAATGGCGCCAAATTTTGGAGAGTGCTTCAAAGAAGAAATTGAAGAGTTTGGATTTATGTGCCTTTTTAGATATTCAGATTCAGGATTTTCTAAAATATTATTTCCCCTAATGACATACATATATGTATGTATGTGCTTTAAATAATCTGAGACATTGTGATCATGATAAGACATAACATTGATTTAGTGACAATCTGACTAGTGAACACATCCACCAACATTTGAATCTATAGGGACCTCACTACATGTATTGACTAGAGACGCCCAGGTAGAAGGGGCTGTTTGAATCGATATGCAATGTTAAAGGGCCTTTAATATTGATATAAGCCATAGCTTGCTAGGACATCGTCATGATAGCTAATTTGGTGTCAATTTGATGATGATGATGGTGCTGATGACGATGATGATGATGATGAAGATGATCATGATGATCATGATGATCATGATGATGTTGATGAGGAAGAGGGTCATCATGATGATGATGATGATGATGGTAATGACGACGATGATGAAAATGATGAAAATGATGATGATGATGATGATGAAGATGGTGATGACGATGATGATCATGATGAAGATGATGATCATGATGATGATAAATCCATATATGCAATGTTGATGTAATTGTAACTTCAGAATGTATTAATTTGTATTTCTTATGTATTGTAACCCGATGTTTATTCCGGGATGTATTTGTAATGTACTTGAGTCATGTCATGCCCCGAGGTTCCTATAGGGAGTTTCTATAATGTAAAACAATCGTGTCAAGTGAAGGTGGGTAACCCTCCTATTATCTAAGGGTTAAATTCCCCGCAGTTTCGGGGCACTAGGGTTATTAGAATCACCTAGTGAATACGGCCCTAGTTGGGTTTAGTCAAGTCGGGAATTAGTATAAACAGAGAACTAGCCTCTCTATTTATCACACACTCACTCACACTCAGTTGTAGCGCATAGCTGAGGAAGAGAAAGACACTGGGGCAAGGAAGAAAGAGCTTACTGCTGTCAGGAGATCATCTTACTGTTCTGGGTTTCACTTTTGGTGCTGATTCTATCTCTGAGGAAGTTGCGGGGTTTTCTCCATTTATGGTTTTCTCAAGGAAAAACATTGTGTTCATTGTCTCTTCTGTTTGATTTCCATGCTTGTTGTTCTCTCAGTTAAAGATCCTAATGATATGCTAGCTTAATGTTAAAAATCTAACATGGTATCAGAGCTAACCTAAGAAGAAGACACTATGCAGCTGTGGGAACTAGGGCTTCCTATTTTGTGGATCTCTCTTCACATATTTTTATCAAAATTAGGGTGGAATAAATCTCCTCCCTAGGGCACATCTTTCTGTCGAAACATAATCCAATTCTGAGGTTTTTTAGTTTTGGACCTGACACTACTACCAAAAATTTGGGCTTTTCATAGAAGTGGAATTTTTCAGTGATCCCAGGATTGGATTGATCTCCTCCCCAAAATTGAAGTTAGGGATCAAATTCAAAGAATTTGGTTGGACAGAACTCCAGAAAAGCAAAACCCTAATATGCTCCTGAACCAACACTGCAGGATTTCAGCTCCAAATCCAGATCCGACATCTTGAACTGGTAAGATCTAAACATTTTGTATTTCCATTTGAGATTCTTAGTTAAGATGTCTCATCATACCAAGCTTGATCAAAAGATTGAGGGAGCTGATAACTTCCGAGCCTGGAAGTATAGGATCTCCCTGGTCCTGGAAGAAAATGAGTTGGACTCCTATATCAGTGAGGAGGTTCCAGTTCCAGAGGGAGGTGAGTCCAAGGCCTTACATAAGAAGAATTTGGTTATGGAAAAGAGGATCATTGTTGATTCTATCAAGGATCACCTCATACCACAGGTGTCCTCCCTCAAGACACCTAAATCTATGTTTGATGCCCTAACCAAACTATTTGAAGGGAAGAACATCAATCGAAAGATGACTCTAAGGAACTAGTTAAAGAATGTAAGATCCAGAATGAGGAGACCATCTAGTCATGCTTCACAAGGGTCTCCTAGATCAAAGAACAGCTGGAAGCAGTAGATGAAGAAGTGGATAATGAAAAAATTGTGATGACAACTTTGAATGGCCTCCCTAGGTCATGTGATTCTTTCATCTAAGGAATGTATGCTAGAAACTGTCCCATGAATAAGAATGGATCCAAGAAGAAGAGGAAATCCAAAATAAGACATCATGCTCACACAGCTGAGGATGATGATCCTCCCAGGAAGAGAGTAAAACAAGAAAGTGAAGACTCTTCAAGTGAAGATGAATGTGTTTTGATCTCCACTCTCATGGGAACTGTCACTCATGGAAGCAAAGATTGTCTTATTGATAGTGTTAGAAAACAGGACCATAGAACAATAACAGGTATATAGTTAAATCAATAAAAAAGATGCAAAACACATTAAAACATTACAGAGAGACACAGATATAAAGTGGTTCACCCAAATGATGGGCTACATCCACAAAGAAATTTTCCAATCCTTTTATTACAGTCCAGAAAGATGAAGGGATACACTCTGCAGCAAAACCGCTGCACTTCCTCTTCATGCTCTCACAGTCTCTCTTCCAATACAATACAATACCATACCCAGTTGATTTACAATGCTCTCTTTTATAGGGGAAATACAATGGGAAAATTCTAAGGTTAACCCAATACCATGGGTCTGCAATACTGTTGGCCAACACACATCCCAAAATTGTTATTTTTTCAGGGGCTACGCCCCTGAACCCCCTTTTTTGAGGCACTTACCCAAACCCCAAGGCAAGGGGAACAAGTGTATAGTACTCCTACGTTACAATCACAATTGAATAATATCTTTAGATCTGGAAGATTAGGCACTGCAACCAACAATCTCCCACTTGGAGACTAATCACAGCAACTCCACCGCTACTACACTTGTTGGACTATGTTCTGGACCTTGGACTTGGTAAATTTCTTCTTTTCACCTTCATGTTTTAAGGCCAATAGAAACCGATCAGGAACTCAATTTCTCTCTGGTTAGTCCCTTTGTCAACATGTCTGCAGGATTCTAGCTAGTGTGAATTTTTTCCAGTTTTAACAGTTCTTCATCTAGAAGAGATCTTATGAAGTGGTACTTGAGTTGTATATGTTTAGTCCTCGAATGAAAGGCTAATTTCTTTGCAAGATGGATGGAACTTTGGCTTTCACTGTATAGCCTACTATTCTCCTGTTTCTTACCCAATTCTTCCATGAACCTCTGCAACCAAATCATCTCCTTACTAGCCTCTGTAGCAGCAACATACTCTGCTTCTATTGTTGAAAGTGCAACAACCTCTTGCAGTTTTGAAATCCAACTTACTGCTGTTCCACCTACAGTGAACACATACCCTGTGGTGCTCCTCCTGCTGTCTTTATCACCAGCCATATTTGCATCAACATATCCCTGTAGAACAGTGTCTGAACCTCCAAAACATAATGCATGAGAAGTGGTACCTCTCAAATACCTGAGAATCCACTGTACTGATTTCCAATGCTCTTTACCTATATTATTCATATACCTACTCACAACTCCCACTGCATGTGCAATATATGGTCTTGTGCACACCATGGCATACATCAAGCTCCCAACTGCTGATGAATAGGGAATTTTGGACATGTAATCTATCTCTTCCTATGTCTATGGACACATATGCTTGCTTAGTTTGAAATGGCTTTCCAAAGGTGTGCTGACTGGTTTTGCATTCTTCATTCTAAACCTCTTCAACACCTTTTCTATGTACTCACCTTAAGACAATGTCAATTTTCTATTTTTCCTATCTCTTGTTATTCTCATACCAAGGATTTGCTTTGCAGCACCCAAATCCTTCATCGCAAATGATTTAGCTAGTTTTCTTTTGAGAACATTTATATCCTGCATGTTAGACCCTGCAATAAGCATGTCATCCACATACAATAACAAGATAATATATCTTCCGTTATCTAACCTCTTGAAATAAACACAGTGGTCAGAATGACATCTATCATAACCTTGTTCTGTCATAAACTTATCAAATTTTAAATACCACTGCCTTGGAGCTTGCTTCAAGCCATACAAGCTCTTTTTCAATCTACAAACCAAATTATCCTTCCCTTTGACCTCATACCCTTTTGGCTGCTGCATATAAATATCTTCCTCCAAATCCCCATGGAGAAAGGCCATTTTTACATCTAATTGTTCAAGATGCAAATCTTCTACCACCACTAGACTTAAAATAGTTCTAATTGAAGTCATTTTAACAACAAGAGAAAATATTTCATCAAAATATATACCTTTCTTTTGTGCAAACCCCTTTACAACAAGTATAGCCTTGTACCACTTCTTTCCTCCATCTTCTTCCTTCAACCTGTAAACCCATTTATTCTGCAATACCCTTTTTTTTGCAGGCAACTTAACCAGATCCCAAGTCTGGTTTCTTACCAATGAGTCGATCTCCTCATCCATGCCTTTCTCCCACTTCTTTCTAGTTTCTACCTGCATTGCTTCTTCAAAACATTCTGGTTCACCATAATCAATCATCAATAAATAATACAGTGAAGGAGAGAATCGTTCAGGGGGTCTACTTAACCTGGTAGACTTCCTTACAGTTGCAGCAGTTTTAGGTACCTACTGCTACTCTTGATTTTTTGGTGCTTTTGGAACTTCATTTTCTTTGATTTCATCAAGCACTGTGTACTCTGTATTTTCCTTTTCTTCTTTCTTTCCCTGCAACTGATCTTTGTACATGACCTTTTCATTGCATACTACATCTCTACTTCTAATGATTTTGTGATTTTTAAGATCCCATAAGCGATAACCAAAATCATCAACCCTATATCCAATAAAGCTACATTTCTTGGATTTAGCCTCAAGCTTTGTTCTATCATCTTTATCAATATGGACAAATGCTTCATAACCAAAAGTTCTCAGAAATGAGTATTTTACCTGTTTACCTATCCATGCCTCCTCTGGAATGCCACCATCCAAAGCGCTTGAAGGACCTATGTTTATTAAACAAACAGTAGTGTTTACAGCATCAGCCCAAAATTGTAAGGGAAACCCTGCATGCAATCTCATACACCTTGCACGCTCCATGATCGTTCTGTTCATCCTTTTTGACACACCATTTTCTTGGGGTGTTCCAGGGACTATCTTCTCTCTGTGAATCCCATTGTGTGAACAGTAACTATCAAAATCCTTGCTGCAGTACTTGCCTCCATTATCAGATCTAAGACATTTCAACCTTTTTCCTGTCTCATTCTCAGCCAAAGCTTTCCACTTCTTAAAAGTATCCAACACATTAGATTTCTGTCTAATGCAATAAACCCAAGTTTTTCTAGTTGCATCATAAATAAAAGTAACATAACAACGAGATCCACCAAGAGATTGTACTTGATCTGGTCCCCATACATCTATATGGACAAGCTCTAACTTTTCACTCTTCTTTTGTTTCCCAACCCTGAGAAATCTAACTCTCTTCTGTTTTCCATAAACACAGTTCTCACAAAATTCCAAACTTACATGCTTTAGATCTGGAATCAGTTTCCTTGAGTGGAGAATTTGCATCCCCTTCTCACTCATGTGGCCAAGCCTATGATGCCACAACGCTGCACCTATTTCTGTGGAAGCTACAGAAACATAATAATCAGTATTATGAGGACATAAATATAACGTACCTATCCTATCTCCTTTTGTAATTACCATTGATCCTTTAGTGACCTTTGATCTGGATTTATGCGTGAACGAAATGAAATAGTAGATACAGAGTCATAATAATAGACATTTTGCAAAGATAACAGAGATACAGTAAACAAATATTCTATTAAATTGCGGAAATATAACAGACTGTAATACAATTGCTAGAATGGTGGTAGCTATCTCTGAGAAGAGATGTGGCTGCTACGCTCATCCATGCCAAGATGAATACAAAATTAGGCCAAAGGGGCCTATTTATAATAATAATGAGGTGAGAACCCCAAAAATCCAAAACGTAACCCTAGAAGATGAACTGTCCTAAAGTTTGCGGCCCCAAGGTGGTAAGTTGAACAGTCAACTTCCCGGGGTCATAACTTTTGCATACGATATCCGATTTGGGTGTTCGATAGCTCGTTGGAAAGGTTTTTCTAAGATTTACAACTTTTGGTCAACCAAATGCATGCCAATGGAAACCATTTGTCCCCGAATCTCAAAAAAATTTCATTTAGGGCCTCAAAACGGCCCCAGAAGTTTAGGACTCGAAAAACTGTAGAAAAATAACTAGGAAACTGCCACAATGGACAATTGTTTTGAGCTAGTGGAATAGGTGGGTGGCCATCGATATCCATCTGGATCAACCTTCCACCATGTTTCTCCAAACGTAGACAAACAACTGCCATCTCCCAACTGCCCTGTTGAGATCAGATTTCTTTTCATAGCAGGAATGTGCCTTACATCCTTTAGCAACCAGTCATTTCCATTATTTAGCTTAATCCGTACCTTACCCTTTCCAAAAATTTTACATGGTTCATCATCCCCCAATAACACATGCCCAAAATCACCTTGAACATAATCATAAAAGAATTTCCTATGGGGTGTATCATGACATGAAGCCCCTGAATATACTAGCCAATAATCACTATTATTATCTAATGCAAGAATCAAAGCATCTTGTAACACATCACCTGCTACATTAGCTTCCTGGGTAGTCTCTTGCTGCCTCTCACCTTTCTTCTTTGGTGCTTTGCAGTCTTTCTTTAGGTGTCCTTTCTTACCACAGTTCCATCACTCTATTTTTCCGAATCTGGACTTGGATCTTCCCTTTTTAGACTTGCTACGATTTCTTGGGATCCTTCCTCTCTCGTTTTGTCTCCCTCCGCTCTCCATGGTCAATGCATTACCTGATGTCTCACCTGTGCTTTTTCTTCGCATTTCCTTGCTAAGAATAACACTAACAACATCATCAAACTTAAGAGTGTTTGAACTAGGGATAGAGTTACTTACAGCCATGACCAAGCTATTCCAACTTTCTGGCAATGAGCACAAGATTAGAAGAGCCCTAACCTCATCATCAAAGTTCACTTTTACAGAACTTAACTGACTGGTAAGTGTATTAAACTCATTTAAATGGTCAGCAATAGATCCACCTTCTGACATCTTCATATTAAATAAACAATTTATTAAAAATATCTTGTTAGAAGCCAAAGGTTTTTCGTAGAGCTTACTCAATGCGCTCATCACACCCTCTGTTGTTTTCTCTTTCGAAATATTGAAGGCCACTGGCAAAGCCAGGCATAGCCGTATTGTTCCTAGTGCCTTTCTATTAAGAACCTCCCATTCTTCATCCTTCATAGCCGCCGACTGTTTTGATTTTCCGCCCAACGGCAGGTACAGATCCTTCTGGTACAGATAGACCTCCATTTGCATATTCCATAACTGATAGTTTTGGTCATTAAATTTATTGACCCTAAACTTTCCTTCTTCCGCCATTGCTCCCACTCAAACCAGGAACCCTTCTTTCCTGCGAGTTTACCAACCAAATAGACCTTTTGGCTCTAATACCAATTGCTAGGAAACGGGACCGCAAAGCAATAACAAGTATACAGTTAAATCAATAAACACATTAAAGCATTACAAAGAGAAATAGATATAATGTGGTTCACCCAAACAATGGGCTACATCCACAAAAAAAAATTCCAATCCTTTTATTACAGTCCAGAAAGATGAAGGGATACACTCTGCAGCAAAACCGTTGCATTTCCTCTTCACGCTCTCACAGTCTCTCTTCCAATACAATACAATACCATACCTAGTTTATTTACAATGCTCTCTTTTATAGGGAAAATATAATGGGAAATTTCTAGGGTTAACCCAATACCATGGGTCCACAATACTGTTGGCTAACACACATCCCAAAGTTTTTTTTTTTCAAGGGCTCCGCCCCCGAACCCCAAGGCAGGGGGAACGAGTGTACAGTACTCCTAGGTTACAATCAAAATTGAATAATATATCTCGATCTGGAATAATAGGCTCCGCAACCAATAGATAGTGGGGCTTCCAAACACATAATAGGTTTCAAGGAATCCTTTGAGAAACTATCCGAACACAATTCACCCCATAAGGCGAAACTTGGGGATGATTACCAATATCCCATAAAAGGTAGTGGTGAGTCCTCCTACAAGCTAGACTATGGAAAGTCTATGAAGATGAAGGATGTCTTGTTTGTACCAGGACTAAAGAAGATTCTTCTCTCCATATCGGCACTGGATGCAAAAGGCATGAGGGTTGCATTTGTAGATGGCCAAGTCCTCATGTGGCCAAGAGGAAAGACTATTGACGATGCAATAGTAATTGGAGAATAATAAGGAGGATTATACAAATTGAAGGGCCATCTAGAACAAGCCTTGGTCCATGACACAGAAGAGCCAAATGAACTTTGGCATAGAGGGCTTGCACATGTGCACTATAGAGCACTACCACTTGCAAGCAAAGTTGTTGAAGGTCTTCAATAAATTCAAGCAAAACATAAAGGGTTCTGCAAAGGATGTGCAAAAGGAAACAATACAAAGAAGACATTTCCAAGTAGCGAAAGCAAAGAAAAAGGAATCTTGGAAATAATCCACTCCGATGTATGCAGACCAATGTCATCAAGTTCTCTAAGTGGGTATGTATACTATGTTTGTTTCATTGATGAATTTTATAGGAAGACATGGATTTACTTCATGAGGAACAAAGCTAAAGTTTCTAGCAAGTTCAAAGAATTCAAAACCTTGATTGAGAACCACACAAAAAAGAAGATCAAGACCTTTCGATTAGATAATGGTGGAGAATTCACATCAAATTAATTCAAAGAGTTATGCAAAGAATTAGGGATTAAGAGGGAGTTATCCACTCCATATAATCCACAACAAAATGGGGTTATAGAAAGGAACAATAGAACTATCATGGACGCTACAAGAGCAATGCTTCATGATCAAGATCTTCCCATGCATCTATGGGCAGAGGCTGCCAGAACACCGGTGTATGTATAGAACCATATTCCATACAAAGTACTCGAGAACAAGTCTCCTGAAGAAGTCTTCTTTGGCAAGAAACCAGAAGTTAGCCATCTCAGAATATTCGATTCTCCAATGTACATACACATTCTGAAAGAAAAGAGGACAAAGTTAGATCCTTCAATAAAGAAAGGTATATTTGTGGGATACTATGAAAGCTCGAAGGATTACAGAATATACTTCCTAGGATTCAAGAAGATCGACATCAGCAGGGATGTAACATTTGATGAAGACACAGCTTACAACAAATCCAGAAAGAGACCTGCTGAAGAACCTGACGAAGCAGAAGTACCCAAAATTCATGATACAACCATGAATGAAGAAACTCAAGAAGAATATCGAGAATTTGAATAACCACAAAGACCTATAGATCCACCTCAAGAGAAGAATCCTCATAAGAGAAAACCTGCTTGGGTACAAGAAGCTATCCAAGGTGCGGAAAGATATGGGGCTCCAGAAGAGAATCACAGAGGAAGAAAGAGAACCAGATCTTGCTCTAGATATGTAGCTTTACTATGTGACTCTATCAATGAATAACCTTCCAATTATGAAGAAGTGATAGAATGGAAAGAATGGAAGGATGCTATGATTGAAGAGTATCAATAGATCATGAAGAATGATGTTTGGGATGTTGTCCCAAGACCAGAAGGGAAGTCGGTTGTAACTTCCAAATGGATCTACAAGATCAATCATGCTACAGATGGTAGCATAGAGAAATATAAGGCAAGATTCATGGCTCGTGGCTTCTCACAAAAAGAAGGAATAGACTATGAAGAAATGTTTATACCTGTATCCAAATACACTTCCATCAGATCAGTACCTGCTCTAGCTGCAGTGATGAAATGGAAGATATGCCAAATGGATGTCAAGGCTGCTTTCTTGAATGGTGTAGTGGAACAGGAAGTGTATGTAGAGAAGCCACTCAGTTTTGAGACACATGACATGGAATCTCATGTGTACAAATTGAAGAAAGACCTATACAGTTTGACACAAGCACCCAGGACATGGTACGGTAGAATTGACAGCTTTCTATCCAGTTTGGGCTTTACCAAGAGTAAAGTAGATTCCAACCTTTACTATAAGCTTGAAGATGGCAACCCAGTTATTCTCCTACTATATGTGGGTGATCTGTTTGTAACAGGTATGGATGGGTTAATTGTTGATACGATGAGAAATATTGCTGCTGAGTTCGAAATGAAGGACTTGGGTATGATGCATTATTTTCTAGGCATGGCGGTGTGGCAGAATGCAGATGGAATCTCCCTCAGACAAGGGAAGTATGCAGTAGATATCCTGAAGAGGTTTGGGATGATGGATTGTAATGCCATGACCACACCTATGGCATCAAACCTAAAGTTGTTGAGTGATGCTTCATCAGAAGTGGTTGATGCTACAATGTATCATCAGATGATTGGGTCCTTGATGTACCTGATGAACACGAGACCAGATATTTGCTTTGTTGTGAACACCTTGAGCTAGTTCCTGACAGATCCGAGACATGTTCACTTGATTGCTGCAAACCATATTTTGAGGTACCTGAGGGGTACAATTGATTGTGGGCTCAAGTACGAGGAGAATCAGAAGATTAGCCTGGAAGGTTATGTTGATTCATATTGGGCAGGAAGTGCCATCGATAAGAAGAGCACTTTAGGGTGTTGCTTCAGTATGGGATTATGTGTGATCTCTTGGTTTAGCAGGAATCAATCCTATGTGGCACTGAGTACAGCTGAAGCAGAGTATGTCGCAGCTTGTTCAGCTAGTTGTGAGGCAGTATGGCTAAGGAAGCTACTGTCTGATTTGTTTGATCTCCAAATGGATGCTACTTGTATACATTGTGACAACCAAAGTTGCATGAAGTTGTTGTTCCATGAAAAGTTGAAGCATATCGAGATCAAGTATCACTATATCAAGGATATGGTGCAGAGGGGACCAATGAAGCTCTAATATGTTGCGATGGAGGAATAGATAGCTGATGTGTTGACAAAGCCATTGGCTAAGGTGAAGTTCAAGTACTTCAGGGAGAAGCTTGGTGTTCTCTAGATCGAGGTTTCCTCCAAAGGAAAATGATGAGACCTAGAGCCATTCTGACATGGTGAGAGGATCGGTTCCTTCCATGGTCAGATGTAAGGGATGAGCCATTCTGTCATGGTGAGGATTGGTTCCTTCCATGTTAGAAATGAGTGCTGAGCCATTCTGATGTGACTATAGGAATTGTTCCTACATGATTAGAAGTAAGCACTGAATGCCATTCTTGGAATGGAGGCACCTGTTCAGTTACCAGGTAGCTCAGTCTGGGACTGGGGGCCATTTTGATATGACTATAGGATTGGTTCCTACTTGATCAAATGTGAGTGCAAGCCCTTTCGAACATGCATGTTGGATTGGTTCTTCACATGTGTCGGATGTAAGTGCAAAGCCCTTTCGAACATGCATGTTGGATTGGTTCCTCGCATGTGTCAAATGTAAGTACAGAGCCCTTTCGAACATGCATGTTGGATTGGTTCCTTGCATGTGTTGAATGTAAGTGCAGAGCCCTTTTGAATATGTATGTTGGATTGTTTCCTCACATGTGTCAAATATAAGTGCTGAGCCTTTTTGAACATGTACGTTGGATTGGTTCCTCACATGTGTCAAATGTGAGTGTTGGGCCTTTCTGATAGGGTTGTGGGATTGGTTCCCACATGGTCAGATGTGAGTGCTAGGCATGTCTTTCTGATATGATTATAGGATTGGTTCCTACATGATTAGATATAAATGTTGGGCGATCCATTCTGACTTACGGTCAGATATAAGCGCTAAAGAATACCTATATGGAGGCTAGGCCTACAACCAGCATGAAAAAGGGTTGGCTCTATAGAACTTCCTATGACGAGAAGAATCATGAGATAGCACCCGTGATGATCCAGTGATGATGATTTAGCAGAGATGATCCTGATCGAGGTATGATCGAGATCCAGAGATGATCCAGATCGAGTGATGATCCAAATCCAGGTGAAGATGACTTGAAGATGAAGGTGACTTGAAGATAGAGATGACTTGAAGGTGAAGATGATGAAGACTCAATGATGATCCAAATGATACAGAGGAGAATACTTGTGGTGATAAATTGTGTCGAGAGAATACCTTCCGAGTTAAGAGGGAGTGTTGATGTACTTGTAACTTTGAAATGTATTCACTTGTATTTCCTATGTATTGTAACCTGATGTGTATTCTGGGATGTATTTGTAATGTACTTGAGTCATGTCATACCTCGAGGTTCCTATCGGGAGTTTCTATAATGTAAACAAGTCATGTCAACTCAAGGTGGGTAATGCTCCTATTGTCTAAGGGTTAAAGTCCCCGCAGTTCTGGGGCATTAGGGTTATGTTGCAGCTGCAACTATTTTCCCAAATTTTTGAAATTTTGGACCCTCCTCTTAATTTTTATCTTGCCTAGAATCGTTTGGATCCATGAGCTCTTTTTTTGTTTCCCCTCTGCTACAAGTTTGGATTTTTTTGAGGTCAACTGCTTTCATGCTTTTTGGTAAATGGCTTATGTCTGAAACTGTTTGAGCTATGGAATTTGAAGATTGGAGTTAAAATGTTTCCCTTTTGATCTGCAATTTCCTTCTTTGATATCAAAAGTCTTTTTCTTGTTTTTGCCTCTGTTTTGGAGGTCAAACAAACTTTTTCGTCTCTACCCGGCCGAAAGTATGTTGGAACTTAACATTTTAGTTCGGTTGTTTGGAAGTCATTTAACTATGCATTGGAGCCATATTTCCCTACGGGGCCACCGTCACAGAAGCTGAACAATGATTTTTTTGACGGATAGCTTTGATTGTGCCAATGTTGTGATGTTATTATTTTGACTTGCTTTGCACTGTCGGAGGTTGGCTGAGGTTTGAGTTGCTCATTTTTTTATCTTTATGGAGTCACTATTTTCAAGATGAGATAAGCTTTTAGACTACTGTACAACCTTAAATTTTTCCAACCACTTGACATTTTCACATTTTTTCTGCGCCATATCGGAAAGTTTTATAACTTTGATCAAAGGTGGTAGTCTAATTGCCTTCCGCCATTGCGGCTCCCGAGTAAACTAAGTGTCCGCCATTGTAACTGATCCACTCATCGATGTTTTTGTTACAGTTCTCACTGATTTGTTTATTCACTGCGAAGACCGTATCCTTTTCATCTTCCACCATTGTGGTTGCGTAATATGCTAACCTCCCAACGTTATGTCATTCTGATCACCGGCAAGGAGTTTTCACCCAATGCTTTAGTGTTTAGTCTTTCAGACGATGATAGGCTTAATGGTTCTATGGAACTCGTTGTCCATCTGAAACCCACCGTTGTGGCTAGGAATAAGACTATCCTGCCGATGTTTTAATGGTTCAAGCTACCGATAAGGTTTTTCTTACCATTTTGTAAGTTTCTAACCTTTCTGTGGGCGACGGTGGTTTCTGATTCTTGTTAAGGTTTTCACGGCGAAAGCACAGTACAGGGCCTCCTTTTGATGATTAGTTTTATTTTTAGTGTGGTTTAAGTTTGTTGAAAAGATGTAGTCCTAATTAATGATGAATTTTTGTTTTAACTGCAGATGGACTCAGAAGATTCTTCAGATTACTGTTGCGAGGAGACATAGCTGAAGGATAAAGCTGAGAAAAGTTCGCTGAAAAGTGATAAGCAGAGTTTGTTCTGAAATCAATGGGATCTAAGAAAGGACAAATAAAAGACAAGGCAAAATCGGTGGTAACCAAATCCCAAGCTTGGAAAGGGTTGTTCAGTTACTAAGCTGGCCCCGTTATATGAAGTATTCATAATATTAAATATGAAATGTAACATATTGCCTAAATCATGAGCACTCACAAAAGGACAAAATTGTGAGATTAAACGGTTTTGGGAAGCCCAAGAGTCATTCATGGGCAGCCCAACAGTTTTGTTCTTTTTGTGTAAATATAGAAGATTTAGATAAGAGAAGGGGCTTTTTCCTAGTTAGATTGGAAGACATATTGTAAGAAGAACTATTTCCTTTTGCAATAGATAATTAGAGTTTTCCTGTTGGAGAAATCTGGGTGGAATGTTCAAATGTTATGCTATGGATTTGTTGAAGAGGAACTATTTCGTTTTCATCTTTTTGTCCATTAACTGTGAGATCGTTCTAACTTTTTGAACCTATGATCTTGTATAAGTGATCTCTGGTTTATTTTATGAAAATTTCCACTATGAGTAATAAATTTTGTTCATAAACAATTGGCTATCTAGTTGTTCAAATATCTTTAAATGTTCATGTGTTTTGAAAGAAGTATCAACTATCTGTGATTTTTCATAATGCATGCACAAAATACATTACTCATTAATAAGTGATAATCTTTCTCCCTAGGAATAGGTTAGGTAGTTAGATTTAATTCCTTGTTGTGTGTGATTTAGATGCAAGAGAGTCTAAGACGAGAGGTAAGAACCTACGCATCACATTGTGACCACTCCTTGCATTCTTAATCAATATTCATCTTAGATAGGCACTTGCATATCATACTTAAAGTCAAAAAATACAAAAAAATATATGGTGGACTGGGCCACAACCGCTAAAACCTTTTATTTTTGTTACTTGACCTACGGTAGCCGGACCGCAAACTGGACAGATTCCCTACACCAAACATTCATGGGCTAGTTGGGAACATTGACTGGGGAGAATCCGTTGCTGTTGTTTCCTGCTAATTTCCAGGCCTCAACAGGTTCTGGCGTTAGAAATAGGGCCGCTAGTACATGGCTCGCCAAGGAAACCTGTTTTCTTGAAATTATTCCACCGTTGACAGTTCATAAAGTAGTTTGTTTTCCAATCCAATTCCTGAAGAGAAGGGTAGAGAGCACTTGTATTTTGTCAATAACGAAGTTTTTAATGATCTGAGAAGACACACTAGGGCATACGTGAAGAATATTGGAGGATTACTGATTATCCCTAACTTTCCCAGAAGAGAATATAAAAATAAAGATTGTCCTATATTGGAAGACTCAGTGTTGGTTGGAGATTTGGAAGAACGTGTAGAAACAACCTTACAGGAAGTTGTGCAACCTTTGAATCAAGTAGGCCCAAACACACCTTACGGTTTTCCTGTTAATACTCATGTTCACTCACCTCCTCACTCTCCACCCAGACTCATGGTAGGTGTAAATGCAAACCAACCTAACCTAGCAAATCCACCACCTGCCTGGAAATCCAAGTCACCTTTAAACCTAACTCCTCCTTTGCATGAATTACCTCAATCTTTTAAAAAAATGCTGCCCAAGTTTGATACAAATGAGAAGATATTAGTAGATGACCATTTGCAAAGTTTCTATTTGGCAATAGAAGGATTAAGGGCTGGGGAATATGAGGATGTATTTTGTAGACTTTTTCCACACACCCTTAGAGGAGAAGCAGCATCATGGTATTTTGGTTTTCCTGTAAACTCTATTCCAGACTGGGACACCTTTAAAAGGATTTTAGAAGTAAGTATGCAACCCAAAAAACTCATGCAGCTCTCATGAAAGGATTGTGTGCTTTAAAGAAAGAAAGAAAAGAGAAGGTGCATAGGTTTACCCAAAGATTTGAAACCTATCTTAAGAATTTTTCTGAAGCTGACAAACCCTCAAATAAAGTCCTGATTGAATATTATACCTCAGCTCTAGGACCTGAGTTAGCCATGTTTGCCAAAATGAAGGACAAACCTATGCTAGCAGAGACTTATGAAGAAGCAGAGAGAGTAGAGGCCGAAAAAGAAAGCATCAAAGATTACCCTAAATGGTCAGGAGAAAAAAATGTTGGGAGGAAAGATTTCTTATTTACTAAGCCTAAAGAGCAGCAATCACTGGATTTCGAAGGAATGGAAAAGATGATGCAGAAGCTCTCTAACAGAATCATAGACTTGGAAAAGGACAAGGAAGCTCAAAAGTTTTATAGACCTTCTTACAGGAAAAAGGAAGATAACAATCAATCCCAACCCCCTCTGCACAGCCCTGCATCTATGAACTTAACGGAGGTAGGAATGGATAACTTTTGCACTTTCCACCAACAACCCCATTCTGAAAATAATTTTCCTCAATGG
The DNA here is from genome assembly GCA_001517045.1 of Pseudotsuga menziesii. NCBI lineage: Eukaryota > Viridiplantae > Streptophyta > Pinopsida > Pinales > Pinaceae > Pseudotsuga > Pseudotsuga menziesii. Next base: position 804,684 of record LPNX010047066.1, read on the forward strand.
ATAAATTCAATGACGTTGGTGATGAATCAGCTCTTGGATTCCAAATTAACTGAAGACAATGATGAAGAAGGGAAAGACAACAATAAACCAACAGAAAAACAGGAGGATGAGGCCATGGTTTTATGGGACTGTGTATCATTGTTTGATGCTGATGAAGAAAAGGATCTAAGATCCAAGGGCATCCTGGAAACAAATGTAATGATGAGAAGCCAAGGGTTGATTAAGGAAAACAATCTTATGCTCCCGAAGATCAAAAGACTTCAAAACAATTTCAAGAAATTTCAAAACAACTCCACAACTAATAAAATTCTGGAATTTACCATCACCAGTCAAAGTCTTAGACAGGTCAACATGCCTACTAATCCCAATGAAGAAAAAATATATAATGTTAGATCAAATCTCACAGAACATAAGATGGATTATGACATTGTTGAGGATATCAAAAAGGTAAGGACAAACATCTCATTATTTGAAATGTGCAATGTGCCACAGTAGAAAGAAAAGATATTGAAAGCACTTGAAGCATCCGAGGAGAGGCTTCCCACTAACAATCAGCCCCAAGAAGAAGAAATTGGTGAAGCAAGTGTGGGAGGTAAGCCTAAAAGAAATAATCCACCTTTTCTCCTTACGTTTGAAATTTTCAACCATAACGTGCATAACTGCCTAGTATACTCAGGGGCATCAGTCAATGTTATGCCGTGGTCGGTCTGCAAAAATATAAATGGACAACCTAAACCATCTAGCTAGAGGGTCGTTCAATTGGATAGAACGAATGTGAAGGTAATTGGGGAAATGGAGGATGTTCTCATTCGCTTATATTCAAATGATAAGGTGTGTCAATTCATTGATATTGTGGTGGCTGACATACCGGAAGCTTATGGACTTGTTTTGAGCAGAGATTGGTCGGCAAAGTTGAACGGATATTTTTCCTTAGACTAGTCGCATCTGTGGCTACCATATAAAGGAATCCCAAATCAAATTAAAGTTTTGAGGGAGCCCCACCTGAAACACAATGTTACTTAGTTCGATGATAAAAATGAACCAGTGGATTCTATTTTGGGAAATTACTTTATTGAGCTAGAGCCGGGAAACTATCAAGCGGAAGAAGTTAGTAGTACATCTAACGCTCAGCCTGATCTCCTTCAGTTTTCACGGCTGATGAGATCAATTGTAAAATAGTAGACTTAGCTGTAGATGTAGATGTCAATTCTCGCACAGTAGTGGTTAGCAATTTTTGGACACTTTTCTTTGATGGTTGTAAAACTTTAGAGGGGTCAGGAGCTGGCTATGTCCTGATTGACCCTAAGAAAAACAAGCATTTTCTTTCATGTAGGTTAGATTTTGAATGTACTAATAACACAGCTAAATATGAAGCATTAGTTCAAGGATTAAGGAAAGCAATTGAAGTAAAGGAAAAAAATCTAAAAGTGTTTGGAGATTCTGAAATAATTGTAAAACAAATTTGAAATCAAATACATGGCATTTCTCCTCATTTAAAAGCTTATCAAAATGAAGTATGGGATTTACTTAAATGTTTTAATGCATTTAACATTGTATCGATTCCTAGACTTAAGAATGCAGTAGCTCACTTGCTTGCCACCTCAATTGCGAGGCTTGTTCCCTCTAATAATCAATGCTCTATTGAATTGCTTTTCAGGCCTTCAATTCCAGATATGATTACCAATCTATGAGTGTTCGGCGATGATCAGCAGATTAAAGAATGCTTGAAAAACGATGAGACCTTCAAAAGGACGATTATTGATGATGAAGAACATCAAGCTGAGCTAAAATTCGATAATTTTTTTCCTAAGGGAGTCAAGACTTTAGAACAGATGTTTGATTTAAATGAGAAATTTAGAAGAATAGCGAATGTGAAGACTCATAGCTTGTCTCTACAATTCGAGCTGATTAATTTGGGGACTAAGATGGACCCTAAATATGTGAATCTAGGAAAATGATGCTCCCTAGGTGAAAGGGATAAGTTTATCATTCTTTTCAAGCAATACAAATATGGTTTTGCCTGGATGTATGAAGATTTGAAGACATATGACACCAATATTATCCCCATTAGATCTGGAATCAAATGTTATCAGTAGCCTTTAAGGAAAATGCATCCAAAATTGGAACCTTTAATCCAGAGTGAAGTTAAGAAACTATTGGATGCTAGAATTATCTTCAAGGTCAGACACTCGGAATGGGTTTCAAATTTGGTACCGGTAAGGAAGAAATTTGGAGAAATCAGGATATGTGTGGATTTTAGAAACTTAAATCGTGCTTCAGATAAAGACAATTATCCTGTTCCACCCATGGAGCAGATATTGCAAATGGTTTCAGGTTCTGCACTATTCTCTTTATTAGATGGATTCTCAGGCTACAATCAAGTATTAGTAGCCGAAGAAGATAGACTAAAAACAACATTAAGGACTAGGTGGGGAACTTTTTCTTATAGAAGGATGCCCTTTGGACTCATAAACGCTGGGGATACTTTCCAGAGGGCTATGGACATAGCTTTCCACGCTTTGATTGGCCGTAGTGAGATAGTATACCTCGATGACATCACGATATTCTCAAAGAAAAGAGAGGAACACACATTTAATCTAAAGAAGATTTTTGAACGCTGCCGAAAATATGGTATCTCGCTAAACCCCAAGAAGTGTGTGTTTGTCGTTACAGAAGGTAAGTTCTTGGGTCACGTGGTTTCTAAGAAGGGGATCTCCATAGACCCAGAAAGGATCAAAGCCATCAAACAGATTCTCTTACCCCACAATAAAAAGGGCATGCAATCATTTATGGGGACAATAAATTTCGTGCGAAGGTTTGTGCCAGATTTTGCTCAAATTGTCAAACCTTTGCAGCAAATGGTAAAGCGAAGTGTACAATTCAAATGGACTGATATAGAGAAGAAAGCATTCAGTAAATAAATAAAGATGTTGCACATGCACCCTTCCTCAAAAGTCCATATGTTGAGAAAGATTTTATTCTGTACACTTTCGCATATGATGATTCACTAGCAGTTGTGCTTACCCAGAAGGAAGATGGGGGAGATGAGTTCCCCATATCATTTATGAGCACTAGTCCGCAAGGGGTTGAATTAAATTACCCAGCTATGGATAAATGAGCCTATGCCGTGTTCAAAGCGTTAAAACAATTCAGGCCATATATACTTAAGAACCGGACAAAGGTAATAGTTCTACACCCAGCTGTGAGGTCTCTTTTCATACAAAAGGAGTTAGGAGAAAGAAGAGGCAACTAGGTAACAGCTCTGTAGGAGTATGACCTTGAATTCAACCCATCCCATAGTTAAAGGGCAAGGATTGTGCAAACTGATGACTGAAATTAAAGACAATGAAGAAGATGACTAGGAAGACGAAGCCGAGATACATTTGGTGGATGTATGTCCTCTTTTCATAGCTTCGGACTCTTGGTATCAAAACCTTGCGCATTACCTTCAGTCAGGATTGTTACCAAAACATTGGAATTCTAAGCAAAGAAGAGAACTGCATCTTAAATCAACCTCATATCAGATTGTTGAAGGAATATTATTCAGAAAAAATTATGATGGAGTTCTTCTTAGATGCTTAGAGAAAGAAGATGTGAAGAGAGTAATGATAGACTTACATGATGGGCCTATTGGAGGAAATTTCTCTAGAGATACAACAGCACACAAAATTCTCAGAGCTGGATACTATTGGCCCACACTGTTCAAAGATGCACATTCCCATGTTAGAAAGTGCGACATTTGCCAAAGGTGTGGTGGACGACAAGTTAGAGTAGTAGCACCATTAAAGCCCGTTATGATAACAGAACCTTTTGAGCAATGGGGGATGGACATCATTGGAGAAATAAAGACAAATTCTTCCTTACAACAAAAATATATTTTGACAGCAACCGACTACTTCACTCGTTGGGTCGACGCCAGTCTGTTGCATAAAGTAAATGAAGATGCGGTCATGGATTTCTTGCAAGATCATATTATGACCAGGTTTGGAGTTCCAATTTCTTTAGTTTTTGATAATGCTACTTAATTTTCCTCGATTAGGTTAACTGCATTTGCTTATGAGAAAGGAATTAAGTTGCATTACTCTGCTAATTACTATCTGCAGGGAAATGGTTTGGCTGAATCTACAAACAAGAATCTGATTAGGATTTTAAAAAAGACAATGATAGAAAATCAGAGGAGTTGGCACTTAGCGTTACCAAATTTCCTTTGGGCTAATAGGGTCACCCCCAAGACTTCGTTATGTGTGTCCCTATATACCCTTGTTTATGGAAAAGAGGCCATTCTACCCCCCAATATCATGCTACCCTCTTTCATAATAGCTCAAGAATCCAGAGGATCAAATAATGAAGTCTTGCAAATGAGGATACATAATATTTTGAAGGAAAAAGACTCTAGATCCAAGGCCAGAGAACATTTTAAACAACAACAGGAGGTGATAAAGAGATGGTTTGATAAACACAAAGCTGGAACAAAAGAATTCGAGGTGGGAGATTTGGTTCTTAAATGGGACCACCCCCATGATGAAAAAGGAGAACACACGAAATTCCAATAGCTATGGGTAGGCCCATTCCAGATTGCAGCAAATCTTGGCCCCTCAACCTATAAATTGCAGGATCTACAGGGATGGGAAGAGAACTTACTAGTAAATGGTTTAGTTCTCAAACCTTATTTTTCCTGAGTTTTGTTTTGTTCTTTTATCTTGTACATAAATAATTTGATTTGGCTGTTTATTTTGATTTGTTTTATTCCTGTTTTGTTTTAGTTTAGATTTTGATTGATTTCAATAAGAAAGAGGCAAACTTTTGGTTGCATGGAGAGTATCAGAAATCTGGAGTAATTAAAGTCCTTTAGTGTAAGACTATGTACTATTGTTTTATCTGAAAGAATTTCTTCCAGTTTAGTAGTTTTCCTAAATGGCTATGAACACATTGAAGTCCTACTTAATCCTTGTAAAATAAACTAGGATCAAAAGGTCTGGAATACTATTTTGAGGCTCCATCCTACTCACTTTTAAAAATTTCCGAGGGGGTGACAGCAAAAGGCCCATGGAAAGGAAGCAGGGTAAACAATATATTATACATAAATGATCCCATGCCAGGAATTAAAGGCCAAAAAACTCCTATGAAAGGTATCAAAACAAAGTAATGAACCATATAAGTACTAAATTGCCAAGTTCTTCTTCGTCCATGAGCTAAAAGTTAAATACATCTCTCACACAAAAGGACACTCTGGACAGAGGAACCTGAATAAAAATTCAGAAGGAAAGGCATGCAGGAGGACTCATATGGAAAGGACCAAAGTCCAAAAACACAAAATTGCAAAATGGCATGGGAATGAGGAACAAATGAATATTTTTGTTTGCCATATGTTACAATCCTGTGGTGCCCAAGTTGGTAGCTACCTGAAGACAGAGGTAATAAATGAAACTCATCCTCTTGGCCTCGAAAGAGTCACCTTGACTTGGAAATCTTGGTTTCCATTCTCCTAAATTTGACTATCATCCATTATTAAAAGTACATATATTCTCCATTTGGGAAATCCAGATGTCTAGAAGAATTCAACATGTTCATTTTATTGTTAAACAGACTGATACTTAAGAAATAAATTGTCCATAGATCTAGGTTCACCAGGTAGTCGCCAATTGTTGCAGCTGCAACTGTTTTCCCAAATTTTTGAAATTTTGGACCCTCCTCTTAATTTTTATCTTGCCTAGAATTGTTTGGATCCATGAACTCTGTTTTTGTTTCCCCTCTGCTACAAGTTTGGATTGTTTTGAGGTCAACTATTTTTCTACTTTTCGGTAAATTGCTTATGTCTAAAACTGCTTGAGCTATGGAATTTGAAGATTGGATTTAAAATGTTGCCCTCTTGATCTGCAATTTCCTTCTTTGATATCGGAAGTCTTTTTCTTGTTTTTTCCTTTATTTTGGAGGTGAAACAAACTTTTTTGTCGCTGCCCAGCTGAAAGTTTGTTGGAACTTAACGTTTTAGTTCTGTTGTTCAGAAGTCATTTAACTATGCATCGGAGCCATATTTCCCTACGGGGCCTCCATCGCGGAAGCTAAACGATGATTTTTCTGATGGATAGCTTTGATTGTGCCGATGCTATGACGTTATTATTTAGACTTGCTTTGCGCTATCAGAGGTTGGCTGAGGTTTGAGTCGGTGGTTTTTTGATCTTTATGGAGTTGCTATTTTGAAGATGAGATAAGCTTTTAGACCACTGTACAATGTTAAATTTTTCCGAGCACTTAACATTTTCATGTTTTTTCTACGCCATATCGAAAAGTTTTATAACTTTGATCGAAGGTGGTAGTCTGATTGCCTTCTGCCATTGCGGCTCCGGAGTAAACTAAGTGTCTGCCATTGTAACTGCCCCACTCACCGATGTTTTTGTTATGATTATCGCTGATATGTTTATTCACAATGGAGTCCGTAGCCTTTTCATCTTCCACCATTGCGGCTGTGTAATACGCTAACCTCCTGACATTATGTCGTTCTGATCGCCGACAAGGAGTTTTCGCCCGATGCTTTAATGTTTAGTCTTTCAGACACCAATAGGCTTAATGGTTCCATGGAACTCATTGTCCATCTGAAACCCACCGTTGTGGCTAGGAATAAGACTATCCTGCCGATGTTTTAATGGTTCAAGCCGCTGATAAGGTTTTTCCCACCATTTTGTGAGTTTTTAACCTTTCTGTGGGCGACGGTGGTTTCTGATTCTTGTTAAGGTTTTCACGACGAAAGCGCAATACAGGGCCTCATTTTGATGATCAGTTTTATTGTTAGTGTGGTTTAAGTTTGTTGAAATGATGCAGTCCTAATTAATGATTAATTTTTGTTTTAACTGCAAACGGACTCAGAAGATTCTTCAGATTACTGCTGGAAGGAGACATAGCTGAAGGATAAAGCTGAGAAAAGTTGGCTGAAAAGTGATAAGCAGAGTTTGTTCTAAAATCAATGGGATCTAAGAAAGGACAAATAAAAGACAAGGCAGAATTGGTGGCAACAGAATCCCAGGCTTGGAAAGGGCCCGTCAGTTACTAAGCTGGCCCCGTTATATGAAGTATTCATAAGATTAAATCCGAAATGTAACATATTGCCTAAATCATGAGCATTCACAAAAGGACGAAATTGTGAGATTAAACGGTTTTGGGAAGCCCAAGAGTCATTCATGGGCAGCCCAACATTTTTGTTCTTTTTCTATAAATATAGAAGATGTAGATAAGAGAAGGGACTTTTTCCCAGTTAGATTGGAAGACATATTGTAAGAAGAACTGATTTCCTTTTGCAATAGATAATTCCAGTTTGCCTGTTGGAGAAAGCAAGGTGGAATGTTCAAATGTTATGCTATGGATTTGTTGAAGAGGAACTATTTTGTTTTCAGCTTTTTGTCCATTAACTATGAGATCGTTCTAACTTTTTGAACCTATGTTCTTGTATGAGTGATCTCTGGTTTATTTTATGAAAATTTCATTATGAGTAATAAATGTTGTTCATAAGCAATTGGCTATCTGGTTGTTCAAATATCTTTAAATGTTCATGTGTTTTGAAAGAAGTATCAACTATCTGTGTTTTTTCATAATGCATGCACAAAATACATTACTCATTAATAAGTGATAATCTTTCTCCCTAGGGATAGGTTAGGTAGTTAGATTTAATTCCTTGTTGTGTGATTTAGATGCAAGAGAGTCTAAGACAAGAGGTAAGAACCTGCACATCACATTGTGACCACTCCTTGCATTCTTAATCAATTTGCATCTTAGATAGTCACTTTCATATCATACTTGAAGTCAAAAAATACAAAAATATGTACGGTGGACCGTGCCGCAACCGGTAAAACCTTTTATTTTTGTTACTTGACCTACGGTAGCCGGACCGCAAACCAGACAGGTTCCCTACACCAAACCGTCACGGGCTAGTTGGGAACGTTGACTGGGGAGAATCCCTTGTTGTTGTTTCCTGCGAATTTCGAGGCCTCAACAAGTTATTAGACTCACCTAGTGAAGTCGGCCCTAGTTGGGTTTAGTCAAGTCGAGAATTAGTATAAATAGAGAGCTAGACTCTCTATTTATCACACACTCACTCACACTTAGTTGTAGCACATAGCTGAGGAAGAGAAAGACATTGGGGCAGGGAAGAAAGAGGTTACTGTTGTCAGGAGATCATCTTACTGTTTTGGGTTTCACTTTTGGTGTTGATTCTATCTCTGAGGAAATTACGGGGTTTTCTCCATTTATGGTTTCCACAAGGAAAAACATTGTGTTCATTGTCTCTTGTGTTTGATTGTTGTTCTTGTTGTTCTCTCAGTTAAAGATCCTAATGATATGCTAGCTTAATGTTAAAAATATAACATGCAAAACAAGGTTTATATCATCTGGAGGAAGAGATTTATGAAAGTGATGCTGGGAGTCAATGTTTCTAGCCTCTTTTAGACCATATAGGGAAGGAGATTGATTATTATGACTGATTATAGTTATTGATTAAATATTAAGTCACTAATTAGAGTGATTAGGTCCTTATTATACGATCTAGTAACATTTTTAAATATGGAAATATGAAACAATTAATGCACCTTAAGATTTTTAAATGCTCATACTTGTTACATTTTGCACCCTTGAATGGGATTTTTATATATTCTAGTGCTTATTTAGATGATGGATCACATACATCAATGTCAAGTCCATTCAAGATACCATTTCCTAGGTCAATGTCTACCAATGATTTACCATTCCAAGACCCATCCAAACTTTTTTATTTTTCTTTCACAATAATATATCTCCCAATTTGGTCTCCTATGGCCCCAAATACCTCCTCATGCTAGAATTCCAAACTTAAGATAAGGAAATTTCAACCACAAAGACAAGATGTTATATCCTTCCCTTAATGGCATGTTTTCATCTCTATTTCGACGAATGGCACTATTTTTGTCACTATTCCAACGAATGGCATGTTTTCGTCGCTATTCCAATGTTAAATTGTGTTTCTATAGTGACGAAAGGGGCATAACGTCGCTAGAACGATGATCCTAGGGGTCATTTTCAAAATTTTCCAAAAAATTAAACTATTTTCCATGAACAATGCGATTTTAACTTTTTTCGTGGCAAAATTTCATGGAAAAATTGAGCCATATGTAGGAGTGATTATCAATGAAAGTGCATCCACATACGTAAAGTCATCTAATGTATGGAAACTATTGGGCTCACCCGAGATAGTCCCCTCAACTATAGCATTTCATGCATATGATGGGAGACCATCACAACCAAGAGTATTGTAGAAAAATATTCCCATTGGACTAGGGGGAAAGATGGTAATGATCAATATTAAAGTAGTCAATGCACAACTTAACTAAAATATCCTTTTGGGTTGTATTTATATTTACACCATGAAGGTGGTTTCCTCTTTAGTATTTTGTATCATGATGTTTCCCTTTAATGGGAAGATAGCCACCCTTGGCAGGCCCAATTACTATGACCCTCATGCGAACACCACCTCGAAAAATTCCTAACCACTATAATAAAAGTGAATCAACCTACTTATATCGATACATTCCTAGGTATGTACAAAGATTCATAGTTTATAGGGGTATATTGAAAGCCTCCTCCTAAAATACCTACAACAACAGCCAACCTTATGTACACTATTTTCACCTCTAAAAATATGTCTCCAACCCTACCAGCATCCACATCAACCCCTTCGATGAGTCATGGAATTGAACATACATTGAGTCCATCAATTCCTACCATCTTTTAGATACAATTCTTGTACCTCCCCGTAGGATTTTAAAGGAATGTCACTCATGGCTCAACTAACTCTACATCAACATACCTTGGTAAAACCTGTGTCATTCCCTATGCCACCCAACCCAAATATGGCCTCAAAACTAGTGTCCCACTATGAGTTTGTACCAATAGGAAAATTATGCCATATGTACCATGATCCAGTGACACCTGTGATCAAAACCCCACCAAATGTTGCTAAACCTATCAATGGGATCATAATGAAACCCAAGTTGCAATTCCCCTTCATGAATAACACTCTTCCAGAACCATGATTGGTAGTCTCTAGGCCTGACATAGGGGGAATCAATCAACCTAGGTTGAAATCCCCAGTAATGAAAAATGATACTCCCATAATAAGGGTCACCCCACCATGTTCCTTATGCGAGCAACAAGGCCATGCGACCAACCTTTTCCCCACCTTACCAAGGCTGAATAATTTTGTTAATACCCTTTTTAGTGTAACACATACAACACATACTACAAAAGAGGGAACACATTCAACCTCGTCTTCACCAAACATGACAACTAATTCCAAGTCATTACATACTAAACATGTGTGTTTAATTTTCTTTCATTTTGGGAATTATACGCACCATTGTTGCAACCTTCCTTGATTTTGAGATTCCTTAGTGACCATCCACCTCACCCACCCTTTGGTTAAGAGTCCTTCATCTCAGTACACTGGAATCAACACAAGTTAGGCCTACTGCAAAAATGGCCATCTTAGCGGTACCTACCATCGAGACACCTATGCCTCAAGGACCAAAACCTACGAATGTTCAGCAAGAAGCACAAATTGATGGATTTGAAACTTGTGAGAGCCATACTCATATGATTTGCAACCATATTAGCATAGTCATACCATATCATACTACTTTACCATTAAATTTGACACATGATCCGACTCGTAACTTAGTTTGGAGAACCCTTTGCACCACTATGATCATCATGTTCAGATATTCATAATGACACTACTCACTCTTCAATCCAAAAAGTTTCATTTGGAACTAATGTTTATGCAAACCCCTTAGGTGTACCCAGTTTTTTATTATTATTTTTGCATTGTCAATACCTTTGTCATGTTTTGTTTTACACTTGGATATATATGTCATGTGTGTAGGATAATGACCAAAACATTGTGATTCTAACCCCCTCATCAATTGTTAAGGACTTGCATCGTAGGTTTCATCTAAAAAATGACATATACGCAATGTTTTCCCTCTATTTACAATGCATTTACCAACACTTCCGTTGATAAACATAGGTATTTATTCTCAGTAATGATGTTCCATCAATTTCAACACTGAGAATAACATGTTTTCCAATGGGTGCATGCACCATTACAACCCCTATCATAATTTGGCATTCATGATGTCAAGCCACCATAACTCTGATGATTTTGATCAAGTTTGAAATGATCAACCCATAGTTCATGATTTTATAGTTGCACAATTACTCCCCCACCTCTATCACATTTTATGCTCAAGAATCACAGTTAACCACTCATACCTCCTTAAGTAATCTGCCATTTGCAATATTCCTCATATCATCACCCTTGTGAATACAACAATGGACCCCCCACCCTTAAAAGAAACCAATTCTATTCAGTTATTCTCATAGGAACAATCTACATGGAATTGGTTCATGGGGTACTCATCTTCGCATTTGAAAACAACCTTAATGTAATAATGGTAAAAATTCCCCAACCCACTCAACACCATGGGAACTCTGTGTTAGTTTTTCAACATTAATCTAGCATTATGTTAGGATATTTACTAAGAGAATAACAATTACAGCAATATAACATAAGCACATCACAAGAGACAAGAGACACAAAGATTTTTCCTTGGGGAAACCATAAAGGAGAGAACCCCGCAACTTCCTCAGAGATAGAATCAGCACCAAAACAGTAAAATCCCCAAAGCAGTAGTCTTCTTCTTCTGTCTAGTCCTAGTGTATTTCCTTCCTCACTAATGTGCCACACTTGAGTGAGTGAATGATGTGTGTGATAAATAGAGAGTCTCACTCTATATTTATATTCTTCCGTTCACTTGAAGTGCACTCAAACATGTCGGCCTCACTTAACAATTACTTACTAGAGCCGACATCTCTATGAGTGTCTAATAACCCTAGCGCCCCGAAACTGTGGGGACTTTAACAATGACTTGACATGACTTATTTACATTATTGATCCTCCCGATAGGAACATCGAGGCATGACAACATGAATCAAATACATAATGGAAACATACCGGAATAAACATCGGGTTACAATACATAAGATACATAGATGAATACATTCTGAAGTTACAAATACATCAACACTCCCTCTTAACTAGGAAGGTATTCTTTCAACACAATTTTCAGCACTAGTATTCTTCTCTGTATCAACTGGATCATCTCGTCATCTGCATCTTGAGTCTTCTGAGTCTTCAAGTCATCTTCATTTTCAAGTCATATTCATCTTCAAGTCATCTTCATCTTCAAGTCATCTTCACTGGATCTGGATCATCTCTCGATCTAGATCATCATGGAACATCATCACTAGATCTGGATCATCTCTCAATCTGGATCAACATCACTGGACTAGATCTGGATCATCTCTCGATCTGGATCAACATCAGTGCTGGATCATCATCACTGGATCTGGATCATCACTTGATTTGGATCTTCACTGGCTGTCATCACTGGATCTGGATCATCACTGGTGCTGTCTCATGATTCTTCTCGTCATAGGAAGTTCTACAGATCCAACCCTTTTTCATGCTGGTTGTAGGCCTACCCATCATGTAGGTCTTCGCCCAGCACTTACATCTGACCTACTCATCAGAAAGGCACGCCCAGCACTCACATCTGATCATGTAGGAACCAATCCTATAATCATATTAGAAAGGCCCAGCACTCACATTCACCAGCATGATAGGAACTCAAACTACTATCATCTGTGAAATGGCTCAGCACTTACAACCACCAGCATGATACGAACTCAAACTACTACCATCTGTGGAAAGGCTTAGCACTTACAATCACCAACATGGTACGAACTCAAACTACTACCATCTGTGAAAAGGCATAGGACTTACAATCACCAGCATGGTACAAACTCAAACTACTACCATATGTGAAAAGGCACAGCACTTATAGTCACCAGCATGATAGGAACTCAAACTACTATGATCTGTGAAATGGCTCAGCACTTACAACCACTAGCATGATAAGAACTCAAACTACTATCATCTGTGGAATGGCCACTGCACTTACATCTGAGTACGTGGGAACACATCCCTCAGTCACATCAGAAAGGCTCTTAGTCCTAGACTGAGGATCCCTGGTACCTCACCAGGTATCTCCATTCAAAGACTGGCGGTAGCCCTTATATCTGACACTAAGTCAGAATGGCTTAACACTTATATCTGACATGGGAGGAACCTAATCCTTTAGCCATGATAGAATGGCTTCAGCCCTTACATTTGATCAAGTGGGAACACATCCCTCTATCACATCAGAATGGCCATGCACTCATATCTGATCATGTGAGAACAAATCTCACGGTCATATAAGAACGGGCATCAGTCATAAACTAAGTTTTCCTGGTACCTCACCAGGCAGCTCCATTCAAAGAATGGCAATAGCCCTTATATCTGATCATGTAGGAACCAATCCTACAGTCATATCAGAATGGCTTAGCACTCACATCTGACATGGAAGGAACCAATCCTCTCACCATGATAGAATGGCTTAGCCCTTACATCTGACCTGCTCGTCAGAATGGCTATGGATCTCAGCACTTATATCAGTCATGGAAATAACCAATCCTCTCACCATGACGGAATGGCTCAGCCCTTACATCTGACCATGGAAGGAACCAATAATCTTACCATGTCAGAATGGCTATGGGTCTCATCACTTTCTCTTGGAGGAAACCTCAATCTGGAGAACACCAAGTCTCTCTTTGAAGTACTCGAACTTCAGCCTAGCCAATGGCTTCATCAATACATTAGCTATCTGTTCCTCCGTCGCAACATACTGCAGCTTCACTGCTCCTCTCTGCACCATATCCCTAATATAGTGATACTTGATCTCGATATGCTTCGACTTGTCATGGAACACTGGATTCTCCGACAACTTCATGCAACTCTGGTTGTCACAATGTATACAAGTAGCATCCAACTAGAGATCAAATATATCAGACAGTAGCTTCCGCAGCCATACTGCCTCACAATGAGCTGAACAAGCTACGACATACTCTGCTTCAGCTGTACTTAGTGCCACACAGGATTGCTTCTTGCTAAACCAAGAGATCACACCTGATCCCATTCTGAAGCAACATCCCGAAGTACTCTTCCTGTCGATGGCACTTCCTGCCCAATCTGAATCAATATAACCCTCTAGGTTAATCTTTTGATTTGCATCGTACTTGAGCCCATAATCAATTGTACCCTCTAGGTACCTCAAAATATGCTTTGCAACAGTCAAGTGAACACTTCTCGGATCTGTCAAGTACTGGCTCAAGGTGTTCACAGCAAAGCAAATGTCTAGTCTCGTGTTCATCAGGTACATCAATGACCCAATCATTTGATGATACATTGTAGCATCAACCAACTCTAATGAAGCATCACTCAATAGCTTCAGGTTCGATGCCATAGGTGTGGCCATAGCTTTGCAGTCCATCATCCCAAACCTCTTCAGGATCTCTACTGCATACTTCCCTTTCCCAAGGAAGATTACATCTGTACTTTGCCACACCTCCATACCTAGAAAGTAATGCATCATCCCCAAGTCCTTCATTTCAAACTCAGCAGCAAGCTTTCTCTTCATATCAGCAATCAACCCATCTGTACCTGTCACAAATAGATCATCTACATACAGTAGGAGCATCACCGGGTTGCCATCTTCAACCTTGTATTAAAGGTTGGAATCTTCTTTACTCTTGGTAAAGCCCAAACTGGATAGAAAGCTGTCAATTCTGCCGTACCAAGTCCTGGGTGCCTATTTCAAACCATACAGGGCTTTCTTCAATCTGCATACATGAGACTCTCTGTCATGTGTCTCAAAACTGAGTGGCTGTTCTACATATACTTCCTCTTCCACTACACCATTCAAGAAAGCAGTCTTGACATCCATTTGGTGTATCTTCCATTTCATCAATGCAACCAGAGCAAGTACTGATTTGATGGAAGTGTATCTGGCTACAGGTGCAAAGGTTTCTTCATAGTTTATTCCTTCTTTCTGAGAGAAACCTCGAGCTACAAATCTTGCCTTATATTTTTCAATGCTACCGTCTGCAGCATGCTTGATCTTGTAGATCCATTTGGAAGTTACAACTGACTTTCCTTCTGGTCTTGGGACAACATCCCAAACATCATTCTTCATGATCGATTGATATTCTTCGATCATGGCATCCTTCCATTCTTTCTGTTCTGCCGCTTCTACATAACTGGAAGGTTCTTTATCAATGAAATCACATAGTAAAGCTACATACCCGGAATTAGATCTAGTCCTCTTTCTTTCTCTGTGATTCTCTTCTAGAGCCCCATATCTTTCCGCACCTTGGAAAAGTTCATGTACCCAAGAAGGTTTCCTCTTATGAGGATTCTTCTCCAGAGGTGGATCTATAGGTCTTTGTGGTTCTTCAAACTCTCAATCTTCTTCTTGAGCTTCTTCATTCATGATTGTATCATGAATTCTGGGTGCTTCTGCTTCTGCTTCTTCAGGTTCTTCAACAGGTCTCTTTCTGGATTTGTTGTAAGCTGTGTCTTCATCAAATGTCACATCCCTGCTGATGTCAATATTCTTGTATCCTGGAAAATAGATTCTGTAAGCCTTCGAGATTTTAGAGTATCCCACAAATATGCCCTTCTTTCCTGAAGGATCTAATTTTGTTCTCTTTTCTTTTAAAATGTGTATGTACACGGGACAACCGAATATTTTGAGATGGTTGACTTCTGGTTTCTTACCGGAGAAGACTTCTTCAGGAGTCTTGTTCTCGAGTACTCTATGTGGGGTATAGTTCTGTACATACACCACTGTTCTGGCAGCTTCATCCCAAAGATGCATAGGAAGGTCTTGATCATGAAGCATTTCTCTTGCAGCTTCCATGATAGTTCTATTCTTTCGTTCCGCAATCCCATTCTGTTGTGGATTATAAGGAGTGGACAACTCCCTCTTAATCCCTGATTCTTTACATAGCTCTTTGAATTCATTCGAAGTGAATTCTCCACCATTATCTGATCAAAGAGTCTTGATCTTCTTTTCAGTATGGTTCTCGATCAAGGCTTTGAATTCCTTGAACTTACTGAATACTTCATCTTTGTTCCTCATAAATTAAATCCATGTTTTTCTAGAAAAATCATCAATAAAAGAAACATAGTATGAATACCCTCTTAGTGAGTTTGATGACATAGGACCACATACATCTGAGTGAATGATTTCTAGAATACCTTTGGCTTTGCTTTCACTGCTGGGAAATGTCTTCTTTGTATTCTTCCCTTTCGCACATCCTTTGCAAACTCCATCATGTTTTGCTTGGAATTCTAGAAGACCTTCAACAGCTTTGCTTGCAATAGGTAGTGCTCTGTAATGCACATGTGCAAGCCTTCTATGCCAAAGTTCAGTTGGCTCTACCATGTCATGAATCAAGGCTTGTTCTGGATTGCCCTTCAATTTTTACAAGCCTCCTTCTTGTTCCCCAATCACTACCGCATCATCGATAGTCTTTCCTTTTGGCCACATGATGACTTGACCATCTATGAATGCAACCCGCATTCATTTTGCATCCAATGCTGAAATGGATAGAAGGTTCTTCTTGAGTCCTGGAACAAACAATACTTCTTTCATTGTTAGAGACTTACCAGAGTCTAGCTTGTATGAAGATTCCCCACTACCTTTTATTGGATATTGGTAGTCATCTCCTAGTTTCACCTTGTGAGGTGATTCATGTTCTGACAATCTTACAAAGGATTCCTTGAATCCCATCATATGTTTGGAATCCCCACTGTCTATAAGCCAATCATCACTACCATGAGTAATGTTACCTATGAGAGCTGATATCATAACATATTCATCCTCACTTGAAGAATCTTCACTTTCATATCTGGATCTCTTCTTGGATGGTTCATCATCCTCTGCAGCATGAGCATGATGTATTCTTTTGTTCCCCTTCTTCTTATGAGAGTGAGTCTTGTTCTTAGGATAGATCCCTTTTAGGATGAGAGCTCTTACCTTTGGAGAAATGAGGATTTCTTCTTCCCTTCTTGGAGTGTACTGTGAGGGCTTGATATTCATTTCCCATCTTCTCTTCTCGGGATGCTATTCGAGCTTCTTCTTGAGAACATTCTTCCCATAGTCTACTGAATTTGATTAACTTCTTTCTAGCACAGATTCCTTGGATAAAAGCATCCCATGACCTAGGGAGGCCATTCAAAGTAGTCATCACAATCTTTGCATTTTCCACTTCTTCATCAACATCTTCTAATTGCTCTTTGATTTAAGAAACTCTTGTGAAGTAAGACTGGATAGTTTTTGCATTCTAAATCTTCACATTCTTCAGTTGGTTCCTCGGGGTCATCTTCTGATTGATGTTCTTTCCTTCAAACAATTTGGTTAGGGCATCAAACATAGCTTTAGGTGTCTTGAGAGAGGACACCTGTGGGATAAGATGATCCTTAATAGAATCAGCAATGATCCTCTTTGCCATAACCATCTTCTTCTTATGTAAGGATTTTGCCTCGTCTCCCTCTGGAACTGGAACCTCCTCCTGAATGTAGGATTCTAATTCATTCTCTTCTAGGACCAGGGAGATCCTATACTTTCAGGCTCGGAAGTTTTCAGCTCCCTCAATATTTTCATCAAGCTTGGTATGATGAGACATATTTAAATGAGAACCTCAAATGGAAATACAAAATATTTTAGATCTTACCAGGTTCAAGATATCGGATCTGAAACTTGAGCTGAAATCCTGCAGAGCTGGTTCAGGAGCAAATTAGGGTTTTTCTTTTCCGAAGTTCTGTCCACCCAAATGCCTTGAAATTTGTCCCTAACTTCGATTTTGGGGAAGAGATAAATCCAGGCTTGGGCTCACTGAAAAATTCCTCTTCTGTAAAAAGCCCTAATTTCCAACCATAGTGACAGGTCCAAAACTGAAAAACCTCAGAATTGGATTCTGTTTCGACAGAAAGATGCGCCCTAAGGAGGAGAGTTGTTCCACCTTAATTTTGCTGAAAATATATGGAGGAAGGTCCACAAACTAGGAAGCCCTAGT
Source organism: Pseudotsuga menziesii (assembly GCA_001517045.1). Classification (NCBI taxonomy): domain Eukaryota; kingdom Viridiplantae; phylum Streptophyta; class Pinopsida; order Pinales; family Pinaceae; genus Pseudotsuga; species Pseudotsuga menziesii. The sequence continues at coordinate 822,726 of LPNX010047066.1, forward strand.
TCCCGTAGTTGCACAGTGTCTTTTTCTCAGGTTAGCTCTGATACCATGTTAGTTTTTCAACATTAAGCTAGCATTATGTTAGGATCTTTACTAAGAGAATAACAAGTACATCAATATAACATAAGCACATCACAAGAGACAAGATACACAAAGATTTTTCCTCGGGGAAACCATAAAGGAGAAAACCCTGCAACTTCCTCAGAGATAGAATCAGCACCAAAACATTAAAAGCCCCAAAGCAGTAGTCTTCTTCTTCTGTCTAGTCCCAGTGTATTTCCTTCCTCACTAATGCACCACACTTGAGTGACTGAATGATGTGTGTGATAAATAGAGAGTCTCACTCTCTATTTATATTCTTTCGTTCACTTGAAGTGCACTCAAACATGTCGGCCTCACTTAACAATTAATTACTAGAGCCGACATCTCTATGAGTGTCTAATAACCCTAGTGCCCCAAAACTGTGGGGACTTTAACAATGACTTGACATGACTTATTTACATTATTGATCCTCCCGATTGGAACATTGGGGCATGACAACATGACTCAAATACATAATGGAAATATCCCAGAATAAACATCGGGTTACAATACATAAGATACATAGATGAATACATTCCGAAGTTACAAATACATCAACACTTTGTCCATCATAAAATTTATTCCTCAATTCACCCAAAATTGTGGGAATCCCACCCATCATCAAATTGGTCCCCAACAAATTCAAAACCATGGGGACCCCTCCAACTATTATTTATGTACAAACAATTCCCCAATCCACACAAAACTAAAGGAAACCCATATTCTTGTTGTAGCAAGCCCTGGTCACCTTTGATCAATGTAGTTGAGTAGTTATATTTCCAACATTGTCAGTTTTGTCATCCACCATTACCCTCAGTATCATGTCTCTAACAAATCCCATCATCTACAGTTTGTCTCATTCCACTACACTATGTACCTCTATTTTATGAATTCTTTTGTCCACTACTCCCCAGGTATACATTGATCAAAGGAAGTTATGAGCCACATGCTTATCAACTAGTCTTGTGTCATGTATTTCAATGTTACTGTTGGTAACAAAATGATCTTGGTTCTCAAGATAAGACTCTTTTCTTATCATGTACTTTATCTGTCATTGATATCAAATCACCATATTCTAAGAGTTATAGTAGTTACAGTTGTACCTTGGGGTATCTTCCAATCAATATAAGGGATCTCCTCAAACTAAGTAGGGAGCGTCACTAGTGCTCCCTCGCTTAGTGGTCTCCCCTGTGCTCAACGTCAAAACATCTATCACATCAAAGGGATTCATACATTTCAAAGGTAGCATTTGTTCATGTTTATAAATCATGGTAGCATCACATATGGTACATTGAGTTCCCCATCCATCAATGTCACCAGTAATCTAGGCCCCCAACCTAGTGATATTCTCATGATCATTAGTAGTTTTTCTTCTTCAACACTAGTAACATCCTTCCCGAGTTCATTTACTCTTATATGGATTGAATCTTCCTTCGTCCATGTACGAACAGTATCATGACTTGACCACTTGGTCTCCTCTTATTGTATTAATATTGACATATTTTCACGATCATGGGTATGCCCACCTATTTTATATAAAAAACCATTATTTATTACAGCTTCACCAACAATATTCCCCCATGAGAGGAAATTTTTATCGAAACGTGCTTCAAGACATACAATATCAAGTAAGGAAAAAATAAATTATGATGCACTATCGACCCAATATTACCCTGAAAACCTCAAACATTAAGGGGCGTATGTTAACGCTTAAATTTTGCACACATGCACAATTTAACTAATCATGCTATAAGGCGTCGTCAACATATATCATACAGCTCCATGCAGACATCCTCATAAAATATAGGAAGCATTATGAGTCCAAAAAAACTAAAGAACAGGTAAAAGAAGAGATCATGTGGATAACTCCTTGTTCACTCGCACTACAACATATGTTATCAATTATATTCCTACGCAGTCCTAACACATATTTTCCTTCAAAATACACATGACTATAAAAATAGAGGGATCTCAGCTACCCACCATGCATTGAAGGCTCATGAAAGCTCCCTCACCAACAAAAAATTGAATTTGGCTCTTCACCTCTTGAAGGCATTTAATATACCCCTTTGTGTACTTTGGAGCTAGATCATAAAGTGATGGGGTTCACACTTGGATCTTGATATTTCTTATCTATCTATTGGCCTATAAAAGGAATACTTAGGAATGCATCTAAGAAGGATAATTTAGAGCAATTTCATGATATATGAATTGTTTTGAGGCTTCCTCATAGCTCACATCTTCCTCCACCTGTTTCCATTCCCCAAGGTCCCTCTCCACCTTCCTCCAAGGGGTAAGTGTTTACTCTCAATGTTCTTCAAGTTATTTAGCAATTAATATGGACTAAAAGTACCTCCCTAATGGATATTGTTGACTTCCCTTGAATCCCCCATATCCTAGGTGACACTACATGTAACAAGCTTGACCATTGGGAAATCTAACATTGGTTTTATAATCTTCTTCTTGTTTCGGTTTGCATATCTTCGCTATTTTGTTTTATTTCATGTTATTTTCTTTTAACTTTGTTTTTTTCTCTTGCAAAATTGGAGCTATCAAATTTTCTTTAATAAGACAATACTCTACCTTGGTAGAAACCTCTAAGGATTCCCCCCTCCACAAAGTGGGAAGAGTTGCACACCTTTGTGCATATTTTTCCACAACAGCTCATGGATTTTTTCTTTCCCATTTTGCAAGAACTTTTTCTTGTTTAATGAGAAGGAGAAACCACTGGGATAGAGTTTTGCACAGGAATATTGTTGTCATGTGGATGAATGCTCCTAAGATGTTTCATTCTTTATCTCACAGGGATACAAAATAAGCTAGTTTTAGATTTCTAAATGGACTTTTCCTACAATTTTCTATTTCTTGTTGCATATATGATATTTTTGTTCTATGTTTTCTTTCTACAAGTTGTGATTTAAGAATGATATGAATATCAAGATTTTTCTTATATTTATACTTCATTTTATTCGTGTTCATCTTCTTCTAAAATAAAACTACCTGAATTTGGAATATGGATGTTTAATGTTATTTCATTTCTTGTTCCTTTTAAATTTCACTCATATCTAGGATAAGTTAGCATAGTTATAAGAATGCATTTAGAGTATCCCATACCACATTTCATTATTTAAAATAAAAAAAACTAAATGGTGGAATAGGTTGCAACCGACGAAACCCTAAAACCAATGAATGGTAGTCAAGACAAAATTTGGATGGGTTACCTATTACAAGCGGTTTAAGGTCTAATTGGGATTTTCTACAAGGAGAACACCTTGTTGTCAACACTAGGACATTTCTATGCATTAACAGAACATCTAAAGTCCAACAACTCTTTTTGTTTGAGTTTCTTTACTAATGTTTGAAGACATGATGGATGCCTCTCTTTCTTCATGTTATCCAACTTGTATTTGTACAATAAGTACCTTACCATAGTCTTACGCTATACATAGGCGATACCATTATTTGAAATAAGAATATTGTATGGTGTATGACATTTAATGTAATATTATTAATTTTAATGCTTTTGGATTTGCTCAATTTTTCTCCAAGTCACCCTAGAAAAAATACAACCGTGGACTTGAAAACCATATAAAATCAAATGGATAACTAGCATTTCAAAGAGGAACGTTATTCTTTTTCTAAGACCAAAAATTGACTTCTTTAAAATTATTTTCAGGACCAGAAAATGCTTTCCAACCTCTAATGCTTTTTTTAACACTACAATTCCAATTTAGCTTATGATGGATGTCAGTTCCAAGATACTTATGAAGGAACTTCCTCCAAGTTGTGATTATTATGAACAAACTTAGGGTGTATGACATGTCTATACCGTTATGTATGTTATCTTTGTTTTATCAATGTTCACAGTTATTTAGAGTTGGTGCAAAAATATTTAAGGAATTTATGTTGTCTTTTAAGGTTGGAAAAAATACTTACTAAAAAACAATGCTATTTAGATAAATAAGAACAATGCTATTTAGATAAATAAGAACAATGACAACTAGACCTACAAAATCAATGCCCACACACTATACTTCTGTAGGAAATATTATAACTTGTCCATGTAGATTCAAAAAGAGTTAAGAGAGAATGGACATCATTTCTTGACCCTTATATTACAATTAATCTAACTTCCCCCCCCCCCCAAAAAACCCTTTTTCTTCTAAATTTTCCTGTGACAATTTCACATAATCTTATCACTACAATTATTAACTCAAAAAGGACCCTATAATATTCCAAAGGTTATTTCAATATATTGTATCAAAGATTTTCAAAATTCAATGACGTCAATGAAGTCACATAAGATATTGTATTTAGAATTTTGACATCCTTCCACAATAGTCCTAAGGGTTATTAAATGGTATAAAGTAAAGAGATAAATTCCTTAATCTCTTTAATCATGGATTTTTAACCACAAGTTAATCTTATTTTTTCAAATTATACATACAACTTATACATGAAACGGATAAATCATGATGGTGCTATAATTTTAGGGTTTTTTTTGTTATGGATTTTTTTTTTCAGAGGAAAAAATACCAGATCCTGTTATTCTATTGAATCAAAGATCATCATCTACAATCAGTCATAGAGACATTCGTCATGAATGGATTCGGAGCAATGGGGTGTCCTCTTAGCTCAAAGGAAAATCCCCAACATCAAACCATGGGCACTATGGTCACACGCCTGTTGTATTGCAGGTTTTTATCATCACTCCTGTATAAACAGGTCAGATTTATTCATTTTTTAGAGATGGACAGAAGCAACATAAATCATGAGCATAAGAAGAAGACTGAGGGTCTCTTCAAGGGATTGCTACGATCCCATTTAATGACAAAAAAATTATGTGCTAAAAAAGAGGGCTAATGCCCAGCACAAACTAATATAGCTGAAAATTACCATGTTCAATAATCATATCATTCAGAGATTCCTTGAAAAATCCAAATCCTGAATCAAGAGAGAGTGCGTTTTTAGAGAGACTGTCAGCTATCTGGTTATGCTCACGATATATGTGTTTCATGATCACTTCTAGAGAGTTATGTAGTAATTCTCTAATATCATCACACCAATGACTCAGATGAGGTAAGTTCAGTGTGCCCTTTCCTGTAGTCCATGATATTATGACAAGGGAGTCACCATATATAGAGTGTAGAGGAATGCCCATAATATTTGAAATAGAGAGAAGGGCCCATAATGCCATCAACTCAGATTTTGTGTTGGTACTTCTGCCATAGTCCATGCAGAAGTGAATGCAATGAGAGCTGCTCAACAGTAACATGAAACCTTCCCCCCCAATGTTATTGATGGCTGCACCATCAAAATAACCACAAGGATATGAAATCATTGGAGGCAGACCAATGATTCTGTATTTAATCTTCTTTACATGCACTATAAATGTATGATAGAGCCTATCAATTTGGAGAAAGACCAAATATACAGATGGAGTATTTCCTTCAAATATACATCTATTCCTGTGATTCTAGATTGACCAAAAGGTGAATAGGGGCAGATAGAGCTTGGGGTAGTCAATAGAATGAGAACGAAACTAGTGCTCAAGATACAAATGAGCAGATGCTTTATTTAAGGATAGAGAGTCATAGTTCTTGAATACAACTTCGAAGGTGCTCTTTGTAAATAGACAATCCATAAACAGATGTTGGGCCGTCTCCTCATCTTTCTTGTAGAGCAAACAATAACTAGGTCCCTGGACACCACGTTTAATATTGAGATGATCCCATGTTAAGACTTTGTTATTAAAGAGGAGCCAGATAAAGCATCGTATCTTTTCAGGAATGTTGATTTTCCAAAGGATCTAGTGAACAACAGAAGAATCAGGATATGGGTCCAAATAGTATTCCAGAATACATTCATATGCCATAGCCGTAGTTAAATATCCTGAGTAGTTCTTGTATGACCAGAGAATACTGTCTGGTTGAGACCTGAGTCTTATCCTTCCATACTCTATCCCCTTAATATATTCATTCCATATGAGGTTCCATTCTCCATCCAGATCCAGATCCGATGCAAAGAGCCAGTAGGACCAAGCTTCCGCAGAGTAATTCTTGGCTTGAGCCAGAGATATTATACCATAATCTTCCAAATAGTTATGGAGATCCTGTGGCAAAGTGAAATAAGAGCCCAAACCTATGATCGGGTCCAAGCCCACCCTTATGCTCTCACCATTCCCCACCATCCAAGTTAAGCCACTGCCAATCCAAGAAATAGTGCTAATGAAACCTTTCCAAATAACAGAGACACCTGTGGCCGAGAATGCCTTACTGCGAATCTGTGACAGAACATAATTCTTCTTTAAATATTTCACTGATATTAACTTGAACCAAAGACCATTGCCGTAGAGAACAAACCAAAAATATTTGAGCCTTAAGGAAATGCTGAACCATTTGCGGTTTTTGATACCCCAGCCTCCTTGAAAAATGGGCTTGGATAAAGATAACCAATCAACCAGATAGTATTTTTTATTTTTCCCCGTATTGTCCCATAGGAAATAAAAAATCATGCTTTTTAGTTTCCCAAGTATGGATTTTGGTATGGGGATTAAATCCAACCAGTACACCGCCAAGCTGGTGAGAACCGCTTTAATAAGAACCAGTCTCCCTCCCATAGAAAGAAGCCTTTAAGTCTAATGAGAAATCCTGTTTTTGAACTTTTTGATGAGCCAAAGCTAGTCTTTAACATTGTATCCCAAGGGTTTAATAAAATAACCAAGATAAAAGAACCCCGATGTAATGTGCTGGGTCTTGTAGGGCAAGGAATGAGTGATTCTATTTATTGACCCATCATCAACATTGTTATATAGAAAACATGACTTTTCTAAGTTTATGAACATGCCTGAAGCTTCACAAAAGGTGTCCAATAAGACTTTGAATGCTATCCATTCTTCACAATTTCCAAAGCCAAAGAGAATCACATCGTCTACAAAAATAAGGTGAGTAAGGGATAGTTGTTTTGATATTTTGATCCCTTTGACTAGACCATGTCTGTGAGCATCATCAATAAGGAGGCTGAGTCCTTCAATAACAAGTATAAAAAGGAGAGGAGAAAGTGGAAATCCTTGCCTGATGCCACGTGAGGCCGTAAAGAAATTCGAAGGGGAACCATTGATGAGCAGGGAAAAATTAACTGAGGTTATGCATCCCATTATCCAGTTGACTCCCTCCAAAGGCACACCAATTTGTAGAAGAATGAGCCTGATATAGGACCAGTTAACTCTATCGAAGGATTTAGTGAGATCAAGCTTGAGAACAAGGGTGCTTTTGTTCCTGGATTTGACAGAGTGTAAGACTTTTTGAGTTATGGCCAAAGGCTCTGATATCTGGTGATTTTTTAGGAACCCAAACTACTGAGAAGAAATAAATTTGTCAAGGAAGGGCTTAAGACGTTGCGCAACATCCTTGGTAATCAGCTTGTAAATCAAGTTGCAGAGAGAGATAGGACATAAATCGGCAAAGGTTAATGGCTTTTCTTTTTTAGGTATGAGTGCAATAAAAGTCGAGTTTAGTGAGGGTAAAACCCTCCCGGACTTTCTAGAATCTTCCACCAAATTTACAAGTTCAGCCCCCAGAAGGTCAAAAAAGGCTAAAAAGAACTCTACAAGGAAACCATCGGGCCCAGGAGATTTGTCTTTCTTGAAAGACTTGAGAGCCCTTTCAACTTCCATTAATGAAATATTGGAAGTAAAAAAGGACCGCTCCTCATGTGATAAATAAGAAGGGAAAAGACAAATGATTTTCATCTGAGCAGAAATTGAGGTTTGATTATCATCATAGAAAATCTGTTTAAAGTGTCTAACTCCTAGATCCTTCAAACCCTGGTCATGTTCCACCATAATACCCTCCTCGTCCTCCAAGCCCCAGATTGAATTATGATTTTTCCTGGCAGTGGCCACAGAATGGAAGAATTTGGTGTTGACATCTCCCATTGATGCTGAGATCATTCTGCTTTTAAGTTTAGCAGAGAGGATCTCATGATCCCTCAGCTTTTTAAAATTAGCTTGAAGTGCCTTTAGTTTAGTAAGAGTCACAGAAGAGTAGAGACCTGAAGGGGAGGATGAGAGAATATTATGTATCTCAGTCTCAATACATAGACTCTTATCTTTCATCTCAAGTGTCTTGAGACGAGTCCATTCTTTTATTTTCACTTTCATGTGTCTGAGCTTCATCGAGAAAGAATCCATCCCAGAATAGGAGGATTCATGAGGGAGGAGAGGCCACTCTTTCTTAATAATATTGACAAAATCGTCAAATTCTATCCAAGAGTGGTTGAACTTGAAGGGAAAGACACATGGAGATGTGGATTCCCTCCATTCCAAGATAACCGGATAATGATCAAATATAGCCGAGGGAAAGGCCCATACCCTGTGTTGAGGTAAGTGGTCAATCAGGCTAGAGGATAGTAAGAACCTAGCAATTCTTTTACTTATACCATTGTCGCTCGAACAACCATTTCGCCAGGTTGGTCCGGAAAAGTCAGGAGAAATGTCAACAAGCTGATGAGAGGAGAACAGGTGAGTGAAAAAGGGACCAAGAGGATCTGTGCGAGCCTTTTTTCCCCAGACTTCGGAGCTGTTTAAAGTGAGGTTTAGATCGCCCACTAAAACCAGATTGGGTAGGTTAAGAATACCCCCTTGCACAACCAAATCCCAATAGGTCTCCCGACTAGTGTAGGGCCCATAGCAATTGAGAAGGGAGAGATTCAAAGAAGTACCCTGGACATGATCTTTTAGAAGGATCCTAGCAACATTTTTGAAAGCTTTGATCTTGAAACAAAGAGGGTTCCAAGCCACAAGTAAACCCATAGAGAGGCCTGAGGAGCTCAAAGCACAATATTCCCAGCCCGGACGCAGCTTAGAGAAATCCAAAAGAGCTGGGTGTGAGCTGGTCATAGTTTCTTGCAAAAGGATTAAATCAGGAGATAAAGAGACAAAGAGGTTCTGGAGACTTTTATGCTTGGCCAAGCCTCTAAGGCCACGGACATTAAAGGAGAGGATCTTCATTAAGAGTATGAAGACACGGGTGTCTTTGCTCTAAGGGCCCGAGAGGAGGAAGGTTGTAAATTATGAGCAACATTCTTCAACCTAGAAGATAGGGGAGTGTAATGGAGGGGTATAGGAGAGGAATCTAATGAAGTTGGAGGAGCTTTCTTGTTTTTTCTCCGAATCATCACATTCTGAAAGCGAATAGAGTCCAAAGGGAGGACTAAGGGAGATTGGCGAGTTTTGTCAGAGAAAATTTCCAGATAAGTTTGTAATGAGGGATTAGCGAAAGAGGGAGAGGTAACTAGGCTGTGGGGAGGGGAGGGAACACTTGGTGGTCTAGAACCAGATAAAGGAGGAAAATTAGAGTCCGAGAGTAGAGAAGGCATCACAAGGTAGAGAGGAGGGGAAGACTGTGACTCTAACAGGGGAATCAGTACAGTAGGTGGATGTTCTTCTGGTAGGTTGGGTAGCACAGAGGGAAGAAGTAACTCCTCTTTAGAGGGGATAGGAGTCAAAATAGGTGAAGATTTAGGTTCAAGAGACTCAGAGTTCCCCACAAAATGAGAGGAGGGGCCCGTGGTGGTCACAGAATCTAAAAGTAAGAGATCTTGCTCTGAAGCATCCTCAAATAAAGAGCAGGCTTGAGAAAGCATACCTTTTGAAGGCTCATCCTTGACAGTGACCATTATAGTTGAGGAGGGAGGTAGTTCTCGATCCAGAGAGAGTGGAGAGGAGATATGAGTAACAGTCCCCTTTCTGATCTCTGTATAGGTCCTACAAAGATGGCCTACCACCCTGCATCTACTGCAACAGAAGGGTACATTGAGGTAGTCGAGCCGTTCCTGGATAAGCTGTTCGAGGCAAAGAATTTCAATCTCGGCCGAAAGTCCTATATTTAAAACCATTCCAACTAAGATCTTGGCCATCCGTTTGTCATATGTATGTGGGAAATCATCTTCAATAGCAACAAAATGTCCAATGGTATTTCCAATACCCTCCATCATCGCACGGTTCCACAATGGAAGAGGAAGACCAGGTAGGAGGACCCACAAATGTCGTTTCTTGACACGTTCTCTTAGTGGATCAAAGTGTATATGCCAGCGGTCCAACACTAACGAGCCCTCCCGAATGCGCCAAAGTGAGTTTAAAACAGACAATGCATGGGCCTCTTCCAAAAACACAATAACAATCCAACCTCTAGCTAATAGACTGATCGACGGAGTATATGAGAATAGAGGTTTCCAATTTTCTATGGCCCAAGTGTGCCAATCATTCTTTCCCATCTGTACATACTCCAGTCTACCAATAAGGGCTTCCAAGCATAACACCTCTACTTTGTCCATGAAAATATCCCTTCCAAGAACAAATCGAAGTTTGCCCTCCCAGACTTTGTGTGCCTTCGCATTTTTGCGGCGACGACAGTGTGATAGTGAGGGAGGAGGGTCTCCTTCCATCGATAATCCAGTCCTAAGAGATGGCTCCGACAAACTAGTGTGAATTCCGTCAAACCCCAGTTCAACCGACAGCCACGGAAAGGAATAAATCCTTCACGGAAAAAATCAAGACTGTAAAGGTTTCCTAGAATAGGAAAAACCACGATAGAAACAACCCAAGAGTCAACCCATCATGATGATCTCGTGACGTTAGGAATATGATAAGATAGTCCCAAGGTGACGAAAGAAACCCCAGTAAGCCAACAAGGAGACTAGTAAGGACACCTTCAATCATAGAGAGGACAGCAGGAACACAAACTCCCTGGAATCGCGGGATGTTTTTAAAAGATAATAAGAAAGAAACCAAACGACATAACCCATACAACAAACACCACCAGAAAGAGCTACGAGCCAAGAGGTACAGGGCAGACAAGAATAAGTGAGTCCACCTGGTTCCAGGTAGGGAAAACCCTCATAGTATTCTCGGCAAAGCAGTAACCGGCATAAAATAAAGTGTAAGCCAGAAGGAGGATGACCGCCTGGACCGAGCTAGGTCAGCTAGGGTGTTCCCACTTTTTTTACTGGTTGGTACTAGTCCTCCACCGAGGAGGATGGACTCCAATCGCCAGATCCAGGCTATGAACAGTCAACCCTATGAACAGAAAAAACCCTAGAGACACCCGAAAGTGGATACACAGTAGCAAAAAACCTACGGCCTGAGATGACACTGGAAGAGACAAAGAAGAAGAATCAGTACAAACCCAATTCCCAGGCAAAAACCCTACACCTCAAAAGGAGTGTGACTGCAATGAGTAATCCTTCAAAACCGGCAGAGTCATTGAACCTCTGCTAAGAATACTCGCTCAATACCGGCAGAGTCATGAACAGAGACCATAGAAAAACCATGATAGGAACCCCGGGCAGAAGAGAGCTGATACAGCCATCTCCAGCCAGAAAAACTTGTCACCCTTAACCACTCTATCCAAGGCATGGCCAATCCCTCCCATTTTGTTATGGATTTTAATAATAGGGGAAGTTAGGCATTTTATCCTAACCTTAAGGAATTCCTACATAATGATAAGATTGCGAAAGATATAGACCATTCATAAGAATAAAACTACCCGTTTTTATATTTTTTCGATATTAGCCTTAGTTGTTTTATATTTTCCATTTTTAAAATGATTAACCCAAAATTCACTATTGATTGTTATTTAAGATTTTGGGAGATCATAGATATTTTTGAGGCATGAGTCCCAATCTTACCTTTCTTCTCAACTTTTTGAGTTAAGATGTATCTCCAAAACTATTTAACTCTTGATTTAAGAGTTTCTCTTTGTTTCAATTTACATGTTTACGTTTCTATGTTTAGCCAAATCCCTCAAAACCTTTTGGGGTTCATCCAGCATTCTTGGTATCTTTTTTAACATTGTTGCATTCTTTATTACACAAGGGTGGGTTCAGTAGTTCTTCATTTTAAGAGATGTACCAAATGTTTACTTGAGAATGCAAGTTAAGAGCTATCTTGTCAAGTTATGGTACACATTATTGATATTATTATGAATAAAGAGAAGGTTTGATTCTTTATTCAAATCTTTTAAGAAAATATCAATTTTAGTTTTAATATCATTAATTGGGTACTTTTATTTATTCATGACATGGTCATTTGACTTATTTTGTAGGTGAATATTTAGAATAATACTAAGGGTCTATGTTCCAATTTACCCTCATGGTTATATATGATATTGATCTTTTCAATCTGATTAATTAAGTGAATTGACAAAAATAAAATTGGAAACTACAATATTACCAAACCTTTAGATACCCATCATTCAAATTGATACGCGTCATTCAATTTGAAGAAGGCCACTTCCTTGTACCATTGAATATTATTATGCCTTTGAAACTACATAGTTTAAGGAATTCGACGTCAAGTAATTTTTTTATTTTGTCTTAAGATCTTATCTTGAAAATTTATCCCAAATCACAATCCCTATCAAACCACAAGGTGGGGGTCTAGGTTATAGATGTTGCTTAGTTTTATGGCATACTTAATAATAGTTGTCATGATAATCCTTATCAAACCATGGGGTGGGGGTTCTAGGTTAGAGATGTTGCTTAGTTTTATGGCATACTTATTAATAGTTGTCTTTTTTTTGAGTTACTTTTGGTAAGACATGGCATGAAAAATAGTGTATGCAGATCCATGATCAAATAAATTTTATAATCCCTCTATTGAGCTTCTAATATATTGATTAAGAATTTATTTAAGCCCTCAATTGAGGACCAACTGGAGATCAAGATTAACCCTTAATTGAGATTAGACATAGATTGAGGTATTGAGTTGGATTGAGGTATTTATTGTTTTATTAAACAAAAAATAGGCTAGGATGCCCACATTTCATTTCAACAATGACTAGTGTAAAAAAAAAAACAAGTTCATAACTCAATCCACAGTTTGGACCAATCCATTTGTTGGAATATGTAATGATTCCTTGTGTGGTTTTGTTGATTGTGTAATGATCACATTTATCAAACAAGGAATAAATAACTCTATATATTATAAAAGGAGTTATCCCAATTGTAATGTAATAAACTCTCTTATTATCATTCTTGATATAAGGGAGGTGGAAAACCATCTATCCCACATGTATTATGGGATGTAACTCTTCCATACATCTGCCTATATAATAGAGGTGAAGGAGACCCTTTTAGGGCATGTTGAGGAAACATCATTGTGACACGAAGTGAAGATGGAGTGTGATGTGATGCTTATGTGGGTGGTGCTAAAGTGTAAGAGTGGACATTTCTAAAGAATAAATAAGGCCATAAATTCTTGTGGATGTTTCCCCATTTGGGGTCTCACCACGTAAGTCTGATGCACTATCACTTTTTATCTTTTCCCTCTCTTACTATTTGATTATTTGGTTCTTTTATGGATAAGAGCATAGACTAATTTATTCCTACTATTGATTTACACAATAGTTAATGTATTGGTGTATCTTTATGCATATTTCTCAATATTCTAACATGGTATCAGAGCTAGTATCTAAGCTTTATCTTCTTCAATAAATTTTGTTAAAAAAAATTACAACCACCAAGTTCTTCAATTTTTTTGGGGGTACTCCTTCTCTAGTATATTTCCCATTAGATCTAGACAACCATTGAACTTTTTCTTCATATATGGGCATTTTTTCTATATGTTTGATGATTTTCTCAAAACCCTAACCTCGCCATTTAATTTTTTCATTTTTTTCAAGTTTTCCTTGGTTTTTTTAAGATTTGAGTTGGAATCCATTGTATGCTAAATTTATATAAATGGTATATCTCTCTTACAAAATATCTAGTTGTTTGTTTGTTTCTAGTTGTGTTTTTTTGTAGTTTTCCATCCAAATGACATTTGCATTCAAGAAATTCTAGTTTCATATTGTTTCATACATACACATTATTTTTCCTTCATTGGATATGCATACACGTGCACTTTACCTTCACAGGAGGAATGCACACACACACCCTAGCCTCCAAGAAAGCGCGTGGGACAAGTTTTGTGGCGAAAAAATTCATTGTAAGCTAATTTGTTTTTGTTATTTCTATTGAGGGTATCTCGATAAGGTGCTTCAAGGTCTCACCATTGGTGAGAATTTCATTTTTACTTATCTTTGATTCTTGTCATTATCCTTGTCTTTTTTGAATTGGGGTTTAGTTTCTTAGTTTATTCATCATGTTTGTAGAGGTTGTCTCTTGTTCCTATTTTACTTGTCACTAACTTTCTTGTGTGGAAGATGTTCGACATTTTCATGGGCATATATCTCTAGAATCTGCTCATGGTGACAACATGAAACCAACCGATGCCAAATACTTAATTGTTTGATGGTTATATTTTCCAATCTATAAGTGATATCAATTTATTTCATTCTTATTTTTATCAATAGTTATATGTTGTTTCTAACCCTTGTTTGTGTAAAATAAATTTCATAATTCATATTCCTCATCTTTCATGAATCATGTCATATTTCTTTCCATTATGGCATTATCATGTTCATTATATGCTTTACTCTTGGAAGTTCTTTTCTGCATATTATCTCTTTGTTTACTTCAATTTCTCCACAAGGGTATCTATGAGGAGTTGTGGGACAACTTGGTTTTATCATTCCTTCCTTAAGCATATTGCTTTTGTTATCTATGGTCATTCAACATTGTTCCTCTCTACAACTTATCCTTGATAGCATACAATTTTGAAACATTTTCCTCTTTATCCAAGATGGTTGAAGTTGTAATTAAGGAATGTAATGAAATAAAATACCCTATTATGCCACCTTTTTCTAGCTATAATGGAATGTAATGAAGGCCATGATCTTGTTGCCAATTCATGATGATTGTCTACGGGCCACATTGTTTTATGAATAGACCGTTTGAGGGTCTTGCATGCGTGATGCAATATTCAATAGAGTTTTTTGGTTATGGAAACTGCCTAATGGACACATCTTTTTATATATGGACCATTTGGGATTCTTGTGTTCATAATAATATCTGCTGTAAAGTTCTTGCATCTTTCATAATGGTTGTGAAGGGTGCATGCATGAAATATTTATGATGTATAGACCATTGGGGTTCTTATATTTGTGATTAGGTATATGCAAAGTTCTTTCAATTATTAGCTAGGTTACGGTTGTGATGACTATCTCCTAGCCACATTTTTTCTTGTATTGGCCATCTGAGCTTTTTGTACACAATTG
Source organism: Pseudotsuga menziesii (assembly GCA_001517045.1). Taxonomy (NCBI): domain Eukaryota; kingdom Viridiplantae; phylum Streptophyta; class Pinopsida; order Pinales; family Pinaceae; genus Pseudotsuga; species Pseudotsuga menziesii. The sequence continues at coordinate 837,962 of LPNX010047066.1, forward strand.
TAGTGTTCTACATATAGCTTGGTTCAAGTGCACTTTCATGATCAATGAGAAGTGACAGTTATATTCGTCAAATTCATAAGGAAATGTGTGTTATTATTCACAACTTATTGGGAATTCTGGAAGTTTTCATCAAGAGAGATTACAATGTAATTCCATCTTCCTCCATTTGTATTCTTTCTCCCTAGTCATAATTAAGGGGGAATGTTGGAGTATGTAATGATGACTTGTGTGGTGTTGCTGGTTGTGTAATTATCATATCTATCAAAGAAGGAATAAATAATTGTCTATATTATCAAAGGAGTTATCACACATAAATCATGTAATAAACTCTCTTATTACCATTACTTATATAAGGGGGGTGGAAAACCATTTATCCCACATGTATTATGAGATGTAAATCTTCCATACCTATACCTATATAATAAAGGTGAAGGAGACCCTTTTAGAGAATTTTATGAAACATCATTGTGACATGAAGTGAAGATAGAGTGTGGGTGGTGCTAAAGTGTAAGTGTGCATATTTCTAAAGAATAAAAGAGATCATACATTCTTTTGGATGTTTCCCAAATCTAGAGCCCTCTACCTTACTATTTGATTGTTTGGTCCTTATATGCATAGAAAGCTATTTGATTGTTTGGTCCTTATATGCATAGAAAGCTAGACTAATAGTTAATTAGTGCTATTGATTCACATGTTAATGAATGTATTGATTTATTTTTATGCATATTTCTCATACCATTATATTCTAACAATCATCAATCCATCATCTACACTAACCACACCCCTACATAAGTGACATAAGTATCTATTCATAACTTATATAGAGTTTTTTAAATAAAAAAATATATATTATAAAAATGCACAAAATATGATAACATTTAACTAAGAAAATCTAAATGAAATATGTGACTACGAATACGAATAGGTGCTTACATGTCCATTGTAATAAAAGTCAATAAGGAAATTGGAGCATCATGGGTCTATGCAAGTCCACCTAGTGAATCTACCACATTATATAAAAAGTCCGTAATGGTACACATTTGCTGGATGGAACCAGTCGTTCATGCGCTAATGACCAGAAGATCGAGCATTACCATGGAATTGAAGGGTCTTTCTTTTTCAACCGGATCTAGCATCACCATAGAATTCAAAGTTTTTTTAAACCACGGACAAAGCAACGACTAACAAATGGGTGGTTATTATTATTATTATTATTATAATAGTATTTTTTTTGTTGATAGTTATTTAATTATTATTTCAGATTTAGACTTGATTAAGTTAATTACCAAGATTAATTTAAGTGTAAAAACTATAAAGCAAAGATTCATTTCATGATCTTAGTATTTTATTATGCTTAAATGCATCTTGATCAAGATTTAAACAAGTTTCAATTAAAGGATTAGATGATAAAAAAAATGAGTAACAATTTGTTTTTGCTTTTTCATATTAGTTTTTATTTGTTTGTTTATAAAATAGTATTTCTTTTATGCTTTAAAAGTATTTATAATTAGTTAAAAACTTATTTTTTTCAAAAATAAGAAGTGAAAAAACAAGTTAATTGTTTAACTGCTCAATACCTATTTGGTAAAAAGTATAAGTTTACACCTTACAGATAAGGACTAGTATAAGCTCTAACCAAAAAGCCTCAAACTTGCCCTAATCAATCAGAGTAATTTATACTGAAATGTTCAAATAGCAATTTAGGTGATCTTGATAGTTTTAAAATAGATTATTTAATCTAGTATAGGCAAATCTGACTAAATTGCAAAAATTTTAATTTCGAGTTATAATTTTAACATGTTTCTATCAAAAATTAGCCTGAAAAGTGAGGTGTTTTAGTGGTCGTTTATCCTACTCGAATCATTAAAGATGACGTTTAGGCAAGTCATTTAACCTTAAACATGACTTTGTTTCTCTTTCTCTAGGATGTACTTGCAGGTTTTATGTATTTCAGAACATAAAATGTTTAAAGTCAATAGTTTGAACTTGAGGCTTAGAATCTGGAACTTTAGACCAAGAATTATGGACTAGAAACTTAACTACATAGGAGAATGGGGGTGAAAAACTTTTTTAACAAAATATTCTGCTCCTCTTCCTAATTTCGGTGATTGAAACAAAATTTGGGTTGTTTTACTTGACTGTAGACGAATATTGTCGTCTGCCTTTCGACAAGGAGCAATTTGTGTAAATGGTGTGAAATGAGAAGTAGTGATGACCGTGGGTCATTTAGTTCAAAATTAGATTTAGAGAGGAATATATTTCGGTATGTTATTACAATGAATTGTATAGGTACATATACATCAATGGATCAACTCCCATATCCTACAATCAAGGTACAGATCCTACAATCAAGATACATATCTATAGTCAAGCTACATATCCTAAAATCAAGCTACATGATCTATTGGATAGGAAAGAGTCATCTACAAGATAGGAAAGAATCACACGAGAGAATTAGAGAGAATTAGTCCATATCGCAACACTCCCCCTCAAGTTGGTGCATAGATGTCACACATGCCCAACTTGCCCAAAAACTTCGAGAACACTCGACTTGAAATTGCTTTGGTGAGAATATCGGCCAATTGATCCTATGATCGAATCTTAGGCAACTCCGCAATCTCCTCATCCAATTTATCCTTAATGAAGAATCTATCTACCTCGACATGTTTTGTTCGATCATGTTGAACCAGATTATGAGAAATATCACATGCTACTTTATTGTCACAATATAGTCTAATTGGCTGCCTAGGCGGATAGCCCAAATCTTTGAAAAGAAGTCTTAGCCATAATGCTTCACATACTCCAAGTGCCATACCTCTAAATTCAGCCTTTGCACTTGATCGGGCAACAACATTCTATTTTCTTCTTCTCCATGTAACAAGGTTACCTCCTACAAAGGTGAAATAACCTGAAGTAGAACGCCTATCATCGACTGCTCCAGCCCAGTCAGCACCAGTATATGCATCCATGCTTTGACAATCTTCATTTTTAGTGAATAAAATTCCTTTTCCAGGAGCAGACTTTAGATACCTCAGAATGCGCATAACTGCATTCATATGTTGCTCACCAAGATTATGCATAAATTGGCTAACAACACTAAAGGCATAGGCAAGGTCCGACCTTGTGTGTGTTAAGTACATCAATCTTCCTACAAGTCTCTGGTATCTCCCCTTATCAACTGGTACTTGATCAGACTCAACACATAACTTCAATCCTTCTTCCACAGGTGTATCAGCGGGTTGACATGTTGACATACCAGTTTCCTGTAACAAGTCTAAGGCATATTTCCTTTGAGACAAAAAAAATCCCTTTATTAGATTGAGACACTTCGATCCCAGGGAAATATTTCAAGGGGCCAAGGTCTTTCATTTCGAATTCTCTGGACAAGTAACCCTATAGAGCCTTCCTTTCTTCGGGATCATTTCCTGTAACCGCCATGTCATCCAAATACACAATAAGTGCAGTTATCTTACCCTGTTGTTTCTTCAAGAATAAAATGTAGTCTGAGTTCGTCTGATGGTAACCAAAGGCTTTCATAGATTTTGTGAACCTTCCAAACCATGCTCTCAGAGGTTGTTTCAACCCATACAGTGACTTCTTTAATTTGCACACCTTTCGACTATGCGTTTCTGGTATCGTGCATCCTAGTGGGAAATCCATGTAAACTTCTTCAAACAATTCAACATGTAGAAAGGCATTCTTCACATCAAATTGTTGTAATGGACAACCCAAGTTTGCAGTAAGAGACAACAAGAATCATACTGTATTGATTTTAGCTACAGGTGCAAATGTCTCTGTATAATCAATCCCATAGGTTTGGGTGTATACTTTTTCGCCAGTCTCACCTTAAAGTGTTCAATTGCACCATATGCTTGTACTTCAGAGTATAAACCCATTGGCATCCAACTAGTTTCTTTCCTGGTGAACGATCAACAAGTTCCCAGGTTTTATTCTCTTGCAAGGGTTTCATCTCCTCATTCATAGCGTCTTTCCACCTTGGGTCAGCTAAGGCTTCCTGCACATTGTTAGGAATAGATACAGTAGATAATTGATTTACAAATGACTGATTTGATTCTGACAAACGATGCTTAGACACATAATGACTCATGGGGTATTTAACTTTACTAGAAATTTTGGGTTCATATGTGGGTTTAGGGATACCTTTGGAGTGATGTTGTGGTAGTTGTCTTCTAGATGGTTCAGGAGCATCGTCAGCAAGCAATTTGTTTGGTGTATCAGCTTCTTGTGGCGTGAGAGACTCGAATGGAGTTGGAGCCACAACTTCAATTTCTAGGTGTTCATCACTACTTGGATCCAAAGTCAAACTACCCACATCCAATTTGCCCACTTCTTGATTTAGCGCATTAGAGAGTTCCCCTACTTCCGGGATGGCCAAGGTTTCTTCCGGGATGTGAACAACCACAACTTTAGAGATGTGATCATCATAGTCTAGAGTATGAATTTCCTTCTAGTACTGAATTTCAGGCTCAGAGGAAAAATACATCGAGTCTTCATGAAAAGTTACATCTAATGTAATAAACATTCGTTGGGTTGGAGGATGATGACATCGGTACCCATTTTGATAAGCATCATATCCGAGAAAGACACATTGTAGCGCTCGAGGAGACAACTTGTTGCACTGATGCTTATGGAGGTGTAGAAAAGCTACACAACCAAAGATGTGAGGAGATAAATTTGGGACGGCTGGAGCAACAACTGCTTCAGTGAGAGCCTGTGATGGTGTTTAGAAATCAATAGTGCTGGAGGGTACCCGGTTGATCAAATACGCTGCAGAAGTAACTGCTTCTCCCCAACACGATAATGACATATGGGCTTCTATCAACAAAGCACGGACAAACTCCAACAAGCGGTAGTTTTTTTCTCTCAGCCACCCCGTTCTACTGAGGTGTATTGGAACAAGTAGTTTGATGAATAGTTCTGTGTACTTTGAGATACTGCTGAAGTTCAGAACTCAAATATTCGCCTCCATTGTCACTGCGAAGAACCTGAAACTGTGCATTGTACTAAGTATGAACCATTTTATAAAATTTTTGAAATAACAAATTCACTTCACCTTTAGACTTCATCAAGCACACCCAAGTCATCCTAGTATAGTCGTCAATAAAAGTAACAAACCAACTTGATCCACCAAAGGTAGTTGGATGGACCCCAAACATCAGAATGTATGACCATAAAAGGAACTGGAATTTTATTCAAACTTAATGGAAACGAAGCACAATGTCTTTTTGCAAGGTCAGAAACGTCACAATGAAAACTAGAAACATCAAATTTTGCAAATAAACTAGGAAATAATTTATTCAGGTAACCAAAGGAAGCATGCCACAGATGTCGATGCCATAACCAGATTTCAGATTTCTTCTTCTCCCCCTCAGAGCCATCCACCGTTAAAGCTTGACACAACTTGTCCGAACTATTTGACACTAAGTCCAAGTAATATATCTTCCCTCGCTTGACACCACAACCAATCGTTTGCCTTGTTCGAATGTCCTTAAACACACAAAAATCAGGCCAAAAAATTACAACACAAAGTAAGGTAGTGGTGATTTGGGAAATTGACAACAGATTATAATCCAAAGATGGAACAACTAAAACAAAATCTAGATTCAAAGTATCAGTGAGAGGTAGAGACCCTTCTCCAATAACTGGGGCCAAAGAGCCATTGGCAGTGGAAACCAATTTTTGTGAGGACAGTTTAAGGGGTGAGACCTGTCTAGAAACAAATGTCATATGATCTGTAGCACTGAAATCAATTATCTATGCACTATTAGAGACAAGTGTAGAAATATTTAAAACCTTACCACCATTACTTGTTGCTGTTGCTAATGCCGAGATCTGGCCAACAACACCATCCACTGTCTTTGTTTCAACAACTACAGCACTAGATGTCCTCTTGGAATTATTCTTCCGTGAATAGCGGCTACGATCCCACCATTTTGGATACCCCACAAGTTCAAAGCAGTAGCTCTTGGTATGACCAGCTCGATTGCAATGAGTGAATTTGTAAGAGGATTTATCGGCACCATCAGTGTTATTAGGCTGGCTTTGAGAAGGCCAGTTCTGATTAGACTGATTTCAAGTCACCATGGCTGAAGCTTCATATTTTTCCGATTCTCCATTCATCATTGCTAGTCGAACAGATTCACAGCGGACCAACGCATAACATGCTTCCAACTTGGGGATGGGATCCTTTCTCAAAATTTCACCATGGATTTATTCGAATTCACCATCTAATCCAACAAGAAAAATGTGCACCCTTTGTCGCTTAATTAATTTTCGATAAGATTCAACATCGTTCTCACTCTCCATGATCACCTTATCACGATGATCCAACTCACAAAAGATCTTGGTTAATTCTCCATAATACACCGAGAGTGTTCAGCCATTTTGTTTTGCAGAGAATGCCCTTTGATTCAAATCAAACATCTGCAATTCATCTGCCGATGGGTAAGCAAATATATCACTTCATGATTTCTGAGGACATAGACATCAACAACCATCTCTTGACCTTTTGATTGTCTGCATACCACTTCTCATATCCATCATCCTTCTCGGTAGGTAGCTTTGATTTACCACAAATGAAAGAGAGTTTCTCCTTCTCAGCAATATGCATCTCCATGATTTGAGACCACAAATCCTCACAAATCATAGTTTGTTTCATCGAGTACAATCCCTGCCTTGAACGACAAACCTTCAGATTGAATAATAGTGGGAGCAGATTTGTTCCTAGATCCATATTTGTTCCCAGATGTTTCAGAATTTAAGTTGGCCATGGTTCAATGAAAAGTACTAACGATTTAAGCTTCGAGGCTTTGATACCAAGTTCAAAATCAGATTTCGAGAGGAATATATTTCAGTATATTATTACAATGAATTGCACTGATACATATACATCGATGGATCAACTCCTAGATTCTACAATCAAGTTACAAATCCTAAAATCGAGCTACATGATCTATTGGATAGGAAAGAGCCATCTACAAGATAAGAAAGAATCACTCAGTCCATATCCCAACACATTTAACTTCAGTAAATTTGGCTTCTCCGTGGTAAAAAAAGCTTTGAAAAGCAGTGCATAAGATTCGATTATATGAGCATTTTGGCATTATTCACTGGTCCAACTCTAAAGCCCTTTTCAGGCGATTTTCAATTCAGAGGAATCGGGGCACTGCCCATTGGATTGCCACATAAAGACTGCCCCAATCGAAGGAGAATTTCAGTGGCTTCAATTTGATATAGGATGATGAGCTCCTTCAGTGGTTTTAATTACCGGCCGATGGCCGATGGCGAACCCAGATATACCATGTCGCGCAGTGGTGATAATCAACCGCCTTACAATCATCGCGAGCCCAGCTCGGGCCATGATTTTAATCACCCGCCGTTGGATTATGGCGAAATCGGGCCCGAGCCCAGATATGCCAGTCATGATCAGGATTACCGCGAGCCGAACTTATATGTCATTAATGTCAAAAACATGATATCGGTCTTAGCAGTTCTTCTTATTGTGGTTTTGATTATCTATTTTCTACACGTTTATGCGCCTAGATTTGCTAGACGGAGATCAGCATCTAGGCGTCGTCGGTTTCATTTTACAGGAGAAGAACCGGCGAGGTTGCATAACGTGGGGTTGGATTCTGCCGTATTAGGGACTCTGCCCATCTTTCTTTATAAATCACAGAGTTTCACAGATTGTCTGGAGTGTGCAGTCTGTCTCTGCGAATTCGTGGAGAATGAGAAAGCCCGGCTTCTGCCAAATTGCAGGCATATATTTCATGTTGACTGTATTGACATGTGGTTTTTGTCGCATTCCACTTGCCCCATTTGCAGAAGCGGCGTCCAGCCGGAAAAGCCAGCTTTGGAATCTGTTAGAAGAGCAGGTTTCGGTTACAATACCAGCGCGGCCAATTCGTTCCGGGAACCATGACAAACTGAATTCGGAGCAAGGGCGGACTGTAAGCTCTGGAGAAGCTGAAAATAATCTTGTGATGCAGGAGCATCCTTGGTTCACTGGCGATCCTGCATATCATACAAATATATCTTTAATTACACAGGCTGTTTCGTGTTTAATTAGCAGTTCGTTGTTTGTTGACGACTTTGTTTAATCTGCGCGACCTCTGGGAGATATAATGAGACCACAATTGATATACAGAGCACACAATTGGTCTCATAATCCACAACAGGTATGCACATACTTTGACCTTTTGAACGTGAAACCTATTATTTTCTTCAAAGTAGGTGAAAACAAAACGAAAAGACTCACGGGTTGCTGCTGGTGGGGAAGTAGGATAAAGAGAAGGCAGCGGATTAATAATAACACTGCCGGGTTTGGTAGTAGCATGATCTTGCTGAGTTAAAAGGCCAAATCACATTCTCTGAGTGGAAGTGATTCAACTGGAAACTGCCAGATAGCAGGGATCTATAAAACTTGAAGAAAATCGTTGGGAAAGATTGCAGGCTCAGGGAGAGAGGAGACTGGAAAGAATTCATTGGAAAAAGGGGGAAATTCCTGACAAGACGCAGACAGCAGAAGCGGTAGCATAAAGAACAACTGTATAATTGTGTGTACCAAATGAGACTCTAATTAAGTAGAGATGCATTGAGTACATAGATTGCTTGAGATTGATATCATAGAATATAGAGAGGGAGCAACTCTGATTTGATCGTTTATTAAGTTGAATCTTATAACGCAAGTAGTGAATAACTGTTGATCTCTGATCGATCATAGAATGGAATGAGTGAACCAACTATTTAATTTTGAATGTTATAATGCAATAATTATTGAAATTTTTACTTTTTGGTTTTATTATATAATTTATTTAGCCATTACATAAGGATTCATAAGACTATAATGTCATTTTGGTAGGCTATAATGTCACTTTAGTGGAGAAGGTAACAATCATTTCTTCCAACCACCCAAACTACATCTAATGAACACATTAATACATTACTTTAAGAAATAACAAATAACTTGTTTTATTATTATATTTTTGAAGTTTTATCTTAATTAAATTACTTTCCTCCTTACTACATTAAAAAGATTAAGATTTTGTTATGATATTTGAGAAAAAAAAAACAAATATTTCAAAAACAAAAAAAATGTTTATTATTTTAAATTTAAGTGTCTTGAAAAAATTGTCCTTTCAAAACAAAGAAAGAATATAAATATGTTTGCCTCTTCAAAAACATTATCATGTTTCCATTAAATATATTTCTGTATTATCTGAAATATTCTCTTTAAAAAAGTGTCTTAAATTAAGATCATTTTTTTAAAATATATTTTAAAATATACTTGTGTATTATCTTATCAAATATTCTTTGTTAAAAAATGTCTTAAATTAAGAAACTGTTTTTTAATCTAAAAACGATATAAAATACAATTTTTTTCAAAAACATTATTATGTTTTGATTAAATATACTTATATATTATTTCAAATATTTTCTTAAAAAGTGTCTTAAATTAAGAAACTATATATTTTTTTAAATATACTTTAGTATTATCTTAAATATTCTCTCTTATAAAGTGTCTTAGATTAAGTAACTATTCTTTTTATCCAAATACAATATAAAATACAAATCTTTTTCCTGTAAAACAAATATAGTCTACAAATCTTTTTGCCTCTCCCAAAGCATTGTCATGTCTAATTTGACACAAAATTACTTTAAGAGGGTGTCTTAAATAAAAGGATTGTATTGTCGTAAATATTTTCTATAAGAGAGACTCTTAAATTGACACAAAAATACTTTAAGAGAGTGTCTTAAATAAAAAGATTGTATTGTCTCAAATATTTTCTTTAAGGGAGTCTCTTAAATTAAGACAAATAAAAAGTTTCTAAATAAAGAAAACATAAAATGCAATTTATGTTGTCTCTTGAGAAACCTTATCAATTTTGTTTGTGCAAAGGCATTATATAAAACATTGTATATAGACAATTGCTAATTATTAAAATAAATCTAACACAAATATTATTTTCTTGAAAATAAACTACAATATTAAGGTATATTGGCCTTCCATTGAAGGGAAGTTCACTATGGAGATCCCAAGAAATGCATCAACCCTTTGGGGATTCTAAGCACATACTTAAGGGGGCTATATATAGCCTACGAATATAGCCAATGGGCTATATATAGCCTATGGGCTATATTAAGCAGGTTACAAGATTTTAGTGGGCTATTTTCTTATATGAAAAGGGTTTTTTTAGATAAAATATATTCGCCCAATATTTATTAGAAAACAAATCCAAAATGAATAGCCTCTCCTATATTAATGAGGAAAATGAAGAAAAATATTTTCTCCCTCTCAAAATATTCCTCTAATGTATCTTTCACCCCCAATTTCTAGATAAAATATAGTGAAATCACTCTTTTGCCCCCAATTTTCAGTAATAGAGGCTCCTAAGTGTTATCTCTCCCTCGATTTTCCTTGTAATTTAGGAATGTGGTTGCATTTTCCTATATTTTTAATCAATTTCATGTGATTCCTTCTTTCATCCCTTGATTTCCAGTATTGGAGGGAAAATAAGGAGCTATTTTTTTCTATATAAAGGCTATAGTCATTCATGGTTCATCCACATTGGATTGTGCTTGCAAGGTGAAGGTTTTGTTTGATGCAATTCCACTTTTCATTCTTAATTTTCTCAACATTTTAATCTTCACATAACATCTCCATTGCCGAAAGCTCAAATCTTGAAAGGGAATCCTGCACATACAATTTATGAGAGAATACAAACTTGCATCTTGCTTTTCATCCAATAATTAAAATGGTATGATTTTTATCAAACCTTTTTTTCTTTTTATCAACTACTACAATAGATTATTATACTGTAAATTTAGCTTTTATTATGCTTTTTATCATGGATGCGTTTTGAGGCATGTTGAATTCTTGATTCTTGGGGATAATTTGGTGTTATTAGGGTTTTATTCTATCCTAGGAGTATTGGTTCTTTGAAAGTGTTATAGAGCTTAAAATATATGATTTATTTTATGCATTGTCATGTTTAAGCTATCAACTAACAGTTATATGTTGTTAGTGGATGCTACTCCTCATGGAGAGACGCCACATGGTTTTTATATATTCGAACTCAATTTGATATAGTTGTTTAAAATGTGCTTTTATTAGGATCTTGCTCTGCAATTATTATTGGGTTCAAGGCATTAATGAGAGTGTATATGTTCATATTCTATGGATGTTATTGTTGATGTTTGGGATGTTTATAATATAAATGAATGAAAACTTATTATAATGGTAGGGATACAGTAGAATGGTCATTATTTTGGATGCCTCCTTGTAGATTTCTCCAAAGCATACTCGTAGATTATTTTATTTGTATTGAGAAGTTCATGACTGGTATATATTTTTTTCCATATTACAATGTTCGTCAATTTTATTTGTGATCTAAATTTGTTGGGTTAGGTACCTTTTTTATGATATTTTCTTTTGTAAGGGTCATTCAAAAGTAAAATGTTTTTTGGTGATTTGTTTTGATATGTAATTGCTTCATCATCTAGAAACGGATCTAGTTATATATGATAAATATATGATTTAGTTGGAACATGATAGTTCATTTCCATCATGATTATATATAATATGTACAGGGAATATTTGAACTTAGATGTAGACATTATGCTATTTGATATCTATTCTTTTGCATTCATTGAGGATGATAAAATAATTTTACCACATTTTGCATGCTTTCAAAAATTTCAAGGACATGGATATAAACTCTTCCTTGGTTTACCTGAGAAAAATAGTCATTAACATAGTAGCTCTAATGATATGTGTGATGATGAATTAATGTGCTTTCTATTATTGTAGTGTATGTTCTTATTTCTAATAACCATTGCAAGTTTTTAACTAACTCTAAAGCTTTCAAATCAAATGACATAATTCATATTTTGATTGTCAACAAAAGAAAGGAAAAAGTGGCATTCATATCTATAAACGGATAAGCATGTTATTTTTTTCTTAAAGGGTAGGTTAAAAATGAGATATTTGGAAAATAAGATAATTGGGAATTTATACACGATATTAAGGTTGTGGGTCTCGACAATACTCCACATAATAATGGTTTGTCAGTTCCCTAGTCACTCCATAGTGTAAAGTGTTCAATTACATCAATCTGTCGGTATGTCAATATTTGGGTCCCCACATGTCCGTTGGAGCATTAAGGGACAAGATAAAATGTGGAATCCCCACATTCCTTTAGTTTAGTTAGTGTATTCATGTCTCACCAACAACTCTAGTTGTGAGTGACCCAGTACTGCTTGTGAAATGTATAAATAAATCCCTCATCTCCTCACTCATTCATTTGTTTGTTTGAGGGTCTAGGAGTTGAGAGGTTCAAGCTCTAGTATATGCTCTTCTATTGCACTAACTTAATAGTTTGCATAATCAAAAGTTGAGTCTTCCTAGCAAAATATTCACCAAGACATTATAAGATTTATAATTTAATGAAATATTTTCCAAGCTTTTATAATATTTTATTATTCAGTAAAATATTCGCTAAGATTTTACAATATTTTATAGTTTAGTGAAATATTTGCCAAGATTTTACAAGATTCTATATTATAATGAAAGATTAGCCAAAGAAATATATATACATATTATATTATTGATAAAATAGCCTTCAATTTTTTCTATATATTAGGGAGATTCGCTCATATATATATATATATATNTGAGAAGATTAGCAAAAAAAAAATCCAACAAAAGATTTCTTATGACATTGGTGACTTATAAGAGTATGAATCCATGGCCACTACCACAATATTCCCATATTGTAGAAATTATTTATCTTTTCATAATCAATATGCATTAATAGGCATTCATCAAACATAAGGAATGTACATACATTATTATAAATGTAAAAAGAATATTTCAAACTCATATCTGGTACATATAAACAAACAATAAAGGTGCAAACATATTACAAATTATTTAGTAAATTTACGATGTTGCATGAAAAAATGGAATCTTACAGTCGCAAATATTTCCTAAAGAATGTGTCATGTCCCCAAATTTTTCCTATGAACTAAGAAAAGTTTTGGCCTAAGTCACCTTGTCATTTTTTCATTAGGAATTATCTAAGAGGTGGAAAAGGTTGATAATTGCCTAATTATTTTTTCGTAAGGTTAAAAAATGAAGATTAATGGGACAAGGTGGGCCATATCAAGAGGAACCATTCCCAATTAAAATTGCTAAGGAAAAAATAATAATGATTGAGAATTATTAGCGAACAATATTATGCACAAGTTTATTTTATTCATATTGGTCAAAAATAATAATTGTTTGTGGATAAGTTGGGTCAAAGGAGTTGCCAAGACATTGGTTAGAAAGGATAAATCATGTATGAATAAGTTGGGAAAAAACAATGGAAGTCGTGTAGGAAAAGAAAAAAAAATGGACCAATTCAAATTCCACAAATCAAGGTAAATTGGTTAGAGTGAGTTAAGGAAGTTAGAGGATGCATTTATGAAGGTCCAAATGTTTAGAGGGCGCATTTATGAAGGCCAAACTGGTTAGAGGGCAGACTCATGAAGGTAGTGGAGAAATGATCAACCACTAACTACCCAATGCATGGTTTTGGGTGTTCCATGGTTTTTGTACATGGTATTGGCTAAAGTTAATTATGGAACATGGTTTGCACTCATCCATAGTGTTGTAATATGGTATTGGAGACCCCTCAAGCTTAAAAGGAGAAGGAAGGCACACTACCAAGGTTGTTGATGAATTAAAATTATATTGGACTTGATTAGGCTTCTCTTTGCTTGGGTGATTCTCCCCTTACATACCAAGAGGGTGATGGGCCCCTCATTTCCACTTCACAAGATGTGTATGAAACTTTCTGTTGATGAGGAAGGTATTCAACAATTTTCATAGAGATTATCTCCATATCATATTAAATACTTTTATGTTATCTATCCATTGTAGTTGGAGAATCATACTCCACATTTTGTCTTTGCAAATCTAGAGATGGAAGAATATGTTGAGTGAGATCCATGAGCCAAGAATGATTCAGAATCAATTATATGATATAATTAGGTCCCTTACAACATATTAAAAATAAATATTGATTTCTCTTATGCAATTCTATCCTTTTCTCTCATACGTTTCCTCTCCTCTGCTCAATGCACTAGCAAATTTGACTAATTTTCGTTTTAGCTGCAATAGACTAACTTCTACTCATATATTTCATGGTCTAAAGGTACCAATGGAAATATAAGAAAAAATAGGAGTTGATCCCACCCTAATATAAAAAATAATTCCCATTTAGTGTGATTAGAATTTGTTTGGAAAACAACTAGTCAAGTAGTCCTAGAAATTGAACATTGTTCCAAATTGCCTAATCTTGAAAAATCAAAGCCTGCAGATAAGTATGAATTTTTGTAATGTATATAGGACTATAAAAGAGTATATATACATTCGTTGAAGGGAATGTTCAAGAAGATGAGGGACCTTTTAGATGAAACCCTACTTTTAGGAAACATGCTCACGATACATAAAAATAAAACACGCTCACATTATGTAATGTTTGGTATGGTTAAGCTCAAGCCTGACATGTCATATGACACGTAGGTTAGGTTAAGCAAAGAATGCATGCATTTTATAGTTACAAAATGTGCACGCATTATGGAGAAGAAAAACATGCACAAGTTTTGGAGAAGCAAAACATGTACGCGTTATGGAGAAGCAAAAAACACACACATTTTGGAGAAGCAAAACGTGCACACTTTATGGAGAACCAAAAAAAATAATTTTGGTGCATGGCTAGGAAAATGAATAAAAATAATATGTTGCATCATCAAGACTTAGGAGCTATAGTAATATTTTAGCATCATCAAGCTCAACATCTCGAACAACCATTCCTAACCTATCAAGAGCATAATTTTTCATTCTATTGTAATATGGACACTATTAGGAGGATTTAAGAACTAAGTATGGGTGATAGTCCATTGGTCCCATGCTTGGGGGATGAAACTCAATACTTATGCCCTAAAGGTAGTTTTAAGGCTTGAGGTTCATGAACAAGGCATTGAACCTGCATATAGGACCTTTGTATATGATATTTTGCATCTAAGAAAGAATATGCATTGCATTAGAATTTTTTGAGCACTAGGAACATATCCATAGACATGGTTGAGGAAGGACACCTAGTCCTTAGGACCTAAAGGAACCCTATAGGCATATAGGGCCAAGAACAACACCTCAAGCAAACACACATGATCTTTTAAGGGTATCCTCAACTTTTAAGTTGGGATATGGCCATGATTAGGATTTTTTAGCATTAAATATTGAGGATAAGGTGTTAATCATGGTTTGTACATAAAGCTTTAATTTTAGGTTGTAAACTAGCTTTTAGGGCTCAAGGTCCATGAACGACACCTTGAATCACCCTAGATGACCTCTCAAGTTGATAGTTTTGATTTGAATGGGGATATGGGAACCATTAGGTGTTTCTAAGTACTATGTATGTGTCTTGGGACCTTAGAAATAATAAAGGGAGGAAACCTAGGCATTAGCCCCTAGAAGATGCTTCAGGGCATCTAGAGCCAAGAATGATGTGTTGAACAACCTCAAAAGAGCCTTCCATGGTATCGTTTACCTTGAAATGGGGATACTAGTGCCATTAGAACATTTTTAGAACTAAGTACAGATATTAGTCCCCTTGACATGGGTGGGGGGGGAACACTTGGTCCTTAGGAGTTAAAGGAAGTTGTTAATCATTTAGGGCCAAAATTGATGCTTCCAACCACCGCACATGATGTTGAAAGTGAATCCTTTGAACCTTAATGGGTATATTCATGCCATCATCATTTGTTGAGAAATAGGTATGCATCTCAAGGCCATGGACATGGTCAGTGGAGGAAACCATGGCATTAAGCCCTAACTAAAGCTTCTAGGTATCCAGGGATAGAAAAGATGCCATAAAAAACCACACATGTAATCTCAAAGGTATATTTGAATTATGAATATGGATGTTAGTGGAGTTAGGTGGTTCTGAGAAGTAGGTATGGGACCTGTGGGACATGATTGAGGGAATATGCTAGTCTCTTAGGCCATAATGGAATATTTGAGGCACCCATGTTAATGAAAAATTCCTTGAAGCACCACACATGACCTATTGAGGGTATGATTGGTATCCAAGAAAATATGCACGTGCCTTTAAGAGGTTTTGAACATTAAATATGGGTATTAAGGCCTCAACATGGTCAAGGGAGGAAATATAAGACTCAGTCCCTAAAGCATATTTTTGGAATCTATGGATACACATGTGCCTTACTCACTATCCCTTTATTCCTTACTCATAGTCCCTCCCTTATTTTATACTTCCATCTCTCTCTATCTCTATATGTGTGTGTGTGTCCCTCCCTCACTCCCCATATTTCACTCTCTCTCTCTCTCTCTCTCTCTCTATGTGTGTGTGTGTGTGTATGTCCCTCCCTCACTCCCCATCTCTCAGAACCTCTCTCCACCTTCTTTATACCTCTCTCACTATCCCACCCTACATCACTCTCTCTCTATTTCTCCCCCTCCCCCCCTCTCTCCCACACAATCTCTCTCTATATATATGTGTGTTTATGTGTGTGTGTGTCCCTCCCCCCTCTCTCTCACAGCATCCCTCTCTCTCTCTCTATGTGTGTGTGTGTCCCTCTTTCACTCCCCCTCTCTCATAACCTCTCTCCACCTTCTCTATACCTCCCTCCATCACTCTCTCTTTATCACTCACCCCTCCCCCCTCTCTCTCTATCACTCACTCCTTCCCCTCTCTCTCTATTGCTCACCCCTCCCTCTCTCTCTCCCACATTATGTGTGTGTGTGTGCGTGTGTGCATGCATGTGTTCCCCTTCCCCTTATCTCTATCTATATCTATGTGTGTGTGTGTCACTCCCTCACACCCCCTCTCTCATAGCTTCTCTCCACCTTCTATATACCTCCCTCACTATCCCTCCCTTCATATCATTATCTCTATCATTCACCCATCCCCCCTCTCTCTTTTTCACTCACCCCTCCCTCCCTCTCTCCCACAAAATATCTCTCTCTCTCTCTCTATGACATGTGTGTGTGTGTGTGTCACTCCTCCCTCTCTCTCTATCTCTATGTGTGTGTGTCTCCCTCAATTCCCATATCTCATAGCCTCTCTCCACCTTCTCTATACCTCCCTCACTATCCTTCCCTCCATCACTCTCTCTCTCTTTCTCACCCCTCCCCATCTCCCTCTGTCGCTCATCCACCCACCCCGCTCTCCCACATAATCTGTGTGTGTGTGTGTGTCCCCCCTCTCTCACAAACTCCCTTTGTCTCTCCCTCTCTCTCCCCCTTTTATTGACCTCCCTCTATCAATCTCTCCCTCCCTTCTCCCTTAATTACCACCCCTTCATGCCATTATCCCTCTACCCTATCCTCTCTTTGTCTCAACTTGTATCCCTCCATCCCTATCTCTTTTCACCCTCCACCCTCTATCTTTGATGCCATCTCTCTCTCTCTCTCTCTCTCTCTCTCTCTCTCTCTCTCTCTCTATATATCTCCCTANTCTCTCTCACAAACACACCTTCTATCCCTCCCTCACTATCTCTTTCCTTCACTCTATCTCCATCCTTCCCTCACTCCCTCTCCTCCCTCTCTATATTATTCTCTCTCATCTCTCTCTACATCATTATCTCTCTCTCTCTCTCTCTCTCTCTCTCTCTCTCTCTCTTATATTCTGTTAATATATGTTTTCAAGTTATCCCTTCTCCTCAACCCATACCTCATTATGACCCCTATTTTAAACCATCGGAGTACATACCTTGGACAAGTTGTAGAAAAGGATAGAGGTCGAATCCTCCAAGGTTTCACTTATCCCTCCTCTTCCTACAACCAAAAACAATGTATTATCTTTAATTGCAGTGAAATAAATTGAAACTATTTAATCAAGTTGCAAAGTCGAATTTATAGTCCCTTATTTGTTAAAGGGAAGTTTTCATAGCTACAGATGGCGGTGAGTTATGTTGGAGGGGAAAGCATCATTATACAAGCGACCATTGGTTCCACGAAAACCACAGGTAAACCTTGGAAATAATCCATGAAGAAGGCCATTAAAACCTCGGGCAAGTATTTACTCTCAAAAGCAAATTTCAAATGCCATTAACAGAGGAGAGCATTGAATCTATTCTACCATAAAACAAAAAACCAAACAATGAAGGGTTTAGACCAAACAATCAACATATTAACCATTTTGCAACCCTAGCCAACAAACTATACAGGTGGATGGTCAAGATGCAATCTCAAGCTAGTATCAAAAAACTGGTTTGGCTGTCAAACTGTAGCTAGGACATCACCATAAAGTTGCAAGTCAACCAAGGTACAAATCATAACTCACGATCAAGTGTTAATCATGGCTTTCAATCATTGTATTTTGGGCCTAGGTTAAAACCATGGTAATACTCCCTAAATCTTAACATATAAACATATCAAACATTTCTACATTAAAAATTATAACCATATAAACCAACGAACCTTTTTTATTAACATTTCAACTATGTCATAGCACCATAAACCGATGTTTTAATGATACAATCGAACAATCAAAACCTTACCATATATTAATCCTTGCGATCGAGGACCAAGGTTCTTCAAATGTTATGTTTTTACATTTGCACATAGGAATATGGTAAACCATGCATTCTTATAAGCACCTTATTACATATTAAACTGTGGGATCAATACTATAACGTATTTTTCCAAGCCTTGGGGCTAAGCAAGCCCCTAGTAAATCAAGATAAAAATAAAAGAAGGATTACAACATAAGCTTCGAGTGTGGTTGGATGTAATCGGTTAAAACTATCTTAACACCCGCAGTTGGCAAAACCTGTCATAAGAAGTATTAATTATATGAGTAACTATATAAAATGTAATCAAATAAACTCATGCCATAAGTATTAATGCTTGCTAATATTTGTAAGAGGTGTTTCTAGTTAAACGTATGTATAATTTTTTTTTTAATTTTATGATTTTTGAGGTGTGTGACAAGTTCCAATCTATGGGCCATACTACCAATATTTTGTAAAACCTTGTAGGGACCGTAGTATTTAGGCGATAATTTATTATCCTTCTTGGTGTTCTTCAGGGACATATGTTTGTAACGTTGTAGTCTTAAAAACACCCAATCCCCCACATTAAATCTTCATTCACTATGGTTTTGATATGCTTGTTGTTTCATTTGATTTTGTGCTAGATTTAGGTTGTCCTTTAAGATTTTAAGAACTTGTTGTTGATGCTTCATGTGATCTTTCACTGCTTGAACATTAGAAGGGTCTCTTACGAAATATGTGATGGATGTTGAATGATAGTTATAAAATTCCATATGATGTATGGAAGGAAGTGTTATACCACCATTCTGTCAAGGGTAACCAATTGAGCCATTGTGTTGTTTATCAACTGCAAAACATCGAAGATACCTTTCCAAACATTTTCTTACGATGTATGTTTTTCCATTAGATTGAGGATGATAAGATGAGCTATGATCCAGTTGAGTACCCAAACAAAAAAATAATTTGGTCCAAAATTTTCCAGTGAAAATGGGATCTCTGTCACTTGCTATAATATTTGGAGTACCATGTAGTTTTTAGACTATCTCCATAAAATAATTGGTGACCATGCTTTATTTGAAGGGGTGAAATAGTGCACAGAAGTGTGTGTATTTGGTAAGTCTATCAACAACCACCATCATGATACACTTTCTTTCTGACTTTGGTAAACCTATGATAAAATCCATCGAGACCTATGTCGACCTTTGGATTGGAATTGAAAGTGGTTGTAGTAGACCTGAGGTATTAAGACCATCCCCCCAAAAAAATTCTTTACCTCGTGGTATGTTTTTAAGAAACCTGAGTGCCCTCCTATCGGTGAGGAGTGGAATTCAAAAAGTACATTTTTCTTAAGATGGGAACTCTTACCAAGATATAGGCAATCTTTGTACCATAACAAGTCATCTTTCCACCTAACTGTATTAGAGGCACTAGGATCTTGTTGTAGCTTTTGAATGAATGTCCATATTTCTTCATCAATTTTCCATTCATCCCTTACTTCGGCTATCCAATATGGTTGGATGATCGAGAGAGAATAGAGTAATTCTTTGACATCATCATATTTCCCTGGAGAGTGCATTTGCACCAACGTTTTTCTTCCCCTTTTTGTAGATGATTTCAAAGTCATATACCGACATCTTTGTCACCCATTTTGTTGCTCTCATGAAGATAGCCTTTGTTCCAAGAAGTGTTTAAGGCTATCATGATCAGTTTTAACCTTGAAATGTCTCCCCATAAGGTATGGGTGACATTGCTTCAAGGAATGTAGTATTGCCAACATTTCCTTCTCATAAATGATATTTTTTAAGTTATTTCCCTTGATTGGATGAATTGTTAAGGAAATAGGGTGTCCGTCTTGCATTAGTATAGCCCCAATTAGATTTCTTGAAACATCACATTCCACAATAAAGGTTTTTGTGAAGTCTGGTATAGCAAAAAAATGAGCTTTAGGCGTTGCTTCTTTTGGTTGTTGAAAATATTGTTTTCTCTCTAGAGTCCAAGAAAATGCATATTTCTTCAATATTGTTGTTAGATGAGCTATTATTCTTCCATAATTCCGAACAAAATTGCGGTAGTACCCTGTCAGACCTAAGAATCCTTGGGGATTCTTTAGGATTTTGGAAATTGTCCAATCCATCATTGCTTTAATTTTATTAGGTTCTACATTGACACCTTCACAAGATACAATATGACCCAAATACTCTACCTCCATTATCCCAAAGAAACATTTTGAGGGTTTTGCATACCGTTCTTTCTCCTTTAGTAGTTGTAGTTCCCTATCAACCTGTTGAAGATGTTCTTCCCAAGGCTTGCTATAGATTAATATATCATCAAATATTGCCAGCACAAATTTTATAAGGAAAGGCGAATTCATAAAATATTGAAATGTGGAAGGCACATATGTGAGACCAAATTGCATGACTAAGAACTCATAGTGACCTTCATGAGTTATGGATTTTTTGGGGGGGTGTATTTATCCTTCATTCAAATATGATGATACCTAGAAAAAAAATCCAACTTTGTGAAGACAACTGCTCCATGTAATTCACCTAATAATTCATCAATGACGGGAGTGAGAAACTTATCTTTAATAGTGATTTTTTTTTTTTTTTAATCTCTGTTTAATGAGGACATATACGCCATGATGCAACTGGTTTGGGTACCATTACCACTAGTGCATAGTAAGAAGTTTGGCTAGGCCTAATTATGCCAACCTCTAATATTTTAGCAACCATATACTCAATTTCACTCTTCTAGCTATAGGGATATCTGTAAGGCTTGATATTAGGAGGAAAAATGCCTTGCATTAAGTGGATAACATAATCAAAGTCTTGAATAGGTGGAAGACCTTTGGGAATATTTTCAAATACCTTGGAATTCTTATTAATAACCCTTTGGAGATATGGGGAGATAGGGAACTTTGAGCTTTGAACATCTAATGAGCATAATTGTGCAACTACATCTTGATGTCCCTTTTTCAACAACTGTGTCATACCATTAGATATTATCACCTTGCTTG
Organism: Pseudotsuga menziesii; assembly: GCA_001517045.1. Taxonomy (NCBI): domain Eukaryota; kingdom Viridiplantae; phylum Streptophyta; class Pinopsida; order Pinales; family Pinaceae; genus Pseudotsuga; species Pseudotsuga menziesii. The sequence goes on from LPNX010047066.1 coordinate 859,563, forward strand.
GTTTTCCTGTGATATGATTAACTCATATTCTTTTCCTTCCCATGGAAATTTCATGAAACATTTTTGAAAATAGAAATCCATTGTTCCCATGATTGTAACCATTGGACACCTAAGACAACATCATTCCCACCCATTAGGATAAAAATCATTGGACTATTCAATACATATCCCCCCATAGAAAGATTGATATTATAGCATTTCCCTGAGCAATTTATAGTTCCTCCATCTACAATCATAACTTGAAACTCTGGTATTGGATATACAAAGCAATTAAGAACTTTGGCTAATTTATAGTGAATGAAATTATGAGTATCACCAGAATCAATCAACAATGTTACCTTAAATTCCTTTTTCTGTATTCTTCGATCATGAGAGTTTGAGGAGTGCTAATTCCATCTAATGCATGACAAGATATAGTGGGAGTAATTTCTTCATAAGTATCCTCTTCTATATTTTCTGAAGTCACCTCTTCTTGAGATGCTTCATCTTCTTTTGGTTCTTCATCTTCACAATCTATGTAAAATAATTTCTTCTCACCGCACTTATGTCCCTTACTATACTCGATGTCACAATTAAAGCATAGTCATTTTGATCTTCTTTAATCTAGTTTTTGGGGTGTCAATTTGTGTTGGTTTAGAAGAAGGAACATTATTATCTCTCTATGTTGGAGAAGGCCTTTCTAGTAGTCATTGCCATATTTTTAATTTCAACCTTCCTTGCCATCATGAAAGCCTTCTCTATTGATGATGTTTCAAAGAGATGCACCTCATGTTGAGTGTTATCTTTCAATGTTCCAATAAAGAGATCTAACAAATTATATTCTGAAATATTCTTCAGTCTAAGACTTAGCTGCTAAAATTGCTTGATGTGCTCGGTAACTAGACCTTTTTTCTTTAGATTTACCAACTCGCTAAAGAAGGTGTTGTTATTTATGTCCCTGTAATATGAAATCAATTCTTCTTTGAATATAGACCAGAGATAATAAAGTCCTTTTTACGGCCACAAAGCCATTGGTACCATACAAATTGATCAGTTTCTAAATATAAGGATGCAATAGTTACCTTTTGCAAAGTGGGAACCTGGTGTAAATCAAAGAATTGCTCCATCTGAAAAATCCACATGATTGGATCCTTTCCATCAAACTTTATCATGTCAATATTGGGGATAAAGTAGTTCCTTGGACCAGAATTGAACCCACGATGTTGTAGTGAATCATCAACTTTTGATGATTCCAACTTCCTACTCTCCAATTGATTTTCAATTTTCTCCAGATATGACTAGAATAAGTCCTCTTTTTCCTCCTCCTCCTCTTCTTGAGTAGATACATGACAAATAAAGTTATTTTTATATCCTTTGTCAATTCCTTCAAGTATTGAAGATCTTCTTTTCTAGCAATCCCTTTGAGATCCTCTTTACTAGCCATCTTCTTTTACAATTTAACTAAGTCATCAGTTTTCACATTTCCTTTAATCATAACTTGGACACTCTAAAAGATATGTCTTCCATTTCATCATATGTTGGGGATGAATCCTTTGGGGGTTTGAGTGGAGTGTGATTATTTCCACTTCCTTTTGGTGGCATTTTGAACAATAAATATATATATCACACCCTAGTGTTTACCACAAATATATCATTCTACTCAAAGCTATTCAAATGCAAAACTGCGTACCTTTTTCAAACCCTGATTAGAAGATTGTTTTATGGTCGACTTGTAACTGAGGTAAAATTTGAATTTCGATGTCTTTGGGTATGAAAAATCGACCTATGGTACCCTAATGTGTCCTCTTTTGAATTCCGCAGGTCTGGCCTAATTTGGATGTTCCAAAAAAAGTTATTGCAAATATTTCAAAGCTTCTTATTTTTGGCCTATGCAGAAGAGAGAACTTGTACGGTATTTCATGTGTCCAATATTTTTTTTATATAGCTGAAAAATCTACCACAGATACCCTGCTTTGTCTCCTTTCAGGTAAAACCAGTCTCACTCAATTTGGATCTCAAATTCCTCAGATGTGACCTTTTTCCCTAGACACCTGTTTTAGACTAGGTTTGGGTAATACAGAATCTCGCCTGTCCTAGAGATAGGCTGTTTGGATAATATAGAATGACCTATGTTTAGCTTTCTTATCATCATATTCCTTCACAATAATATGCCTATTTTTTAGATTTTGGGTTGTAAATTATTGTTTCTCTTCTAATTCTAATAATGTGTTAAATCATTGAGTTACTTGACTATTATCCAATTCCTTGGTATGAAAGGATAAGCAATAGGTTTCAACTTCCAACTTAGTAGGAAAAAATATGTTTTCTTGATAAACTAACTAGAAGGGTGTCTCACTAGTACTAACTTTTGTTGTAGTGTTCTTATCCCACAAGGTATGTGTGGGATGCAAATTCCATTCACAAGGATTATCACCAATAATGCACTTAACAATTTTAATTAGATTTGGATTGGTTAAGTTAGCTAATCATTTCCCTTAAGGATAAAATGGAAAATAGGTTTAGTATATTACGTTGTATTTCTAAAATGGCCTTAATACCTCTCCAAATACAAAAGCACCACCATTACCACTAATAAATTTATGAATAATAATGAAGTAGAAAAAATTATTCTCTTGTAGGAAGGAACAAACCTGGGGAAATGGGACTTGTGAAGTCAATTCCCCACTTACAAAAAGGAAAACATGCCCTCACAAGGTGGATAGACATGTCGGAGAATTTATTCTTACTCCCTAATCACTAGGTGTGATCTTAGTTCTTGATAAATGTAAATGCATCATGAAAGGGAAGGGAAATAGAAGCCATAACATACAATTTTGTATGCATTAGCTTAACAACAAAATGTTTCAACTAGTGTGGAAATGCAAATGAGCACAATCACGAAAATGCTAAAGGACATATTTATCTAATGATTTCCCAACACTATTGAGAAACATGGTATCAACATATTGATAGAACACGCAATTGTTCAACATAACATAGTGCTTTCTAGTCTTAAACTTCTTTTTTATTTCCTTGCGTATGGGAAGGGCATTATTGATTTTGTGGATAGAATATAAAATATTTATACCATGGATTGATATTTACATCATAGTCTAATTCAATGTTTTCAAGGTTAAAACAAGTAATGAATATCCATCATCTTGTCAATTAGAAGATCCATTTATACCATGGATTGATATTTACATCATAGTCTAATTCAATGTTTTCAAGGTTAAAACAAGTAATGAATATCCATCATCTTGTCAATTCGAAGATCCATTATGAGAATGCTCATTCTTAAGAAAGATAACTCATTACCTTTAACAACCCATTATGGGAATGCTCATTCCTAAGAAAGATAACTCATTACCTTTAACAACCTTAGCAACCACGATTTCAAGGTCAAAATATTGGATTTTAGCAAGCAAATTCGCCATCTTTCTTTGTAGAAATGTTGGGGATAGTAGGGACTTAATAGTAAGAAAATTAACCTTCACAACTATGTGTTTTGCATACAAATTTGGTTCGAACTTTTTCAATCCAATGACTAGGGCTCATGCTAAGGTTAAGGCATGTTTCTCAAACAACCAGTATATATTCTCGTCTTCAATCAAATTCTAACTCATTAATGCGCCTAGAAATATATCGATACTCAATGTGAACAAATACTAGTGAAAACACCCTTGTAAGATAGTCTTATTTACTTCCTTGAATGGTTGTTACTTTCAAAAACATGTACCCAAAAGTCAATAAGGAAGGAAATTGGAGCATCGTGGGTCTAAACAAGACTAAAAAATGTAATTGAAATATGTGAGTACCCATAGGTGCTTGCATGTCAATCGTAACAAAAGTCAATAATGAAGGAAATTGGAGCATGATGGGTCTAAACAAATAAACATTGTGAATCTAATTCACTATATAAAAAGTTGGTGATGGTACACGTTGGCTGGATGGAACCAATCTTACATATGGTGATCATCATAAGATCTAGCATCACCATATAATTGAATGATTTTTTTTTAATGATAGAGGGACAAAGCAGCTACCAATAAATTGATTATCATTTATTTCTTGTCCTTATAAAGCAACCACAAGATATTTTAGAGCACCATCATTAAGTTTGACTAAAAAAAAAATAACACCTTGCCGGTAGGACCTATTTTCAATACCACGCTACAAAGAGTTAACCCGTGAACCATTGAACATGACCAGATTCCTCAAGGGTACGTCACCTAAACATGGCTGGTTTTTCCTGGACAGGCTTTCTGTATTTTTGAACAGAAATGTTTAAAGTGAATAGTTCAAAAATACAGGCGCCCAGCCGGAACAGCCAGCTTTGGAATATGTTAGAAGAGCAGGTTTCGGTGACAACACCGGTGCCAACTCCTTCCGGGATCCATGATAATAAAGAAAATAATATCACTATTTATCTTTACTCATTTTTGGTATTCTTTTATTATAGAAAATTGTACCATTTTCTATTCTAAAATCTCCATTCATTGTAAATTGTATATTGTTATTAATGAATTGATTTTCTTCACCTTATCATTGTTTTTGTCTGTTTATCAGAGATAATAGTTCAGTTTATACAGTGTGTTTAGGTTAGAGTTTGTTTCAGATTTTGTAGCAGTTGTGGAGATATTCTCTCAACCTCTATATACATGTTTAGAATTGATTGGATATAAGGTAAACTATATATACCCATTGTATTTTGATGTTTGGTGTGTAATACAAATCATTATTTTGTGTAATTCTTGTGCTATGGTTGTTCTTCCAATTTCTAATTCATCCTAGTATATGGCTTACTAAATCTTTAAATGATAACTACACATGTACAACATTTTTATAAAATATTCAACCTTTTAAGTATTTTATATAATTTCTATAAAATTTCACCTATTTTTACACCAACTATTTTATCCTATAGAATTTGCCTAAATCATTTTTGGAAAAAATGGAAATTGACAAAAAAAAACATGAAAAATTAGCCAAGGGTGAACGTTTCCCCTAAAGTTTTCCTATCATGAAAAATGTAGTATATTGAATTCATTTATATTCTATAATTATTACCCCCTAAAGTTTGCCATGAAAATTTTAATATATTGGATTCACTTATATTGTAAAAATATCTAGGATAATATCATGAGATGGCTAACATTCCTAAGACCCTTCGAATTTTCTCCCTAGTGCACCTAACACAAGTAATTCCTATATAAGTGTAACGATTTTTTTGCCCTTTATTTTGTTAGGTTCATCTCTTTCTCTACATCTAGCATCATCATATGAAGAATATCCATTAGAATCCATATGACATTAAATCTATCACAACAACACTACTAAGTTAAGTACATGAAACCCATGCAATAAAATATATACAGAATTTGACATGAATATTAAAAATCTACACACATATGATTAAAATATGCAGAGTGTCGTTAGTTTCACCAATATTGAGAGGGTGGGGGGTGAATCAGTATTGAGCACCTTTTACCATTTCAAACTTTAAGCACATCATGTAATAATAACCATTAACAACTCCATGAATCATCACATAAAATCATACACAGTGCACAAGAGATAATGCTTTTCTTATAATATAACAAGATTGCAATATTACATTCATAGGAAACATAAATTTTTGAGATGCTCCATCACCAACTGGAAGTAGGAACCAACCTTAAGAAATATCTAAATCCTTGGGTTTTCCAAAACTAATTGGAAGGAGGATACAATCCCTTAGATTCTCCAACACCAACTGAAAGGAAGCACCAACTCCCTTGCCTTGAACCACCTTTCCATCTTGATATGAATAAGACTACCAATCTACCACTGTCACTATCACTGTCACCATCTTCATTGTCATTGTCATCATTTTTGTTGTCACTATATTCATTATCTTTGTCATTGTCATTGCCATTGTCTTCATTGTCAATATCATCAAGTCCTTATAAAAAACCTATAAACAGTCATCCATAGAATTCATCTTTTCCTTGGCTCTTGAATCCCTTAACATTATCATCATATTTAAACCATAGGTCATTCTTAGAGAGAAACCCTAGATCATGCCATAAGAATCGTAATACATGCACCATGATAACAAGATAAACCCTAGTCCACGATTTAACCAAGATCATAAGATAAGCCATGGTCCACAAGAAACACTAGGTCACATATATTCTCCAAGATATAGAACATCTTCTTCTTCAATTATAGACTTCATATACTTCTTTTTGCACCCCTTACCTCTTATATCACATCTTCTTATATTGTGCATAGTCTAGACTTGATATCTTGGATGGATGATATAAAATGCACCACTTTTAAGATACATTTATACTATTGTTCCACCCTTTTAATTATAGTCATGTTAGGTCAGCCTTAACAAATATTGTCCCTAGTTAGGTCAGGCTCCACAAACATTCTGGCCCAATACAAAGAAAATTTCATACCTTATCAATGATGGAGAGTTAGGAATAATTCCATCTATCATAAGAAAGGTCTTAAAATAGGTTATATGATTATGGAAATGATTAATGATTTGATCTACATTTATGGGGTAAAACTCCCATTTTGTCTTTAGCATCATTCTCATGAGAATCCCCCTAAATTTCTCTTCATGACCACTTCATGTATTTGTCAAGGGACTTCTTTACACTTCACATCATCATGGTTATGTGGAAACATCATCATCACTTTAAGGGATTCTTCTCTTCCTTCATTCGTGTACAACTCAAAGAGGGCATGTGGAAACAACCACATGTTATCTCATCCTATGAGGGCCATTTTTAACAACTATGACATAATGGTACCACTTTGATTTCCTTACTAAAATGCCATTTTAATATGGTTGACATCATGACAACCAAAAGTCCAACAATCTCCCCCTTTGGCATTGATGGAAACTTAGTAAAACAACGTTGCTTCTTATGATGACTCTCTCTGTTTCATGTTTCTTGACTCAAGTTGTTTTACTATTTTTCTCTCCCCATTTGACATGAATATTGAAAAAGGATGCATCTTCATATTGAGGTTAATCTTGTTGCAATTACCCTATCAATATTCCTGCTCTTTGGGGCTACTCTCCCTGAACTCATGCTTCTATTTGGGGATGCTACCCCTGTAAATATTATATTTTTATTCTACAAACTTTTGTAACCTTTTTTCTAGAATATATTTACATGTTGTTTCTACAACATTTTTCCATGTGTCCATACTCATGACATTTGAAGCATTTAACATTGTACAATTTACAATGCTTCTGCAATCTCTTGCCATGCATCCATAATTGTGGCAATTGCAACATTCAACATTGTGGTTCAAGTGGACACTTATATTTCTTGCATGATCATTTCCTCCATAAGCTTTGAATATCTAGGTTTATGCCCAAAATTATTGCAAGAGAAACCATTTCCAAGAAAGATTCTTAGATACTTGGGTGTAGAAGATATTATTGATGGTGCAACTTCTTTGCATCCATATTTATTTGAATCTTGGAGATGATGAATTGTTCCATTGTAATCTCTGTCTTGATGAGGGATTCTAAGGGTGTCTTCATAACTGTCATCCTTCTCTTCATTTTTCTTTTTTTGTAGTTTTGAACATTCCTCTTCAACTTTCTTTGTTAGTGGTTTAGAGATTTCACCTTCTTCAACATTCATCTATTCATCATAACCCAAACTAGTCTTGTCAAGTGAAGATATTTTTTAGCTGAGAATTTCATCTAAGACCAATGTTCTCTTCTCAAACTTCAAGTTTTTTGTAGTTGTCTTCTCCAATTCCTTTTTGTACAGTAACAATCTCAAACTCTCTTTCTTAGCAAATTCCGTCCTTCTCCTTTAGTTGACTTGTTAGGACTTCTTCAGTTCTCTTTGCTTCTTCCACTTGATTTTTTAGGGTAGAAACAATATTTTCGATCTCTTCATTTAGTGAAAGGATGTCCAATTATTTGCTTTAGCAAAATTCCCTTCCTCTTGAAGTTGGATTGTCAGGTCTTCTTCAATTTTCTTAGCATCTTCTATTTGAATTCTTAGACCAATAATGGTATTTTCAGCTTCTTGATACATCTAAAGTATTTATTATTGTTTCCTTATCATTCTTTCGCAAAGTGTTCTTGAATCTTCTTCAATATTTGTATATTTCTTCAATATATTTCTTAGGCAAATAATTTCAACTTCTTGCTTTTTGCAGATTTGATCCTTCTCCTTTTCTTTTTTTCTAAATCTATCCTTTATTTCTAATGATCTTCAATTTATTCATCAATAGGATTTGTAATCATGGTCAAAAGGAAATTTTCTTAGTCTTATAAGTTGTTATCTTTCCCTTCTTCATATGGACACTTAGCAGTAGCATGTCCTATTCTTTCACATTTAAAACATTTAAAGAGTAACTTACTTGGTACCTTTTCAAGGTTTGCTTCTTCTTTTGGTGGCTCTTCCTTTTTACTGACTTCCTCAACTATTTAAAGGTTATGTAGCTTGTTGAAATATCTTTAGTTTATTTACATTATCCCACAACAACTTTCACAAGATCAAATAATCCATTATAGATGGCATTTATTTCCATATGTTTACCCTTCCTTGACTTATTTTTAGTTGCATTTTTTTGCGGATAAATCACCACTGAATTCCAAATATTATCACCAAGTTCCATCAAATATTCCTTCATCTTTACACTGCATGATTCATAATCCAATCCATTAAATAAATGTGCTCCATATTTCTTGTCCATGTGTTTCAAGGATCTTACTTGCAACTACTAAATTGTTCTGAAGGTGTCACCTTTCTCTAATACCAATTGTTGGAAATATCACCAAAACTTGGGGGGGGGGGGGGGGGGGGGGGGGGGNACCATTAACAACTTCATTAATAAACACATAACATTATACATAGTGCATAAGGGATAATGTTTTTCCTATAGTATAATAAGATTACAATATTACATTCATAAGAAGAACCAACTTCTAAGATTCTCCATCACCAATTGTAAGGAAACACAAACCCCTTATTTTATAGGATCCATCACCTATTGGAAGGATGCTACAACCCCCTAGTTTCTCCAGCACCAATATGAAGGAAACACCAACTCCCTAGCCTTACACCACCTTGCCACCTTGATATGAATAAGTGTATCAATATGCCACTGTCACTATATTTTCACTGTCACTTTCATCAAGTCCTTCTTGAACAAACCTTAGAAACAATCATCCATAGATTTCATCTTTTCCTTGGTTCCTTCAATCCCTTAATATTATCATCATCTTTAAACCCTAGGTCAATCCAAGAAGGGAACCCTACATCATGCCATAAGAACCCTAATCCATGCACCAATATCACAAGATAAACCCTAGTCCATGCTTTTGCAAAGGTCACAAGATAAACTCTATTCCATGTTTTTGCCAAGATCATAAGATAAAACCTAGTCCATAAGAAACCCTATATCACATAGATTCTCTAATATATTGTACATTCCATGATCCAGTAGCAGTATTAGCTAGATTTCTCTTGCATAGTCCATCATATTTTTGGGTAAGTGGAGGTGTGTTGTTTTCTAATCTTCAATCATGTAATTCCTTAAATGCTAGAAACAAATGAATTTGGAAAATTCCCTCACTATGTTACATTGCCTTTCTCATTTTTATAAACTTAACATATCTTCAGTTGGGGTGTGAGGGAATATATTCATTACCATTTTGATTTCATTTTACACATGCCATCATCTCATTTACCATTGACCAACATGTCTCTTCCAAATTACACTTTGTTACACTTTGTTACAATTTGATCTATTTTTGGCATGATTCATAAGATGAAGAAAATGTTTTCTAATGTATATTGATGGCTTATCATCCAGTGTGTGTAAACTTTCAAATCTTATGTATTGCATCCATAAAAATGAATGAATGTTGTTAACACAAGAACCAACTTTTTTCATATTCATGGTTGTCAGATAAGAACCAACCATAAGAAAACAAGTAAAAGAAATGAATGATGTTAACACATGAACCAACACTTGTCATGGTTGTCACACAAGAACCAGCCATCAGTAAAATCAACTGCTAATTATATATTTCATATCACGGGATCATTTATTAAAAGCAACATCATGCAAATCCAAAGTTAAGAAGCCAAAAATTTTATGCACAGTTGCATGAGAACATGCAACAAGTTCAGTTGGAGGGAGATGTTTGGTCGTCCAAATGTCGCATTTTCATTCTATTTTTCCTTCACTATTCCTCACATTCATCCCTATCGATCACTCCATAAACCTTTCATTAATACGATGTTCATGAATAAATATGGGTTACCTTGTTATTTTCCAAATTATTTATTTTTAAGTATTTTAAAAGAATTTGTGGTTCAATATTAAGAAAATTAACATATTTTCATATATCTCAAAGTTGGATGAGTTTTGTGATGTTTTTAGGCATATTTGAAGATTTTAACAAAGTCAAACATCACCATCTAGCCTCAAATTTGAATTTCATCTTCAAGCTTTGAATATTTGAAGATTTAGGATAACTATTCAAGCATATTCAAAGGAGAATATCATGGAGATAGAATATCTTATTGAAGATTCTATGGAGGATTTGAAGGGATAGGTTGAGAGAAAAGTGGATATGTAATTATGAGTTGCTTATCTTCGTATTCAAAAAATTCATGTATAAATAAGAGGGTCCTCTCCTGATTTAGAGAGGAGGCCTCTTTAGTGGTGTGGAAGTAAATAAATAATTTATGTCTTTTTAGATTTAGTTGTTAGGATCTTTAGACACTTAGGAGTTAGTTAGGATCAACTTGTGTAATATATCCGTTAGGTAAAGTGTCTTTCTTTAGTATGAATTAGTATGCATTTGTAAATATTCTAATCCAATGGTCATGATATGTTCTAGACATAAAGTAATCCGACGGTTCAACTTCTCTTAGATCATACCTACCATTGATCCGTGGCTTAACACTCGATTGGTCCATGATCTCTATTTAAAGAGCATGGAGGGTCCTTGGCTAGTTAATCGATTATGAGAAGCTCATGTAACTTTCTTTATTTTGCATAAAAAATTGCTCCAAGTAGCTATTTGGCTGGGGCCGTGGACTGTTTCCCTCTCAAGGGTTTTAACCACGTGACAAACATTGGTGTATTGATCTGTGATCTGTTTGTGTGAGTGGTTGCTCTTGGTGTTTGGTATTTTGGGAGTACCATGTGTACCCAAACATGGTATTAGATAATTTTTGAAGATCTGCTTCCGTTTGTGATCAACACTACAAGAAAACCCTACGATTAGCGTCTCTTTTAGCTTCCTTTTTAGCGTCCATTATCACTTTTAGTGTATTTTTCATCGTTTTTTGGACAAAGTGGACACTTTTCCACGAGATGGAATTTTTAATGGAATTTTTTGCATCCCTTTTTAAAATTTGGCACTGTTTTGGACGCTAATTAGCATCCCAATTAGCGTCCCAATTAGCGTCCCAATTAGAGTCCCAAATAGCGTCCCAATTAGCATCCCAGTTAGCATCCAAATTAGCGTCCCTTTTTAAAATTTGGTGCTATTTTGGACACTAATTATCATCCCAATTAACGTCCCAATTAGCATCACAATTAACATCCCAACTAGAATCCCAATTATCATCCTAATTAGAATCCCAATTAGCATCCCAATTGGCATCCCATTTTAAAAGTTGGCGCTATTTTGGATGCTAATTAGCATACCAATTAGCGTCCCAATTAGCATCCCAATTAGAATCCCAATTAGTGTCCCAATTAGCATCCCAATTAGCGTCCCAATTAGCATCCCAATTAGCATCCCAATTAGCGTCCCAATTATCGTCTCTTTTTAAAAGTTGGCGCTATTTTGGACACTAATTAGCATCCCAATTAACATCCCAATTAACATCACAATTATCATCCCAATTAGAATCCCAATTAATGTCCCAATTAACATCCACAAAAGCATCCCATATAACGCCAAGGATAGCCTCCAAAAAAATGTCATGAATAACATAGCACCATATATTAATCCAGGGTTAACGATAGGAATTGCGCCATGAATTTTGGCAGGAAAAAATCCAACATAGTGCCAAGTATAGATCTAGGAATTATGCCTAGAAAACATCCAACATAGTGCTAAGTATAGATCTAGGTATAACACTTGGAATAATGCTAGAAATTTCGAAAGGAACTGCGCTAGGAATTGTGTTCGGAAAACGTCTGACATAATGTCAGATATATCAATGTCAATGATCATGTTCCATGTGATAGTACTTTTGGATCTTGATTTATCATAGTGGAACCTAAATGATCGTAATCATGGAACTTTTGGATCATGATTAATCCTAATGAGGGTTAAATTACCTTAATGTCACCTAAATTTCTCTTATGGCATTTTAGTGTCCCCAACAACATTTGATAGACCCTAATGGCATATGATTGTCCCTAATAACATGACTATGATGCATTACAATAATTATGATGGAGTACATGGATATGATTTGATAAGTATAAGAGTATATCATCCATTCTTGTGAGGTAGTATTGCTCCTTTCTCATTATTATCACAATTGTATTGATCATGACTACGACGATGAATATGATGTTGATTTATTGTATGATGATGATGACGATGTGGATGTCAATGATGATTATGCATGTGGTATCACTTTTGGATCCTAATTGATTTTAATGGCACCTAAATGTCTGTAACGACATCTAAACAACCCTATTATCATCGAAATGACTGTAACGACATATAAATGACCTTAACGATTACCCAAAGTCTCTCTTCCAACTATGGAACATAGGCCACAGATTAGGCCATTAAAATTAAACTAATAAATTAAATTACTATTTTTTTGCATGCATCCCTCCATTTTAAAGGACATGCCATTCATCCAAAACCAAAAGGAAGAGTTGTTGCAATGAAGGGGGAAATACTGAGAGTGTTGCAGACACGTACATGAAGTCTTGGGGCATGGAAAGACCAAATACAACGTATACAATTAAATACTGGGATGCTAGAATTTTATCAGCGTATACAATTAAATACTGGGATGCTGGAATTTTATCACGGGATGTAGGAGTGTCATCGGTTGTAGAGGAAACCCCAACCTCTCCACATTTTGAGGACAAAAATCCGTCAACGAATTGCAAAACTGTCCCATGCAGATAAGGTGGCGTGGGAGTGTAGCCACGTACACTTTGCTAGGTTTGTATGGTGGTTGAATATCCCATGCATTGTCCATGAGTATTAGTTGCAAAGTTTATGGGTCAATACCTTCAATTCCAACCTCTACCTATGGAATGATCCCCAAGGATCATGCTTAGTTTTATCAACCTTGACATTTCCACCAAATCACACTTGTAGGAAACAATATCTTATGAAGTATATGCGTGATGATTTGGAGCCTTGCGCATTTCCTATAAACAACAATGATAAATTTTATGGCCTAATAGGTACCCTATATTTCATCCTTAAACCATGGTATAAGAGGGGACACAAAATATGACTTATAATGGACAAACCAAAACCTAAGAAAACCACACAAATATTTTCATATATATATATATAAAATAAAATAAAAAATAACGAAAAAATGGAAACATAAAAAAAAAAATTTAAAACATTCAAAACACTTACCTCACTTACCTTCTTGTGCACTTCCAATCAAACACACTGCCTTCCATCGGGGACATGCATATACCCATTGCTTAGGCACATGCATTCAAAAACATGTTCGAAGACTAGGGATATGAACTCCCAATGGATCCTTAGAGATGGGATTCCTCATGTATGTTGTTGTTGCTCTTAGCTTAGTAGGATTTTGATCTCATGGGGGAGGGCCAGAGGCCAGTAAAATGACCAATAAGGCTCCAATCTGTAATGTTCATTGTTGTCCAGTAAGGGCTTTCTGTTGTCCAGCAAGGGCGTTCTGCAGGAAGATCGACTGAGGGTATGCTGTCTAATTTCCTGACAAATTTCTATTGATTCAGGCTGATATTCCTCTTACTGTATGTTGCTACTAGGCTCTTGAAAGCAGCGATCTTAGGGGGAGGGGAAGGAACAACCCCTTTAGTGGCCATAAATGCTGGAAACATGTAGACCTAAATTGAGGAGGCGTGGCGTGGGCTTAGGAGTAGCAGACCCGGGAGCAAAAAAAAATGAGATTGTTCATACATAAAATTTTAATAAACATATATTTTTATAGAAAAAAAATAATAAATATGACCATTTATGGGAAAAGTTGCTAAATTTTTAGCAATAAATGTCAGAGGTTTTCCATTTTTTACGGTTTCTTTTTCTAGTTTTTTTTTAACATAATATGGTAGACATTTTAGATTAATTATTGAAAAATCATATAATAATGGTTAAACTTACATAATTTTGGTGTCCCTCATGTATTTGAGCACGCCAAATCCATTTATGCATTCAAAAACATGATTTGGACACTTCAAAATTTAGATTTTGTAAAAAAAAACTTATTCCGATAAACAATTCACCAAAAAATACAAAACGTCTAACAAATAGACTAATCCAATTTTTTTATATCCATAAGACATTGAAAATTACAAAAAAATATACAAACTACCACACAAACATTTGACTCAAGAAATGTTATCACCTTGTCTAGGATTGACTAAACCCATATGAACTTGAAAACAACCATACAAAAACTAAACTTAATCCAATGACACTAAAAGATGACATTCAAAGTCCATAGTGTTGAGAGAAATTCAACATAGCTATGTTGATTTCAACAAAAATCATGCTTTCTCGGTTCATATGTCCACTTAACTGAACCATAACCCTTCTAAATACAACATATATATGAACACGCATTAAACATAATAATACTAAATACTTAACAAGGCATGCAAAACACAACCGTTCATGATTTTATCCAACTATAGCATGAATGGCCACAATCTTCAAATTGGACACACTCAAAATGCAAAATAAACACAATGAGACTGCTTGTTTTAATAGTATACATTTGGAAGGATAAAATAATTAATACTCATTTCATTATAACAACATTTCCATCAAAATGTTCACATGAATCTCAACAATTAAAGTTTTTCAAATTTATTATTTTATTCTCTAATGTATTGAAGAAATATACCCTTATAATGTCCTTTCACTATGAGAAAACAATGCCATTTTAGTGTAATCTATACTATTTTTATAATGTTATAATGTCGTGCAAGTGGTAGATTACATGGTCCATATTCATGAAATTCTATAGCTTTGTTAACAAATGGTCATTGGAAAATTGCAAGAAATCTATCATGTGATTTTTGTAAGTTGGTTTATTATTTGTATACATTCATTCAACTTCATTCTAATCTAAGACATGCTATTGGATTTTTGGGAACCTATGTTTGGTGAGAGTTATAATTGTCAAGATGAGGGACCTATGATCATATGGGATGCTTGCATAAAATCATTTCAGAATGAAATATTAATAGAGTCTAAGAGTTCATAGTCCCATGTACCGAGCCTATAGATGATGGTATATAAATAGTTTAATTTTACAAAGATATAATCATAAGTTGAGATGAAATTTCTCACTGGTTGACCACTAATTTAAGATCCAATGATCCTTTAATAGGGCATAATAAAACACACATGATAATGAAACACAAATAAAAATAACAAGGCCATAAAGATTTAAAACATACAAACTTCAATTCGTGAATTTTTTGTGGTCTAATTTAGGGCAAGGAGATCATGGCATGGAGAGATGGACAAAATATATAAGTTGGTTGGGTAAAAGTCATGTATGTTGTTGGTAGAAATGCACCCAAAAAATTGTATAAAATTATTATAATGCCTCATAGTGCACATTACCTTTCAAAACTTGTAACGCTCGTTAGATCCCATATCCCCAATGTCACATACCCCAATTTTGTAAAATTATGTAAATTGTTTTAATTATATTCCTTAGACATTATGCTAAATTTAATGCTAAGTAGGAACTGATGACTCAGCAGAGTCAAAAGAATTGGAATGTAATTCAGAATATTTTATTATTAATAAATAAATTGTGGAGACAACAGCATGGGAGAGCTGTTAAAAAGAGGTTACTGATCAAACTGGTGGATGGAACTAGGTGGAAGGCAAAAGACAAGTGGCTGCATCCTCAAACACTTCCTAAGTTGCAGGTGGCAACTTCCCTATATTTGGGGTCATGATCCCCCAAGAAAGTGGGATCAGAGTAGGTGGCTCATTAAATGACAACTAACCCAAAAAGACCTAGGCAATCTTTTAAAAGTACCCAATGAAGAGAGCTAAGGATGCTCAGATATTTTCCAGAGAGAATTCATTCAGGTGAATGATATTCAGGAAATTCATTGAGGGAAAAGGGAAAAACAGTAAGGAAGTTGTTCTGAGAGGATTGCTGCAGTAACTTGGTTTATTACAGCTTGTTAGCTGGGAGAACTTATTGATAAGTTCTGGATTAATACTGAGTTTGAAGACTAGTATCTGAATTTGCTGCACCTAGTTCCAACCAGGGAGACCAGAGCAAGCTCGGGGGTCCTGAGGAGTCGCTGTTTGAGCGCTCTCCAGGAGTTGGTAGGGAGGAACGGCCTCCCATTGCTGTTGTTGTCCACAGCTTAAACAGGTTCTAACACTTGATTGTTTATGTTTTTAGTAACTGTGAATGCTTGAATGTTACGTTGTAGTTATGATAAAAGGCTTTACTGGTTTAGTAATGTAAATATTCTTAGATAGAAATAATAGAAACTGTTGATGAAGAATAAAGACCCACAGTGTTTTTCCACATCTGGGTTTTACCAGATCGTACTCCAGCACAGGGGTAAATTTAAATAAGGATAGCATGATGATATTGTAGAGTAGTAGTTTCTTTATCTATCCTTCAGAAAAGATATTTCATTGACAGTTGTAAGAGTCTTAGTTAAAAAAATATTTCCTTGTACTGTATCTTACTTTCAGTAATTTTATAGTGTAAAGAGTAAGTAGTAGATTTTAGACTAAATTTATTTCCTGTGTTACCATACAGTTCCTTTCTTCCAAATCAGAATAATTTCACTACTATGTGTCTAATAATAAACTAAAATTAGGAGTAGTTTTATAATGATTAGATACTACTGACAAATCAACATGGTCTAGATTTTATGAATGTTTTGTAATATATTCATTTCATTATTTCTCTTTCTTTTATGAGGAACTAAGCTCGAACAAGTTCCAGAGCTGATAATCTTTTTATTTAGAATATGAGCAAAAGTTAATATTTGTGTTTATAAGTTAAAACTCTGTATAGAGTTAATTACATTCTGGATATATATATTAATAAACAACATAACTAAGAAAACAATTTAATTTATGGCATAACTTATACAAGAGTTAATTAACAAGTACTATTCTTTTAATATACTTATGAAAATAAACTAAGGATATTAATATAAAGACTGTAGAAATCACAGAGAGATAATACAGACACTATAATAATGATGAGGTACTTTATTTATGTAGTATAGAAATATTATTACTATTATATAAAGTAGTATTCTTGTTATCATAAGTATATTCCAGAACTATTTATATTGTCTGAGAATTCAAGAAAACTGACAGTTCTTACTACTACGGTAAAACAAAAGATATAAAAACACTATATCTTTTAACGGGTATAAACTAAACATTTATAATTACAAATTCTTATTAACAAGAGAATTAAATTATAAATCAGGTATATAAACTCTAATAATAATATTATCTTTAAATAGTAATAATTCAAATGCATTTTGTGCAGGAAGAAAATAATAGAAGTACATGATACTCGTTTATCGAGTTTCTTTACATATTATAAATATAACTAATAAACCTAACATTACAAAACACCTTTTTCAACTCTGCAATAAATTTAAAATGAAAGGAACAGAGTTATTTCTTCTTCACTGTCAAATAGGGTTAAACCCTATAAAATCAAATTTATACAAGTAAAACAATAAACGATGGAGCAAACAGTATTTATAACTTATATAATAACTAAGGGTAAAAACGCTATCCATCCAAAATAATACAAATAAAACCCAGTCTTGGTTAATAACCCACGACCGTAATAAGAAAATTACACATGAAGGCTCACAGCCTGTTCATTACTTTAAACACATATTTTAAAATCAAAACATAATTTACAATCACGGCCGAAGTCGGAGATCTCTGCAATAGAGCTAGGGACTTAACCCAACGATGTTTAACAATGATCAAACAACCAAATTAATCGAAAACATTGCGGGATTAACAGGCCGCAACGACCAATCCCTCTTTACCCCTTAAGGGTTTACACAAGGTGGATGAGCCATGGAGAAACCAGGGCTTACCATGGCCCTTATCGCCGTAACCCTGTACTCCATGCGTTGACTGAGAAAGGAGGCAGACCGTATCTGCAAAATAAACATTCCTTCGACTATTAAATTTATATGAAAAGCAATGAATTGAATATACAAGAAATGGGTATTATCCTTAAAATAAAAAGAATCATTTCTTACCTTAGCAACTGAAAAGTTAGAACAACAATGTAGCGACCAGCATGAGTCCAACACAAGCAAGAAGGCTGCCCTTCGATGGCAAAAGAGACGGCGTTATTCATATACTTAACAATGGCACTGACATCAGAGAACCTGAGCCATTCAGCGGACAGAATAAACCCTATAGCCAGCTGTGATACTATTCTCCTTTACAAAATAATACTCAGTATACAGTGTTATCAAACGACGATACTTGGAATGAAGGAACCACTACAGTAGCAGTAAACTGAAGGAGAAATGGCGAGGACTGTTAGAGTTAAGGCTTTAAAGCTTAATCTATTAAGGCAGCTGAGTAAGTATAGCGAAGAGAAGCACTAAGAAACGGCCTCCACATGGGTACAATAGCACAAACGAAGCAAAGAGAACAAGCCTAATACAATCGCAGTATTTCATAGGTGACAGAGCGACAGAGCAGCCAGTTTTCTTCACAGAGGACGAACCAGAGCCCGAAGGCAAATGAGAATAATGAGATTAGGTCTTGGAGAAGACTCATTTTAACCCTGAAATGCATGGCCCAGACATAGCCACGTCGCCATGCAAATATTATTGCCATAGTGGGTTGTTCTCTATAGTTCGTGGAGCTAATCATATGGAGCAATCGTTGACATTCGTTCGGCCGTCTCCAAGGTATACCTTAGTCCGACCAAGTCAACCTATAATTGAAACATTATAACCAAGCATTGTTAATACATAAATCTATCATTGGAACTTACCACCGCTGCAAGATTTAACAAATCATTACATTATGTTATAATCATATTGTCACCCATATTATATTATCATCCCTTATGATGAAATCAAACGATAACACTAAGCTCATCGTGGTACAGCCAATCAAATGGTAAAGGATCTTGTAACATGTTGTGGTATGTGTTAAACCTTTTATTTAAGAACACTTTATCTAGGGATAAGTGTAATAACTTTACCTTTTATACAATTTTGAATATTTAATGTAAACTTAGAATGTTTAATGCAAAGATTCTAAGAGTTATCCTTAGAATGGGACTACAAACTTAAATGGTCTTGGACATGACTATAACCTGTTCATCTGGGTGAATGACCACTTCGTCATTTAACACCTTACAGCCTTAATAGAATAAGTTTGTAACATGTGTATGGGAGAAAAATATAATACTTATGGTTAAGTAAAGATATTATTTTTTTTTACAAGCATTTCACCAACATTTATATTATGATCATAGAGTATACTATTGGTACACTTTAGAGAGGTTATAAATTCAACCTTAGTAACTATTATGTTATAATATTAACCATGATGGTCTTGCCATAATCATCTAAGTTTCAAATGCTTACAAGAGAATTTTAGCAACTAAACATTTTGATGAATGCATCATCTAGAATAGATGTTGTTAACTTAGAACTTATCACATATGAATGTGAAGTCTTTTAAAAGAAGGTTTATCAACGTACTGGTTAGACCTTGAAACTTTATGTTATACATTCTTAATGATTAAGATATTAACTAGTTTACAGTATGTGATCGATCAGATCTAAAGTAAACTTTAGTATGTGTTGACTCAAAGGTAATGTAAATAAGACCTGGTGCATCAGCATAAGTATATCGCTATCTATGGATAGTTTGAGTTAGAAGCAGTAAATCGTAAACCCCTTATTTATACACCTTACGAAGTAAGAGTATTTGTGTTTTCTTAACATAAACTTTGAGCTTCATTTTTTCCTACGTGTAATCAATCTTATTTAAAGATCCTTTGACACTAATAACTATGGTAGATAACAGACAGTTCAGTAATCTTAAGAATTATAATGTTACTTCTACTAGAATGAAGAATTGATAACGAATTTACCTCAGTAAGCATTGAAAAGTGCTTAGCTGCTAATGTCTTACTGAACTTGAATTGCAATTGAACTGGTACATAAAGACTTTCGAAGTTTTACTTGCAGCAGCCAATCTTCTTGCCTTTAATCTGTAAGGACAGAAGGAACTTTATGCATTAGCTCGGAAGCTAAGTAAGCCCAGTTTCATGACAGCCCCACCTTATGTATGCAAAAAGAAACAAGTCAGTAAACTGAAAGGATTGTTTTATCACTCTATGCAAATAACAGATGAATTTTAATAATAAGCTGTTAATCTTTAACTAATTAGATGATTAGTTAACTGCATTTAATGTTAATATCTTGTAAATTAAAAATTTTAAATTTTTCGGGAAATTTGGGGTTTTGACACCCAACTGTCACCACACCATTATTGATCATCAATGGAAAACAAAACAAAAAATTCAAAGTGAAGATAGTAGCGAAAAACAAAGCAAAAAAATTGAAGTGGAGATAGTAGTTGCATACATGCTTAGTGGGATTATAATTATAAGGGTCATGGATGACTTATTAAATTATCTCAATATAGTGGAATGTAATGTAGAAATATCATGTAGGGTTCTCTAAGAAAGGGAGAGACTATCATTTTGAGCTATTCTTGGATATAGCACCCCCAATAGGTCTATCATAATAGCCACCAGAAGGGTATGTGGTTCAATATAATGAAAGATCAACATAACATTTTAATCTCTCCATAAATGTTCACTTGGATTTATTTATATGTTATTCCCCATAAACCTTCACTTGGATTTATTTATATGTCATCATCCATTTTATTGATCATATAAACAAGAACCATTAATTCATAAATCTAGGGAGAATCCCCAAACATGTAAAAATATTAATAATTTTTTTATAGAAATTATAACTAAAATGTTTAAGCTAATGATTTTGAACCAAAAAAGCTTTCAAGCAAAATATTAATAGATAAAAGTAACAAAAAACTAGATACAAGTAGCCAAAAGGAGGAATGAAAAAATTAGGAATTTTCTTAATTTTAGTTTAAAAAAAAAGTCATTTCACCTCCAATAATAACCTATCTACTTATTATTGCATTTTCTTTTTAGTGGAAATGGTTAGTTATTAATAGATAAAAGTAACAAAAAAAACTAGATACAAGTAACCAAAAGAAGGAATGAAAAAATTATGCATTTTTTAATTTTAGTTAAAAAAAAAAATCATTTCATCTCCCATAATAACCTATCGACTTATTATTGCATTTTATTTTTTGGGCAATGGCTAATTATAACTGCCACATATACAAAGTCAAAACCTGTGATCTGTGGATTCCATCGTGAGCCCATTCCTCCATTTTCCAAGGAGCCACAAAAATATTATTTTTTGGGCAATGGCTAGTTATTACTGCCACAAATACAAAGTTGAAACCTGCTCTCTTTGGATTCCATCGTGAGCCCATTCCTCCATTTTCCAAGGATCCACGGAAATATTGCCACTTAAAATATTAATCAATAATTTAACAGGTACCTAATTGTTATGAGGCATTGATACTATTGTGTGTTAGGGCCAGGGAAAATTGTGGAAGAGGAGGACTGGGAGGGTATAATTCTAGTTTAGGGTATGCCAGACAGGAATAATAATAAGGGTTACATTTGCTGTTGCCATGAGGGTTTTACAACATGGCACTGGATAAAAGACGAGGAGGCAAAACAACTGCCTGCAGACAATGGAGGATCAGAGATCTTGTGCTCACCAAGGTCAAGGGATTTCCGGCATGGCTCGCTAAGGTACGCCAGTCTATTTTTCATCCCCAGTTGTTTGCCCTTATTTGATGTATGAGATGTATGGTATTGCTGTTGTTTGCATTTGCCACATCAAATTATATACTTCTTGTGCCCTGTTTTTATGTTGTTGTTGTTGCTTGCATTTGCCACATAAAATTATATACTTCATGTGCCCTATTTTAATACCCGATTGTCATCCAAAGGTTTGTGTGAATGTTTATAGATTTTCATAATCTTTCATTTCCATTGCGCCCGGATTGCAATGGCTATCGACATCTTTTTAGATTTCCCAATATGTGCTGATATTTTCTTCTTAGTTCTAGAATTGCAAAACCTGGTTGCCGCATGGGATTCTCTAAAACCCTGCATGATAAATCAAACCCTACATCAGATATTAGTTTTTAAACCCAAGCGATGCATTTAGCCAGTTTATCGAGTAGCTCCCCAGCTGATGCAAGATGGGTCAGTTTGAACTAGTGTACGCTTCCTACGCTTCCTACAGGACCAAGACTTCATTCCGGTAAAGTGCAATAAGTGAAATGATAGTTCAACTAACTATCTTAAGAAGGGTGTACAGACCCGCTTCAGATTGACCTTTCAGGCCCCTATAGTTATTTCCCTCAATTACACCTATATTTATTCCCTTCAAAGGGAATGATTGACTTGCCTGATCTGATAGTAAGTTAGGCAACCAAGCAGATGTCTTTCCTTGCAATAGATCTGGTTGATTGCTTGCAATATTGGAGGCTTTAAGAATTCTTTCTGATGGGTAATACCTCCAAGTTGTGTAATAGAAGATACTGTCACTACTAAGTGAACCGAACCTGTACTACTAAGTAAATCGAACCTGTAGCAGCGTTACCCTGTGAAGGGTGTCTCCTGTGTTAACAGTCAGACATTTTGAAGGCCATCTACAACACTTTAATTGATCACTTGGGGACAAAGTAACAGTATTATATTTTCTCAAAGAGATTCAAATCTAATATGTTTTCCCTTTGAGAGTCTCGTTCCAGTCTTATGTTATGATTACTGGGTTTTGAAGGGAATGGCCAATTTTCTAGAAATACCCTTTTCTTTGTATTTTATTACTGGGTTTTGAAGGGAATGGCCAATTTTCTAGAAATACCATTTTCTTTGTTTAAACAGTAGTGTTTGAACTTAGTTATGAAGGAGCGTAACCTTCTGAATTGAATTGTTTATAAGAATTAAACTTTATTTTATGAATCTTTGTTTAGTTATGACACTCGTACTCTATGTCTATAGAGTTATGTGAATTATATAAGTACCAAGATGACTTTTCTCTACGTCCGTATGTTAAATGTTTTACTGGTGTAACCTTTAATGCTAAAGACAAACTCTATTATTTAGAGAAAGAGAGCTTATTATGAGTCGAGATCTTGCTAGATAAAATATGTATATAATTGTATAAAGTTTGTTTACCGTTGTGTGGGTTATTAAAAGAGATACGAGCTCTCTCCATTATTGATTACTTTATATGTGTGCCTTAAGATCCAATAACTTCTCTGTTATGTATTATATATAAAGATCTTGCTAAATAAAATATGTATATAATTGTATAAAGTTTATTTACCGTTGTGTGGGTTATTAAAAGAGATATGAACTCTCTCCATTATTGATTACTTTATATGTGTTGAGTGCCTTAAGATCCAATAACTTCTCTGTTATGTATTATTAATAAATATTTTTATGAGTCTATAATATTAAAACTCAGTGTCTTGGTTATATATATATAAAAACATAAAGGTTCTCATGTTATAGATGGTTATAGAAAAGTGTTAATGTTTAAATGTGAATACTCTATTTTGTGTTATTGTGTTATAGGTGTGATAGCAAACTATGCCTTTATATTGGATCATTAAGAATTGAGAGTTTAAAACCTTATTATTACTTAAAATTGAACTTTAATCAATTAAGAACTAAGATTAGGATAACCATAAATTATCAGAGATATTTTATTATTGGAAACCCAAAGCTACCTTCCATAAAGTGGAATATTGTATTTACGAAAAGTAACTATGGTGGAGATGATATATCTATAGCAGCATTTATGGGCACACCAAGTTATTTACTCAGTCATTTCAGTGCTTTATTCCAAGGCATGTGAACTCTCTCATATTTGATTAGTTCAGATTTGATTTTGCTTAAGCATTTGATGTCATGAATGAGTTGTTAATGTAAAATATCAGTGCATGGTGTATTTCTTCCAAAACATGATAAGTGACAGTCACTTACAACAATAGTATGTAAATGTTTGTTAAAATGCAAATATCACATAGTCAGTTAAAATGGTCAAATCTGGTGCAATATTCTTGGCTGTGTATTAATGTTGCGAAATACATATTTATGCATGAGAATATAGTTGGTATGTTGGTCCTATCATAATACTTCAATTGTTATTTAGCCAACAAACACCAAACATAAGGAAGAACAATCTTAAAAGGGGAAGAAATAGACATACCAATACTAAGTCATCAAGGATGCTAATAAATATGTAAATTCAGCAGTACACCTAAGATACACACAAGCAATATTTAGTTTGTCTTTGGAAGACCCACACAGCTTAGCCATTTTAGAAAAATAACACCCTCCAACCACTCTTGTTGTTATTGGCAAAGTATCGTGACAAAGATCCCTTTCTTAGGGAAGCTTGAAGAACTCAGCTAAATGTTATAGAAGGTTACAACACTTGGGGTTGAGGAGTACTGAGGAACCCTTTAGGCCTAAGGACCAACCAAGAAGAAGTGATGGATAAAATCTCTAGACTTGGGACTAGGAACATTACAGAGTCATTTTGATGGCTTACCAATTGCAGGGAGTCCTTCAACCCCTAGATTGACCAATGGAAAACAAAGAGATGACAATCAGTGTGATCATGTTTCACCTCATAATATGAAATAGGTCATAGAACCAACTCCTGAGGGCTCGCCTTAGAGGAATTGGAAAGAGAAACTCCATCAAGCATCAACTGCTATTTTTGATAAAGGTGCTTGTACTATGCTGTTAACCAACTACTAAAAGTTCCTCTTCCATCTAAATTACTTCCAAGAGATTGTACCCATATCTTGGGAGCAACCATGTAGATAGAATTAGATGGCAACACCCTATTGTGAGTGGAAATTCTCCCCAAGTGGCACGATTTGGTTGCATGATGATTGTTGTGTCTTAAATGTACGAGTAAATACACCCAGATGAAGAGTAAGCCCACTTTCCAAATAGTATGCAGCAGATATGAGTGTGTGAAGTCAACCCTCTCAGGTATTTGGCCTCTAACAAGAAATGCAACCCCCCATAGATGACTTTGAATTCACAGTACGCTGGTGTAACTGTAGTCCCCCTCTTTGGGCCTCCAAAATGGTCATGTTGAGTTTTCCTTTCAAGCTGGAGGTGATTGCTAGCTACAATGTACACTTTAATGCTCAGAGATGGAAGTGTACTAGCATAAGAGTCGGCAAATCACTAAGACGCACTCAGTAGTAAATTAAAGCCCAAAAAAACAAATCGATCTCCTTGAAGTGTATTTACTCTCCTCAGACTATGCCTTTGTATGTAAGATAATTCCATATAACCAGAACACTAAATATTAAATGCCCATTACAATTTTCCATGGCCCATCCCATCTGTTAATGGATTATGGCAGTGAATACCATTGAATGTCGCTGTGTGAACAGTGAATTCAACATTTTGGTATTTGGTGTATCTCCCATGGTATTTTTTGGGATAGGAGACAAGTGATGATCAGAAGGAACATAAAGTGGAGTTTTTCGGCCCGGCTGAATATTGGACGAATGCATTGCCTATGGGAAATGGTTGTTTGGGAGGCATGGTGTGGGGTGCAGTCCAATCTGATTTATAGAAGCTCAATGGTACATTTTATTGCTATTTATATCACTTCTATTTTTCAGATTTCTCATTTGAAATTGCATATGAATGACTACTCTGTTTTTCCATTCTCCTAGTCATGGATTACTGTTGTTTCTTCCCCCCAAATGCAAAAGAAATAGGTGAAATTGAAATCAAAACCATTGGTGGGTGTCATTGGTGGTTTGTGTCATAAATTACTGTTGTTTATTCCCTGCCAAAAAGAAGCCAAATACAGATGACATTGAAATCAAAACCATTGTTGGGTGTTATTGGTGGTTTGTACCATAGACTACTGTTGTCTCTTTCCTCCCAAAAATCAGGAAAAAACAGATAACATTCAAATCAAAACCATTGGTGGGTGTCATTGGTGGCTTGTGGATCAGTGAAAGTTGATATTGCACTCACCATCGGTCGAATCTCTCTAAAGACATGCTTGTATTGTGTTTATGCTAGTGCTAGTAAAAGAGATTTGGATTGGGTATTGGCATAAGTTTAGGGCAAATTTGTCTGAAACCGAGACATGCTTTTATTTGTGTTTGTGCCAGTTCCAGTGAAATGTATTGGATCTTGGCATAAGTTTGGGGTGACTTTGCTTGAAACATCAAACAACTTCTTAGCTAAAAGAAGCTTGAGGAGTTGAATGTTGCAAACTGGGTTTTCTTATTACCACTCTTTTTCAGAATGGAAGTTAGAAATATCAGGAAAAAAACATTGTGGTAGACACCTGAGGAAATATAAGCTAGATAGAGTCAACCATTGTTTAAACAACCAACCAATAGACTTAGAACTTGCAACCAGTTTTGAAGGTAAAATCTCACATCTACTAGCTTGATTGTAATTTGTCTTCAGAAATGTTGATAGTATCAGCAAAGCCATTGCTGAAAGCAATTCCCTTGGGAATGAAAAATCAAGGTATGAATGCATTTATCTAACAAGGTACAATTCTCAATATTTCGTCCTTATCCAAAGTTAGAATTGATTAACAAAAAGAAATATTGGAGTGATTAACGAAAAGAAAGATTGGAATTTCTTTAAGAGTTTTTTCAAAATTATTTTTAGATAATTTAATTCTTGTAGAGTTGTTTGTTTAATTTGCAAGTGGGGAAACTTGAACCTTGGTGGATGCCTTCACCACCTAGAAGACCCTGTGACTTCATTTAGTTTTTGAATTGGATTTCTATATATGGATCATATTTTCTTATAAAGTAGTCTTGTCTTACTCAAACATGTATACATTGCATTAAAAATGACAATGATTTTTAAACAATCCCTCAGACAAACTCTGAACATACTGTACATATGCTTCATTTTCCAAGTATGGAATTCATAACTGGTGCTGGTATAGGCTGGCATAGTTCATTCCATATTACCTTGTCTTGCAATGGCTTTTCTTTTAAGATTTTCCCACTATAGGATTTTTCTAGTCATCTATACAAGTCGCCTGGTACTTGCTTTACTCTTAACATTCATATCAACTTATCTAGTACAAAAATTTTCAAGGTAGAGAGGATAACTTACAAACTTGATCTCATCATATTTTTCATATTTACTACTTGAAACCCATTGGAAGCAAGGTATGATATGTGTGCCTCATCGATTGTATATTTGTAATTTATATTTTAATCAGAAAAAAAAAACACTATTTGTGATTCGGAGATGTGGAGATGGTATGGAAATTACATGCAACATGTGCATATTGCATTTGTAGAATTAATGGATATTTCATTTCTTCCCTTATAAAAAATAATCCTCGATCCTGCTCTTTTTTTCTTTCTTTATTTTTTAAATCAACCCACCCCATTGGAAAGGTTCTACAATATTTTTTTCGTTCTTTCTTCTTTATAATCTAAATCCACCCACTCAACCCACTTATTGGAAAAGGTTCTTCCACAATCCTCTTTTTTTTTAGTTTAAATTTCTTCCACAGGAAATAGCTAAATACTGGATGAACACATCTTGCTCTTGAGGTTTGTGAAATTGGTAGGCATTGTTGAAGTTCTTTATCCCAAACAAACATTATGATGCAATTACACATTATAGGAGGTATGTATAGTGAAAGGATTTCTTTCCTAGCCATACTATAGTTACCAACCAATCCCAAGTGTTCACTCTTTCACCAACTAGTGATTCACTTATTCTTTGTAACTAGTTATCGTTTTTGTGAAGATTCCAACTCTGAGATAAATTATATCAGACCTTATTTTTCCAAATATTATTGTGGTGAATGTATTTTGAATATGCAACACTTTCATTATATATATGGTGGATCTTTCTCTTGAGGTTTGTGAAATTGGTAAACATTGTTGAAGTTCTTTATACTGGTTTGAAGCAAATACACATTATATGAGGCATGTATAGTGAATGGGTGTTTTTCCTTGCCATACTATAGTTACCAGCCAATACCCAATGCTCACTCTTTCATCAACCAGTGATCCATGTTTTCTCTGTAAGTGGTTATCATTTTTGTAAAGATTCTAGATCTAAAATAAGTTATATCAGGCTTTATTTTGCCAAATATTATTGGGGTGAATGTATTTTAAATCGACAGTACTTTTAGTATATATATGGAGGATATTACTCTTGATAATTGGTAAGAATTGTTGAAGTTCTTTATTTCAGACAAACAATCTAAAGAAAATACACATTATAGGATCTTTGTACAATGAAAGGGTGTTTTCCTCCCCATACTATAGTTACCAGCCAATACCAAGTGTTCACTCTTTCACCAACTAGTGATCTATGTATTCTCTGTAAGAAGTTATCATTTTTGTGAAGATTCCAGCCGTGAGATAAATTATATCAGACCTTATTTTTCCAAATATTATTGTGGTGAATGGCTTTTAAATCTACAATACTTTCATTATATATATGACGGATCTTTCTCTTGAGGTTTATGAAATTGGTAAACATTGTTGAAGTTATTTATCCCATTTTGAAGCAAATACACATTATATGAGGTCTGTACAGTTTGAAGTGTGTTTTTTGATATATTTTTATCTCATAACTTGGGAACGCTATCCACAAGTTCTTGATTAAGGAACTTATACCTGTGCAAGGTCTCCAAATGCTATGGGCTGCTGGTATATCTGAATTTTTTTGAGTCTCCATCCTCAAAACATATTTGGTTTTGATTTTATTTCTCACCTTAGTAAGAGAATAAAATTATTTTCCTACATCCCACTCTAGATAAACTAGACCAGAAGCTTTCTTTTTGTATTCTGAATCCAAACATGGATGTAGACAAGCAAGTGTCAATACATGTTAAAGATAGTGCACAGGTACAAGCTCATGGCCGCAAGTTATGAGATAGAAATATATCGAAAAACACCCTTTCACTGTATAGACCTCCTATAATGTGTATTTGAGAAGTCATTATGCATGTTGTCGTGAATTCTCCTTATACAGTGATGATAAAATTGTATGGAACACACATGACAATATACCTTGAGAGAGAAAAGATTAATGTCCTCAGTCTTGTCATTCCTGTGGGTAAAAGGGGTTGTTTCCCCACCTTTATTGTACACCTTGGTCTTATGGGTATGGGGGTATCCTTACCACCTTGTTTTGATGCTTAGTAGACTTATGGTCCTTTTGGTCCTAGCACCCTTGTTGTATGTGGTACCATGAGAACCTTTGGTATGATGACTTAACTTATTTTTTTTATTGTATATGACCACTTGACTGTTAGTACCCTATCTTAAGTCAACTTAACATTATTTTATGTTATGTTTGGCAACAACCCTAAAACATAGGGGTTTGTGGATTAACCTTTAATGAAGCCTTGCTAAGATTATAAATTCAAGTTTTGAATTTCATTTTAGAGAGTGCGTTCACAAGAGAAATTTGAAGATGTGATCTTTAACATGTCTAGGATTTGCTGATGCTAATATATTGACGTCTAGGGTTTTGTTTCTATCTCTGAGCTGCAACCACCTCTCCTCTCAGCCTGCTAGTGTTTTCGTCTTCCTATTTAAGTTGTTGCTATTATGAATAAGTCATGTCAATCTTCTCAGCTTGTTCAGGGTTTCCTTGACGTGTGTTGATCTTCCTTGAGATGGGCATAATCTTTTGTAGGATGCTAATTCTGATAGAAGCCCTTCTTGGGGAGGCCATGACGAATAGACACCTTTCTATTAAGGGTTGTGACTAATAGAATCCCCTTAGGGTTGGGACATGACTGATCTAAGCCCCTTAGATTTGAACTATGTTTGAGTTGCTAGTTGGGCCATGACTGTTTGGAACCCTTCTTGAGCTGGTTCATGACTAGGTAAAACCATTCTTGGGTAGGCTGTGACTGTTTGGCCTTAACTTAACTGAACCATAGAATGTTGATGCTTTCTCTAATAGGTCATGACTATTGATGACTTTTTTGAGCCTTCTTGGACACGTCGTGAATTTTTTGTGACTTCTTAGATTGGGTTGTGATCACTGTTGCTTGCTCAGACTTAGGATGTGACCCTTCTATTGTTTGTTAGAGAGGATCATGACCCTTGGGACTTGGGGTTTTTCAGACCTGAGCTATGACTCTTGGATCCCACCTGTGTTAGGATGTGACCATTGTGTGTGCTCATTGAACTTGAGTTGTGACCTCTATGAGGTGTTCGTACAGAGCTATGATTCTTGTGGGTTGTTAAGACTCTGACTTTACCTTGCTGGGTTGCTAAGATCTTAGCTGTGACTTGTGTTAATCTTCTTGAACTGGTTGTGATCCTGTTGGTGCCTAACTGTGTTTGGGGCTGGGTATCACTGTTGGGGTTTTCACACTTGGTGACTGAGTCATATTGACTGCTACTGTATGTGCATAACCTTATTCCTAACCTTTTCTCTCTCAATGTATGTCAACTATTTCATTGTTGATCTTGTCCTTTTGGTGACAAGATTTGATCCTAAAAGTATCTGAGTATAAGGCTGATTTAAACCAGATATGAACCGACATTGTTATTTATTAGTTGTCGGTCATTAGTTTGTTTTGTGTACTATATTATTGTTTATGTTCTGTACATTGCATTTGATGAAGTGGATCTCAAGGACCAACTTTAACACAGTGACCATAGAAGTGTTAAAGTTAAAAGAGATGAAAGTTATGTTTTCTAAATTTATCTTGCCTTGCTACAGTTGTACCAATTTTGGGGCTGAGTATCAGTGCTAGGGTTTTCACACTTGGTGACTGATTCATATTGACTGCTATTGTATGTGGTGCTGAGTATCACTATTGTGGTTTTCACACTTGGTGACTGAGCCATATTGACTACTACCCCATTTAGATCAGTTTTTCGTTGAGCAATATGTAATTTTTAAAATTTCTAGTTGTTGAACATCTGCTAGATTATAATTTTTTTTTCTTGGATTCAAACTTTAGAATTCATAGTTTAACAACATATATATAGTAATATGTCTATGATTGCAGAGAATGAAAGGGTTGTAGCATAGAGTAATATTGAAAGTACTTCAGATCCGTCCCATTCCAGGATTTGTTGTAGTGCAAGATCTGGAACCGGTGTTGCCGAAACTTTGAAAGAATTTTTGGTTCTGAAGATTCTTCCCAGTTGTGGCCTATGAGAGCTATTCCATTGTGTTTGGAGCATCGTTTCCATTGGGAAATAATTTTTGTTTCATTGAAAACTATTTTCGTTTGTTCCAGAAACACTCATTTCGGCAAATCTGAAGGTATAACGTTACAGTGATGGATTTGTTTTATTTTTTTTAAATCTCTGTTGGAGGAGCTAGTCGGTAAGCTGACTAAGTTGATTAATCGACTAATTAGAGATTAGTTCAGCCGCATAAGGTCGTGTTAGTTGACCAAACTGACAGGTAGTTATATGTAACTATTTGTAAATCATATATATTAGGCTGTTGAGCTAGATGAGAACTTGGTTTAGTTCTGTGTTTGTATGGACCCTTATAATATAATATAATCTATTTTTCCACATCTATGTTCTTGTATCTTGTCTCTATTATGTATGTATTCTTTAATGTGTATTATTGGTAACCATTTGTGATCCGTGAGATTACAACATTGGTTTCGTTTCTGGTAGTACATATTTGAGATGAATATGAGCAAATGATATGAGAACATGAGATTAAGAACTGGTGGGAGCGTAAGATAGCAAAATATTTACAGAATTACGTGCATAAAAATAGATTAACGACTATTCAGGCGAAGGAAACTGTTGAGGCCTGGAAATTCGCAGGCGGCAACAGTAAGGGATTCTCCCCAATCAACGTTCCCAACTAGCCCGTTGACTGTTTGGAATAGGGAATCTGTCCGGTTTGCGGTCCGGCTACCGTAGGTCAAGAAACAGAAACTGAAGCTTTACCGGTTGCAGCCCGGCCCACCGAGTTTTTGTATTTTGACTTAAAGAAATGATATGCAAGTGCCTAACTAAATGCAGGGGGTCAAGATGCAGGGAGCGGTCACAACGTGATACGCAGGTTCTTACCTCTCATCTTGTACTCGCAAGCAACCAAACCAGATACAAAAAGAAATCAACTAACTATCTAAACTATCCCTAAGGAGCAAGGTTATCATTTCGGATGAGCAATACATTTTCACATACATTAAGAGGAATCACAGATAGCTGATACTTCTTCTAAAGCACATGAATGCTTACAGATATTTAAATAACCAGATAGCCGATCATTTTACGACAACACTTATTGCTCACAGTGAAAAATATCCCAAAACTACTGAAGAACATTTAACCAGAACATAGGTTCAGAACATTAAATACTCTTACAGTAAATGAAAAAACAGCTGAAAATGAAATAGTTCCTCTTCAACATTATTCATTGAGTTGCGCTGATACATTCCACTTTTCACTCTCTCCGATAGACAAATTTGCAGTTTCCTTTGCAAAACGAAGTAGTTCCTATTACAAGCAAACATTTACAAAATTCTTCCAGGGGAAAAAGCCTTTTCTCAGTCCTACTTCTAAATATTTAAACTAGAACTGCTGCCCCTGGGGCTACTTTCAAGCGTGTGACTTTTCAGTTTCTTCAATGCTTCATATTCTGATCTTTTTTCAGCAGGTGATCATGAAACACTCGGTAACTGATCCATTTCAGGGATCACACCTTTACAGCTCCGGATTTCGTCCTCCATTCGCCTCATTTCAATCATACCTTCGCCAAATGGGTTAGTCTTTCTTCTTGTCGTGGCAGATTGACCGGTCGCCTGGAAAATGCCTGCATTCAACTCACGAGCATGGTTCAATCAACAAATATAATTAATTAACCATCATTCTGCAATGAAATGGTCGAGCGAAACACACACGGGTCTGGAAACATATCCTATGGTCACCGGCGGGAAAATTCAAGTCGGCCGTCAGATGTAAGTGAGCTCGCAGGCTAGAGGGTTCATCCAGCCGCAACGTCAGATGAGGCTTGAGTCGCGGCCAGGCGAAATGCGGGCAGGATAGGCCATAAATCGGACATCGGGTGGTTTTAGCTTCGGAAGTCGGAAGACTCTGGGAGCCGCAACGGCGGAGGAGGAGAGCTAGAGGATACGCAGAACGGATGGGAAGAACTTAGTCAGACATCGAAAGAGACTCAAATCGGAAGCTGAATATCTCTTCCCGGCTGCAACGGCGGGCGAGGAGAAGCTACGGAAAAGTGATTTGTAGTTAACCTAAATCGAGCGTCGGATGGCTTTAAGAAATCGGACGCTGAAACGATCTGGGAGCCGCAACGGCGGCGGGAGAGAAACTCACAGCTTCCGACCTAGAACTAAAAGGGGGCCGATTACAGAAAAAACCAAGTATTCAAACATCTTTAAACATTAGGCACAGCTAGGTTTGTTCTTTCCACGAAAAGGCAACTCTGAAAAACAAAGATTTCCCCCTTTTTCGACCAGTACACTGGCATCCATGACTCAAACCAAAACTAAACGAGAAAAACATAAACCGACTGACATTCATCTTTGAAGTAAAATGAAAAATAGATATGCCGGAGAGGCTCAATTCTTTAACGATCAAACCAAGTAAAATGATGAGGAGGGGCCCAGAGTTTAAGTAAAAATAAATTCGGGGAGAACGATTGCGGCAGCAACAACTGGCGACTTCCTGGTGAACCTAGATCTCTGGGTGACTTTCCTTTTAGTAGCAAACTGTTTCCTGAGCAAAATGCATTAAAAGAAATCTTCCAGCTATCCGAATTTCTCCCATGACCGCAGTGTGTACCTTAATCATTGATGCTAGTCCCATTTGGGGAGAGGGGAAACTAAAACCTTCAAGTGCAGACCACTATGTTGAGGCCAGAGTATGAGTTTCATTATTACCTCTGTTTTCAGGTAGCTAACAACATGGACACCACAGGATTGCAGCAGATGGTAGACAACAATATTCGTTTGTTCCTCATTCCCATGCCATTTTGACACTTTTGTGTCTTTGGACTTTTGTCCCTTTCATTTGAGTCTTTCTATGCGCCTTTCTTACTGAATTTTAATTCAGGATCCTCTATCCCATAGTGGCCTTTTGTGTGAGTGGTATATTTTTTAAGTTTCAGCTCACGGACGGAGAGGATCTTTTGGCTTTAAGTGCTTATGATTCAGCACCTGTTTTGATTTATGATGCTTTTATAGAAGTGCTGACTCTTTATTCGCCTTTTGGCCTTTGTTTTTGGCATGGGATCATTTGTATCTAATACACTGTTCACCTTGCTTCTTCCTATGGGTCCTTTACTGTTGCTCCTTAGAACATTTTAAATGTGACGTGGATGGAGCCCCGACATAGTACTCCAGACTCTTCAAATCTGGTTTAATTCACAGGGGTTAAGCAGGACTTCAATATACACAACATTTTATTCGAGAAAACTGTAAGGCTGGAAGAAATCTTTTAGCAATACACAGGCTGGCACTCAATGTATTTGTTATTCCCCAAAAGACCTTAATATCCTCCAGACAACCACAAGTCTGTTCCCCTTATTGAAAATCAAAACTTAAAATTAAAACAAATGAAAGCATGACTCGAAAATAGCCACACAGCTTATTTATATACAAGGCAGAAACAATTGAAGAAAATCAAGAAAAGTAAGGCTTGAGAACCAAACCATTAACTGGCAAGTTCTCCTCCCATCCCTGTAAATCTTGCAGCTTATAAGTAGCAGGGCCAAGTTTGGCTACAATCTGAAAGGGGCCTACCCATAACTGCTGGAATTTGGTATGCTTTCCTTTTTCATCATGGGGGTGGTCCCACTTGAGGACTAAGTCTCCTACTTCAAAGTCCTTTTTCCCAGCTTTATGTTTGTCAAACCATCTTTTGACTATCTCCTGCTGTTGTTTGAAATGTTCTCTAGCCTTGGATCTGGCTTCTTCTACTTTTAGGAGATTATACATTCTTATTTGCAGAACTTCATCATCCGACCCCCTAGACTCTTGAGCTAGTATGGAGGACGGTAGCAGAATATTGGGAGGCAGGATGGCTTCCTTTCCATACACAAGGGTATAGGGTGACACTCCTACTATGGACTTGGGGGTAACTCTGTCAGCCCACAGGGCGTTTGGTAAGGCTGAGTGCCAAATTCCCTGGTTTTCTATGACAGTCTTCTTCAGGATTCTAATGAGGTTTTTATTGGAGGATTCAGCCAGGCCATTCCCTTGTGGATAGTAGTTAGTAGAATAATGTAATTTTATCCCTTTCTCATGAGAAAATGCGGTCAATTTAATGGATGAAAAGTATTTAGCATTATCAAAAACTACTGAAATTGGAACTCCAAACCTGGTCATGATATGATCTTGTAGGAAGCTAATGACTTCATCATCATTTATCTTGCGTAATGGGATAGCTTCGACTCAGCGAGTGAAGTAATCAGTCGCAATAAGAATGTACTTGTGTAGCAGGGAAGAATTTGGTTTTATTTCTCCAATAATGTCTAGCCCCCATTGTTCAAATGGTTTTGTGATCATAACGGGCTTTAGGGGTGCTGCTGCCCTAGGCTGTCTTCCACCACACCTTTGACAGATATCACATTTCCTGACATGCGCATGTGCATCCTTAAAGAGTGTGGGCCAGTAGTAACCAGCTCTAAGGATTTTGTGGGCTGTAGTTTCTCCTGAATAATGTCCCCCAGTCGGACCGTCATGTAATTCTGCCATTACTTTCTCAGCATCTTCTTTCTCCAAGCATCTCAGGAGGACCCCATCGTAGTTTTTTCTGAATAATATGCCTTCCATGATTTGATAGGAAGCTGATTTTAGACGCAGCGCTCTTCTTTGTTTGGAATTCCAATGCTCTGGCAATAGTCCGGACTGCAGGTAATGCACAAGGTCCTTGTACCAGGACTCAGGGGCTGTAAACAGAGGGCATACATCCATTACATGCAGTTCGGCTTCCTCTTCCCATGCTTGTTCTTCGTTATTTCTACTTCCAGTCATCAATTTGCATAGCCCTTGACCTTTCACTATAGTAGCCGGCTTGAATTCGAGGTCGTATTCTTGAAGGGTTGTTACCCAGTTGCCTCTTCTTTCTCCCAACTCTTTCTGAATGAGAAGAGATCTTACTGCTGGGTACGGGACTATTACCTTGGTCCGATTTTTTAATATGTAAGGCCTGTAAAGCTTTACTGCCTTAAATACTGCATAAGCCTCTTATCAATAGCTGGGTAGTTTAATTCATCCCCTTGAAGCCTAGTGCTCATGAAAGAGATTGGGAATTCATCACCCCCATCCTCCTTTTGTGTAAGCACGGCTGCCAATGAATCATCGGATGCAAATGTATACATAATAAAGTCCTTGTTAAAGTCTAGACTTTTCAGAGAGGGCACATGGGCAACATCAGTCTTGATTTTGTTGAATGCAGTCTTTTCAGTTTCAGTCCACTTAAACTGTGCATTTTGCTTGACCATCTGCTGCAGTGGCTTAACAGTCTGAGCAAAATCGAGCACAAACCTTCGTACGAAATTTATTGTCCCCATGAAAGATTGCATTCCTTTTTTATTATGGGGCATAGGAATTTGTTCAATGGCCTTGATTCTTTCTGGGTCTATGGATATACCTCTCTTTGACACTATATGCCCGAGTAATTTGCCTTCTGTGACCGTGAATACACATTTCTTAGGATTTAGGGAAATGCCATACTTCCGACAGCGCTCGAAAATTTTCTTTAGGTGGAACGCGTGCTCCCCTCTTTTCTTCGAAAATATTGTGATATCATCAAGGTAGACCACCACACTTCGTCCAATCAGTCCACGGAAAGCTATGTCCATAGCTCTCTGAAATGTCACGCCAGCATTAATCAGTCCAAAAGGCATTCTTCTATATGCGAAAGTTCCCCATTTAGTTCTGAATGTTGTCTTTAATCTATAATCCTCGGCCACTAACACTTGGTTGTATCCCGAGAATCCATCTAACAATGAAAATAATTCAGAACCAGAAACCATCTGTAGCAATTTCTCCATGGGAGGCACCGGATAGTTGTCTTTGTCTGAGGCACGGTTTAAGTTTCTGAAGTCCACGCACAGTCTGATTTCTCCAGACTTTTTCCTGACCGGCACCAAATTTGACACCCACTCTGAATGCCGGACTTTAAAAATAATCCTAGCGTCCATCAATTTTTTCACCTCGCTTTGAATTAGTGGCTCCAACTTGGGGTGCATCTTCCTCAATGGTTTCTGATATGGATTGACACCTGTTTTAATAGGAATGATATGCTTGATAATGCTGGTGTCGTAGGTCTTCAAATCTGCGTAAGTCCAGGCAAAGACATCTTTGTACTACTTGAACAGACTAACAAACCTATCCCTTTCGACAGGTGAACAGCATTTGCCGAGGTTCACAAAATTAGGATCCGTCTTAGTCCCTAAATTTATCAGTTTGAACTGCAGGGTTGAGCTGTGCGTCTTTACATTAGCGGGTCTTCAGAATTTTTCATTCAAGTCAAACATATTCTCTAATGTTCGGACTCCTTTAGGGATGAAATTGTCAAAGTTCATCTCGGCTTGGTGCTTTTCATCATCAATGATCGCTCCTTTGAATACATCCTCGTTGGTCAAACATTCTATGATTTTCTGGTCATCATCGAACACCCTCAGATTGGTGATCATATCTGGTACGGAGGTCCTGAAAAGTAATTCAATAGAACATCTGTTATTAGTGGGAACCAACCTGGTGGCTGATGTAGCTAGAAGATTAGCGGATGCATTTTTTATTCTTGGGATTGAAATAATGTTAAATGCATGAAAACATTTAAGCAACTCCCATACCTCGTTTTGGTAATCTTTTAAATGAGGGGAAACACAATGTATTTGATTTCTTATTTGCTTTACAACTATTTCTGAGTCCCCAAAAACTTTTAAATAACTAACCTATAGCTCGATTGCTTTCTTGAGTCCCTGCAGCAGTGCTTCATATTCAACTGTATTGTTAGTACATTAGAACTCTAATCTACAAGATAGGAAATGCTTATTTTTTTGTGGATCAATGAGGACGCAGCCGGCCCCTGACCCTTCTAACGTTTTAGATCCGTCAAAAAATAAAATCCAAAAAACATTATCTACTGAAAAAGAATCTGCTTCTACTGCTAAAAATACTACTTTACAATCAAACTCATCAGCCTGCGAGAATCGAAGGAGATCAGGCTGGGTGTCAGATGTGTCGCTGGCCTCTTCCACTTGATAATTCCCTGGTTCCAGTTTAAGAAAGTAGTTTCCCAACACAGATTCAACCGGTATGTTCTTCTCATTCAATTGAGTAACATTGTGCTTCATGTGAGGTTCTCCCAGAACCTTAATCTAATTGGGACTCCCTTTGTATGGCAACCAAAGATGTGACCAATCTGAGGCAAAATATCCATTCAACTTAGCTGACCAATTTCTGCTCAACACCAGGCCGTAAGCATCTGGTATATCAGCCACCACGATGTTAATAACTTGGCATACTCTGTCATAGGATGCTAGGCGGATTAGGACATCTTCCATTTCACCAATCACCTTAACGTTTGTCCTATCCAACTGCACCACCCTCCACGTGGATGGTTTAGGCTGCCCGTTTATTTTCTTACATACTGATATGGGCATGACATTTATTGACGCTCCTGAGTCTACCAGAAAATTGTGCACGTTATGATTAAAGATTTCGAACGTCAGGAGGAAAGGTGGATGTTTAGTTTTAGACATACCTCCGGTACTAGCTTCTCCAATTTCCTCTTCATCTCGAGGCTGATTATCGGTGGGCAGCTCTTCTCCTGACGTTTCAAGTGCCTTTAACAACTTTTGTTTCTGCTGGGGTACTTTGCACATTTCAAACAGCGGGACATTTCCCTTTATCTTCTTTAAATCTTCAACAAGCTCATATTCAATTTGTTGTTTAATGGACTAAGATTGATCAGCACTCACCTTCTCTTTATTTGGTTTAGGCAATGTTCTGTTTTGTTTAGGATCTTGGCTGGTAATGGTGAATTCCAGAATCTGATTAGCCAAGGATTTATCTTGAAACTTCTTCTTGATATTTCTTTGCAACCTTCGGATCTTTGGGAGCAGAAGACTGTCATCACTAACTGTACCTTTGCTTCTAGTTGTCACGTTAGCTTCCCTGATGTCTCCGTGTCCTTGAGTATTTTCCTCTTCTGCATCTAATAAGGAGACCGAATTCCATAATGCCATGGTCTCTTCTTCCTGTTCTTTTGTAGAAGTAGAAGAGGTACTTTCTTTCTTTTCATCATCATCTTCTTCCATTAATCTCGAATCTAACATCTGGTTCATGACCAATTTCATTGAATTTATCCATTGCAGACAGTTATTTTCGGAATGAGGCTGTTGATGAAAGGTAAAGAAATTTTCCATCCCTATCTTAGTCAGATTCATGGACGCAGCTTTTTGAGGAGGAGGAGGTTGGGACTGACTGTTTTCCTCCCTTTTCTTATAATAAGGCCTGTATAACTTCTGTGTTTCCCTCTCCTTTTCCAAGTCTATGACCTTATTAGACAGCTTTTGCATCATTTTTCCCATACTCTCATAGTCTGGTGCTTTCTCCTCTTTAGGCTTGGTGAACAGTAAAGTTTTCCTTCTCTCTCCTCTTTCCCCTGACTGTTCCGGATAGTCTTCGATACTTTCTCTTTCCGCTTCCACCACCTCTGCTTCTTCGTAGATCTCTGTCAAAGTAGGCTTGGCCCTACCTTTAGCAAACATGGCCAAATCTGGACCCAAAGCTGAAGTATAGTACTCAATGAGTACTTTGTTTGAAGGCTTGTCTGTTTCAGAAAAGTTCTTAAGATATGCATCGAACCTTTGTGTGAAACTGTGCACTTTCTCCTTTTTCTCTTTCTTTAGTGCACATAATCCTTTCATAAGGGCTGCGTGCGTCTTTTGAACTGCATACTTCTCCTGAAAATTCTCTCCAAATTATCCCAATCCGGGATAGAATTAGCAGGAAACCCAAAGTACCAATATGCAGCAGCTCCTTTGAGGGTATGCGGGAATAGTCTACACACCACATCTTCGTGTTCTCCAGCCCTCAGACCTTCTATTGCCAAGTAGAAACTTTGTAGATGATCATCCACTAGGATCTTCTCATTGGGGTCAAATTTAGGCAGTAACTTCTCAAAGGCTTGAGGTAGGTCATGCAAAGGGGGAGTCAGGTTTAGGGGTGACCTGGATTTCCACGCAGGGGGTGGGTTAGGTGGATTAGGCGGGGGTTGGTTGGCGTTAACACCGGCCATGAGTTGAGGTGGAGAGTGTGGAGGGGAACCAACAGGAGTGTGAACAGGAGAAATGTAAGGGGTTTCTCGGCCTTCTTGATTCAAAAGTAGCTCAACTTCTTGCAAAGCAGTCTCTACAAGTTCTTCCCAGTCTCCAACCAACACTGAATGTTCCACTATAGGACAGCCTTTCTTCTTGTACTCCCTTCTAGGTAATTCGTGGATGATTGGCAACCCTCCAATCTTCTTCACATAAGCACGGGTATGTCTTCTCAGATAGTTAACAATTTCAATGCGAACAAGATATAGATGTTCTCTGTTTTCTTCTTCCGGAATTGGATTACGTGGTCCACTACTTTCAGAACTGTAACCAGTGGAATAATCTCGGTAAAACAGGTTTCCTTGGCCAGCCATGCACTGGCGGCCCTCCTTCTATCGCCAAAACTATTGAGGCCTGGAAATTCGCAGGAGGCAACAGTAAGGGATTCTCCCCAATCAACGTTTCCAACTAGCCCGTTGACTGTTTGGAATAGGGAATCCATCCGGTTTGCGGTCCAGCTACTGTAGGTCAAGAAACGAAAACTGAAGCTTTACCGGTTGCATCCCGGCCCACCGAGTTTTTGTATTTTGACTTAAAGAAATGATATGCAAGTGCCTAACTAAAGCAGAGGGTCAAGATGCAGGGAGCGGTCACAACGTGATGCACAGGTTCTTACCTCTCGTCTTGTACTCGCAAGCAACCAAACCAGATACAAAAAGAAATAAACTAACTATCTAAACTATCCCTAAGGAGCAAGGTTATCATTTCGGATGAGCAATACATTTTCACATACATTAAGAGGAATCACAGATAGCTGATACTTCTTCTAAAGCACATGAATGCTTACAGATATTTAAATAACCAGATAGCCGATCATTTTAGGACAACACTTATTGCTCACAGTGAAAAATATCCCAAAACTACTAAAGAACATTTAACCAGAACATAGGTTCAGAACATTAAATACTCTTACAGTAAATGAAAACACAGCTGAAAACGAAATAGTTCCTCTTCAACATTATTCATTGAGTTGCGCTGATACATTCCACTTTTCACTCTCTCCGATAGACAAATTTGCAGTTTCCTTTGCAAAACGAAGTAGTTCCTCTTACAAGAAAACATTTACAAAATTCTTCCAGGGGAAAAAGCCTTTTCTCAGTCCTACTTCTAAATATTTAAACTAGAACTGCTGCCCCTGGGGCTGCTTTCAAGCGTGTGATTTTTCAGTTTCTTCAACGCTTCATATTCCGATCTTTTGTCAGCAGGTGATCATGAAACACTCGGTAACTGATCCGTTTCAGGGATCACGCCTTTACAGCTCTGGATTTCGTCCTCCATTCACCTCATTTCAATCATACCTTCACCAAACGGGTTAGTCTTTCTTCTTGTCATGGCAGATTGACCGGTCACCTGGAAAATGCCTGCATTCAACTCATGAGCATGGTTCAATCAACAAATATAATTAATTAACCATCATTCCGCAATGAAATGGTCGAGCGAAACACACACGGGTATGGAAACATATCCTATGGTCACCGGCGGGAAAATTCAAGTCGGCAGTCAAATGTAAGTGAGCTCGCAGGCTAGAGGGTTCAGCCAGCCGCAACGTCGGATGAGTCTTGAGTCACAGCCAGGTGAAACGCGGGTGGGATAGGCCATAAATCAGACGTCGGGCGGTTTTAGCTTCGGAAGTCGGAAGAATCTAGGAGCCGCAACGGTGGAGGAGGAGAGCTAGAGGATACGTGGAACAGACGGGAAGAACTTAGTCGGACGTCGGAAGAGACTCAAATCAGAAGCTGACTATCTCTTCCCGGTCGCAACGGTGGGCGAGGAGAAGCTACGGACAAGCGATTTGTAGTTAACCTAAATCGGGAGTCGGACGGCTTTAAGAAATCGGACGCTGAAACGATCTGGGAGCCGCAACGGCGGCGGAAGAGAAACTCACAGCTTCTGACCTGGAACTAAAAGGGGGCTGATTACAGAAAAAACCAAGTATTCAAACAGCTTTAAACACTAGGCACAGCTAGGTTCGTTCTTTCCATGAAAAGGAAACTCTGAAAAAAAATATTTCCCCCTTTTTTGACCAGTACACCGGCATCCATGACTCAAACCAAAACTGAACAAGAAAAACATAAACCGACTGACATTCATCTTCGAAGTAAAACGAAAAATAGATATGCCGGAGAGGCTCAAGTCTTTAACGATCAAACCAAGTAAAATGATGAGGAGGGGCCCAGAGTTTAAGTAAAAATAAATTCGGGGAGAACGGTTGCGGCAGCAACAGAAATATTCTTCATTGAAACCCATGAGAAGTTTGTAGAATCGGTACCCCAACTTTTGAAAAAAATTCTGGATGAAAAATCCAAAAGCGACTAAGAACCAACAGTTGCTAGAGAAACTGATTCAAGGGGGAAGAACAAACTTGTCGGAGTGGTTTGAAAAGATGACCAACGAATCATGTGAGGAGCAAGCTATAGAAGAAAGAACTTCAGTAG
Source organism: Pseudotsuga menziesii (assembly GCA_001517045.1). Taxonomy (NCBI): domain Eukaryota; kingdom Viridiplantae; phylum Streptophyta; class Pinopsida; order Pinales; family Pinaceae; genus Pseudotsuga; species Pseudotsuga menziesii. The sequence continues at coordinate 902,719 of LPNX010047066.1, forward strand.
AAACCATTTAGAATAAATTCTATACAGACCTTACCGAGCATTTCTTGTGCTCCTTACTAACCTTGCTGTTCAAATTCCTGATAGAAAAAGGAGTGCATCATATTGTCAAACCTCAGCTGTCACTACATGAACCCCCACCAAATTTTAACTAGGAGGATAAATAGAGGAAGTGGGATAAATTCACTGCCGAAAGGGAGTGGGACTATTTCCTAAGCAAGTAAACAGAACTATCCGATCTTTCTAAAGCATCAGGTAGGCTATGGGGGGGTAGCTGGTCGTATGTTGGGGTAAAATGAAGAGGATTCTAGTCAACTAAAAGGAGATACCATCACCAACGAGGAAACGTCAACCTAAAAAGGAAATCAAATGGACAATGACACAAAAAGGTACGACAGATTTACAGAGAATAGAGAGAGAGAAGAGGCTAAAAATAAGGGAAGAAAGAAGAGAATGTTGATGTATTTGTAACTTCAAAATGTATTCATCTATGTATCTTATGTATTGTAACCCGATGTTTATTCTAGGATGTATCTATAATGTAATTGAGTCATATTGTCATGCCCCGATGTTTCGATAGACAGGATCAATAATGTAAACAAGTCATGTTAATTCATAGTGAGTAACCCTCCGATTGTCTAAGGGTTAAAGTCCCCGCAGGTCCGGGGCACTAGGGTTATTAGACTCTCCTAGTAGAGGTCGGCCTTAGTAGGGTTTTAGTCATGTCAGGATTAGTATAAATAGAGAACTAGAGTCTCTATTTATCACACAACTCATACACACTCTATTGTAGCGCATAGTTGAGGAAGGAGAAGACACCGGGGCTAGATAAGAAGATGGTTACTGCTGTCGAAAGATCACTTACTGTCTTGGGGCTTTTACTGTTTTGGTGTTGATTCTATCTCTAAGGAAGTTGTGGGGTTTTATCCTTTATGGTTTCCCCAAGGAAAAACACTGTGTTCATTGTCTCTTGTGTTTGATTGCTGTACTTGTTATTCTCTCAGTTAAAGATCCTAATAATGCTAGATTAATGTTAAAACACTAACATGGTATTAGAGCTAACCTAAGAAGAAGACATTGTGCAGCTGCGGGAACAAGGGATTCCTAGTTTGTGGATCTTCCTCCATAGATTTTCAGCAAAATTAAGGTTGAATAACTCTCCTCCTTAGGGTGCATCTTCTGTCGAAGCAGAATCCAATTATGAGGTTTTTCAGTTTTGGACCCGACACTACTGCCAAAAATTAGGGATTTTCACAGAAGAGGAATTTTTCAGTGAGCCCAGGCCTGGATTGATCTCCTCCCCAAAATCAAAGTTAAGGACGAATTTCAAGGCATTTGGGTGGACAGATCTACGGAAAAGCAAAACCCTGATTTTCTCTTGAACCAGCTCTGCAGGATTTCAGCTCAAGTTTCAGATCTGACATCTTGACCTAGTAAGATATAATATCTTTTGTATTTCCATTTGAGATTCTCATTTTAAGATGTCTCATCATACCAAGCTTGATGAAAATCTTGAGGGAGCTGATAAATTCCGAGCCTAGAAGTATAGGATCTCCCTAGTTCTGGAAGAGAATGAATTAGACTCCTACATTCATGAAGAGGTTCCGGTTCTAGAGGGAGATGAGGAAAAGGCCTTACATAAGAAGAATATGGTTATGGAAAAGAGGATCATTGCTGATTCTATCAAGGATCACCTTATCCCACAGGTGTCCTCTCTCAAGACACCTAAAGCTATGTTTGATGCCCTAACCAAATTGTTTGAAGGGAAGAACATAAACCGGAAGATGAATCTGAGGAATCAATTGAAGAATGTGAAGATTCAGAAGGCAGAAATCATCCAGTATTACTTCACAAGGGTTTCTCAGATCAAGGAACAATTAGAAGCTGTAGATGAAGAAGTGGAGAATGCAGATATTGTGATGACAACACTGAATGGCCTTCCTAGGTCATGGGATTCTTTCATCCAAGGAATCTGTGCTAGAAAGAAGTTAGTCAAATTCAGCAGACTATGGGAATAATGTTCTTAAGAAGAATCATGAATAGTAGCTTGAGAAGAGAATATGGGAAGAGAATACCAAGCTCTCACACTCCACTCCAAGAAAAGCAGAAGAAGATCTCATTACTCCAAAGGTAAGGATCCTCATCATAGAGATAACATTAGAAGGGACCTATCAAAATTGAGATGTTATACATGTGATGAAAGATGACACTTTGCAAAAGATTGTCCTAAGAGCAAGGGTCACTCTCATAAGAAGAAGGGGAACAAAAGAAGACATCATGCTCATGCTGCAGAGGATGATGAACCATCTAAGAAGAGATCCAGATATGAAAGTGCAGATTCTTCAAGCGAGGATGAATATGTTCTGATCTATGCTCTCACAGGTAACATTACTCATGGAAGTGATGATTGGATTATAGACAGTGGGGCTTCCAAACATATGACTAGATTCAAGTAATCCTTTGTGAGACTGTCAGAACATGAATCACCTCACAAGGTGAATCTAGGAGATGACTACAAATAACCAATAAAAGGTAGTGGGGAATCCTCATATAAACTAGACTCTGGTAAGTCTCTAACAATGAAAGAAGTATTTTTTGTGCCAGGACTCAAGAAGAACCTTCTCTCCATATCAGCATTGGATGCAAAAGGAATGATAGTTGCATTCATAGATGGTCAAGTCATCATGTGGCCTAAAGGAAAGACTATTGATGATGCGGTGGTAATTGGAGAAAAAGAAGGAGGTTTGTACAAATTGAAGGGCCATCCAGAACAAGCCTTGATCATGACACAGTAGAGCCAAGTGAACTTTGGCATAGAAGGCTTGCACATGTGCATTACAGAGCACTACCTCTTGCAAGCAAAGCTGTTGAAGGTCTTCCAGAATTCCAAGAAAAAACATGATGGGGTCTGCAAGGGATGTGCGAAAGGAAAGAATACAAAGAATACATTTCCTATCAGCGAAAGCAAAGCCAAAGGAATACTAGAAATCATCCACCCCAATGTATGCGGTTCTATGTCATCAAAATCACTAAGTGGGTATGCATACTATGTTTCTTTTATTGATGATTTTTCTAGGAAGCCATGGGTTTACTTCATGAAGAACAAAGACGAAGTATTCAGCAAATTCAAGGAATTCAAAGCCTTGATCGAGAACCACACTGAAAATAAGATCAATACTTTTCGATTGGATAACGGTGAAGAATTCACTTCGAATGAATTCAAAGAGCTATGCAAAGAATCAGGGATTAAGATGGAGTTGTCCACTCCTTATAATCCACAACAAAATGGGATTGTAGAATGGAAGAACAGAACCATCATGGAAGATGCAAAATCCATTCTTCATGATCAAGATCTTCCTATGCATCTTTGGGCTGAAGTTGCCAGAACAACAGTGTATGTACAGAACCATACTCCACATAGAGTACTCAAGAAAAAGACTCCTGAAGAAGTCTTCTTTGACAAGAAACCAGAATTCATCCATCTCAAAATATTTGGCTGTCCTGTGAACATGCACATTCCAAAAGAGAAGAGAACAAAATTAGATCCTTCAGGAAAGAAGGGCATATTTGTGGGATACTCTGAAAGCTCGAAGGCTTACAGAATCTATTTCCTAGGATACAAGAAGATTGGCATCAGCAGGGATGTGACATTTGATGAAGACACAGCTTACAACAAATATAGAAAGAGACCTTTTGAAGAACCTGAAGAAGCAGAAGCACCCAAAATTCATGATACAACCATGAACGAAGAAGCTCAAGAAGAAGATCAAGATTTCAAAGAACCACAATGACCTATAGATCCACCTCTGGAGAAGAATCCTCATAAGAGGAAACCTGCTTGGGTACATGAAATTATCCAAGGTGCAAAAAGATATGGGGCTCCAGAATAGAATCACAGAGAAAGAAAGAGGACCAGATCCTACACTGGGTATGTAGCTTTACTATGTGATTTCATTGATAAAGAACCTTCTAGTTATGAATAAGCGGTAGAATGGAAAGAATGGAAGGATGCTATGGTTGAAGAATATCAATCGATCATGAAGAATGATGTTTGGGATGTTGTCCCAAGACCAGAAGGGAAGTTAATGGTAACTTCCAAATGGATCTACAAGATCAAGCTTGCTGCAGATAGTAGCATTGAAAAGTATAAGGAAAGATTTGTGGCTCGAGGTTTCTCTCAAAAAGAAGGAATAGACTATGAAGAAACCTTTTCACCTGTATCCAGATACACTTCCAATAGATCAGTTCTTGCTCTGGCTGCAGTGATGAAATGGAAGATACACCAGATCGATGTCAAGAATGGATGATGCATTACTTTCTAGGTATGGAGGTGTGGTAGAGTACAGATGGAATCTTCCTTGGACAAGGGAAGTATGCAGTAGAGATCCTGAAGAGGTTTGGGATGATGGACTGTAAGGCTATGGCGACACCTATGGCAGCGAACCTAAATCTATTGCATGATGCTTCATCAGATTCAGTTGATGCTATGATGTATCATCAGATGATTGGGTCATTGATGTATCTAACGAACACGAGACTAGACATTTTCTTTGCTGTGAACACCTTGAGCCAGTTTTTGACATATCTGAGAAATGTTCACTTGATTGTTGCAAATCATATTCTGAGGTACCTAAAGGGTATAGTTTATTATGGGATCAAGTACGATGCGAATCAAAAGATTAACCTGGAGGGTTATGTTGATTCAGATTGGGCAGGCAGTGCCATTTATAGGAAGAGCACTTAAAGGTGTTGCTTCAGTATGGGATCAGGTGTGATATCTTGGTTTAGGAGGAAGCAATCCTGAGTGGCACTAAGTACAGCTGAATCAGAGTATGTCACAGCTTGTTCAGCTAGTTGTGAGGTAGTATGGCTATGGAAGATACTGTCTGATATATTTGATCTCCAGTTGGATCCTACTTGTATACATTGTGACAACCAGAGTTGCGTGAAGTTGTCAGAGAATCTAGTGTTCCATGACAAGTCGAAGCACATCGAGATCAAGTACCACTATATTAGGGATATGGTGCAGAGGGGAGTAGTGAAGCTCCAATATGTTGCGACAGAGGAACAGATAGCTGATGTATTGACGAAGCCATTGGCTAGGTTGAAGTTTGAGTACTTCAGGGAGAAGCTTGGTTTTCTCTAGATCGAGGTTTCCTCCAAGTGAAAATGATGAGACCCATAGACATTCTGACATGGTGAGAGGATTGGTTCCTTCCATGGCCAGATGTAAGGGATGGGCCATTCTATCATGGTGAGAGGATTGGTTCCTTCCATGTCAGATATGAGTGCTGTCCATTCTGTCGAGTAGGATAGATGTAAAGGCAATTTCAATTCTAGGAATGGAGGCACTTGGTCAATTACCAAGAAAACTCAGTCTAGGACTGAGAAGCCATTCTGATGTGACAGAGGGATGTGTTCCCACTTGATCAGATGTAAGGGTTGAACCATTCTATCATGGCTAAAGGATTAAGTTCCTTCCATGTCAGATGTAAGTGTTGTCCATTCCGACGAGTAGGTCAGATGTAAGGGAAATTGCCATTCTCTAGGAGAATGGAGGCACCTGGTCAGTTACCAGGTAGCTTAGTCTAGGAGGAATAGGGGCCATTCTGATATGACTATAGGATTGGTTAATACAAGATCAGATATGAGTGCAAGCCCTTCCATCATTGTGAGTAGGATGTGTTCCCACCTGGTTGGATGTAAGTGCAGATCCTTTCTTCGATCATGTGTTGATCAGATATAAGTGCTGAGCCTTTCTTCGATCATGTGTTGATCAAATATAAGTGTTGTGCTTTTCTTTGATCATGTGTTGATCAGATGTAAGTGGAGTTCCTTTCTTCGATCATGTGTTGATCATATGTAAGTGTAGTATCTATCTTTGATCATGTGTTGATCAGATAGAGATGTTGAAGCCTTTCTTCGATCATCTGTTGATCAGATGTAAGTGTTGGGCCTTTCTGATATGATTATAGGATTGGTTCCTACATGATCAGATGTGAGTGCTGGGTGTTCCTTTCTGACAAGTAGGTCAGATGTAAGTGTTGAGCATGCCTTTCTTCGATCATGTGTTGATCAGATGTAAGTGTAGTATCTATCTTCGATCATGTGTTGATCAGATAGAAATGATGAGCCTTTCTTCGTTCATGTGTTGATCAGATGTAAGTGTAGTATCTATCTTTGATCATGTGTTGATCAGATAGAAATGATGAGCCTTTATTCGATCATGTGTTGATTAGGTATAAGTGCTGAATAAGACCTACATGGAGGCTAGGCCTACAACCAACATGAAAAAGGGCTGGCTCTGTAGAACTTCCTGTGATGAGAAGAATCATGAGATATCACCCGTGATGATCCAGATCTAGTGATGATGATCCAGTAGTGATGATCTAGATCAAGTGATGATCTAGATCAAGTGATGATCCAGATCCAGTGAGGATTCCCAGTGATGATCCAGATCCAGTGATGATCCAAATCCAGTGATTTACGAAGAGAAATTCCTATGGCTTGGGGTACCACAACAAACAGCTTGACTCTAGAAATCAATCCTTTCCAATATGCAATGGAAATTAAATGTCTAACAATAAAGGATCAGACCTCGTACCTTATTCTAGATGGTTGAAGTAGATCCCCATTGAGCTTTCCAAATTCGGCTTGAATTGATAAATTACTTCCTCAACAACAAGTAAACAATACAAGCACACTATATATCATGGTGTTAGATCTATTCTAGCATATATAATCAACAATGTATAAGCATTTGAAATCATCCCATGGATAAAATATTCATTCAAACATACATTATTGGACAGGAAAAGATATTTCTATTAATATAAAACATAGATTACAATGGATACAACCTCTCTTGGCACGTCTACGAATCGGAGAAACTGAATCCCCCACTTGGGCCTCCACCACCTCAATCCTCCAATTCTCAATAGAAAGCTCACAAGCAAAAGGCAAGCTTGGGAAGAACACAAAAATGCTCCAAGGGACAAAGGGATGCAGACTCAAGCATAAGTTTCGGCAACAATGGACTATAGTTTCTTTGCTCTCAATTCTCTCATATGCCTTCAATGTACCATAGAGTTCCTTATATAGCTTTTCAAAGGGGTAATGAAAGGTTGAATCTGAGCGATCTCAAGGCATAGGGAAGGCCAAGAGTCAAGTGAGTCAGATCCATGTCAAGGAAAACTCGAAAAGGATTTGGATTTTGTGCACATCCCGATGTACACATTTTTAGTGGTCAAACTCTCATATATACACGATTAGAGGATTAAAAGTCGCATGTATCATTTTTCACATGTTTTTAGGAATGGTCAAGGAAACATCAAAGGATAAAAAATGGTCCAAGGGGTCTAAGGAGTCTGCAGCGGGATAGGGGAAGGCGATCCAAAGTGTGATTCACCTAGAGTGGTAAAATCAGCTATAACAGATGCCCCCTAATGTGTAAGGTTAGAGGGATCATACGATGGCCGAAATACATTATAAGTCCATCCTAGAAGTGGAGTGATGAAGAATTTAAATGGAATACCAGCCACCCAATCAGCATAGTACAATGATACAACTCTACATATAACTGCAAATACATGTAGCAGTCCTGGATACATAAGAGTACAAGATATCACATAAGTGGTCATCGCCATGTACAATATACATCGATCAGAATCTCCATGATGAAGATATACAAAGGACCATGATCTCCATAATGGCTGAAGATATATAACAGATCAAGATCTCCATAGTGGCTGGAAATATCTGACATATACTGGAATCAAGTCACGAGAGCTGAAATATCATGAACACTAGAATGATCAAGGAGGTAGCATATAAGAGATGCCACCAATCTGGAAAGTCTTCCACACAAACCGCTATGAGTACATGTCCTACTATGTGAATAGAGGTGTCGAGGTCGAACATAGTAGTCCATCATCTGATTACCGGTCATTAATGTATACCGTTAACAGACGCGAGATCACCCATCGATAATGAAAATGGGAATCAAGGTACTAGAGTGCAAATTAACAAGTGTGAATAAATGTGTTGAGGTCAAAAACTTGAGAGGATCCATCAATCAGGGGGCATTGATGTATTTCCAAATATTGTCGATGGCGAGAGAACCTGCCACTGATGACTGCAAGTCTCAAGGCACTCAAACTGACTCTAGATTCCAATCCCAGAGTAAATGATCTGAAGTCGATGGGATGAAATCCACCGGAAGGAGGGCATTAAGGCATCCCCCATCATCCAACACAAGGTACTCAACAAAGCTATATAATGTGGAAGGACTCGATCATAAGGTGTATGAACCAGTAACTATACTGGGAATGGCCGACATGCAAAGTTAAGACAACTAAGGAATGGCTGACTCAGGCTTCAACTTCCTTTGAACAAGAGAATAATGACGTATGGTGACTGAATAAAGGTAGCATAGACTCGATATACAAACTGGGACATCTCTGCGACACAGGAGGCATCGATAGTGGCTCCATGGGGACTAGAAGCTTAACCAGTCGGTGGAGATAAACTCAGATAAATGAGTACAGCTACTAAATTCAAACTATAAAACCAACCAATGGATGTGATATACAGTGCTTTGTTCAAAGGCGACACGACTCGACAGCTACCAAAGATAACATCTTTCCTTGTTCGGCTTTTTGGTTTTTTTATTTTTTTGGAATTTTTCAAATATTTAAAAATCTTGAAAAAGAATAAAATTGCTTTATAGTTACAGACTAGGAAGAGATGAGTGTCATAAGGGAAAACAAACTAGTTCCAAGCAGTGGAACATACCTATGCTAAATGCAAGGATACATGTGTAGGATATCGACACTCGGGGGAAAATCCTCTCCCGGCAAAAAGGGAATCAAGCTGCAAAGGATATAAAAAATGGCTCTACATGGCTAGACATGAGACACGCTCGGGCTATATGGATGAAACACAATGTCAGGGAAGCTGGCATAAAGCTCAATAAGGCAGGCAAAGCTCATGATAATGCATTCACAACTTTACATGAGGGAGTCCTGAGGTAAATAGGCTAGCAAAAGATCAAGAGGAGTATGAGGCTCTTGCAAAATGTCATGGAAATACTATACAACGGACTCCCACACCCTAAAGGAGAAAATGTCAGCATGGGCACCAAATGCAAATAAGGTGCTAACTAGGGTACCCATGTAAGGTGAAGCTCTACCACTTATATCATGCCACTTCTAAAACAACAAGACAGTTCCGTGACATAATAGAGTGGGTTCGTACCTAAAGTTATGATGAAATGTTCATAAGGTCATGCAAAATGCAAATGGTGATGAAACCTAACCTATATGCCAGTTTAGACATGATACCTGAGATCGGCACGAATGGGTCAATCCAACGACTGAAACAACATTAAAAAAGGTACTCTACATCATGAATTAGGTCAAAAACGGTCCAAAATGATTAGAAATTGTTGAAACTATAGGAAAGGGGAAAAAAAATTTCAAAAATTTGAAAAATTTCTATAAATAGTAAACAATTCAAAATATTATAAAACATTTGAAATTTTTACCCATTTGAGCTCGGATTTTCAACAGCGAATTCCAGAAGATCTAGTCGACGGAATCCACTATCGTTTCTTCCAGGTATTTACCCATGCTCTTCTCTTCCATTTCAATGCAATTTTTCTCAAATTCCATGGTCAATTGAGTTTTCTAGGACAAACTAAAAAGGGCACTGCAGCCTATGTGGAAATCGAGGATTTTTCCTTGTATAGGGCTGGATATACACGAAAAATGCCCCCAAATCCACGTACATACGCGGTTGTTTGAAAAACAGTCACGTATGAGGCCACGCATAAGATTTTCAAGCAATATAATGGAAAAGTTTGCAATTTCTTGTGCAGGATGGTCCTAGAGTGGAGAGAGCGTGAACATGGTGAGGTAGAGGAGGTAGTAAGGGCCGATCTAATGGCTCAACAAGATCTACATGCATGTGGAATCTAGAAGTTTTGGTGTCTTGGTGGCTTGAGGGCCAAACCAAGACTATTGCAGATGCTGGTGGATTATTGGGATCTAGAATCTAAATCCTTCCAGATAGATGGGATGTCCCTCACTATAGAGGTGGAGGACATATAATTCATTACTGGGATTTCCTGATAGGGGGAGGTAGTAAACCTTCGGTCTCGTGGTGGGCTAGGAGGTGGCATGACTATCGATGAGTACATTGTGGTGTACTACTATCTAGACACAGAGATGGTGGGGAGTCAGGTCCCTACCAACGCTATACAGGTGTTGGGCCTAAAGGCCATGCTATTGACATTGGATAGGACAGAAGGCTTGGCATCACTCCACCAGGCCTTATGGCCTTTGATGTTCTATGCAGTGGAGTGCATGAGACCCACAATTTATGACTAGAGCACTACACTACTAAGCAACATGAAACATCAAATCAGTGAGTGTAAGGCAGGAAGAGTGTAGAACTTTGGGTTCAGCAGTATTTTGTGCACATTTTTCTTCGAGCGTGTTCCAGGATTGAGCCCCAGAGTGGACGTTCCTCTTCACAGGGTTCAAGATCCAGCCCAATGGAATTGGGAAGATGCTATGTGCAGAGTGGGGGGTTGTGTTATACACCTGATTGGCACCTCTCTGTCCGAGTGCTGACATCCCTCAGGTCGGCACACAAAAGGACACTTATGGATTGAGGTTTGCCTAGTTTCATTATACCTTGGTTGATGATGAAATACATTGCCTATATGCCCAGCTGATTACTTTTCCATTTTGATATTTTGAGTAGCATTCGTGACTATATCTATTGGCATCTCATGCATCATACGCGAGTATCATGTTCAGCAGCTCGTGCATACCTGTATACGCAGGTTACACTTGTATAGGGTCGCGTATCATACGAGGGTTGCTCTACTACATACCCGCGTATGGTTTCTTCAAAATTAATATTTAAAAACACTCGATAATGGAAGATTAGTTCCTTCATTTAACTTAATCTTCCTAACTGCTATAACCTCCCTAACCTTTGAGAACTGCCTCATTTCATCCATATAAATAGAGGCCTTGGGGAGGGGGTTTGAGAGTGATACTTGGAGAGAAAAGTTATGCTGGTGGATTGTCTACAGAAATATTTGGAGCAGAGAAACTCAGAGTCCTTTGGTGACAGAGGAGTCCTTGTTCAAACATTGGGTTGTAACCTAAACTCTCTTCTATTATTGTTAATAAATATATTACTTCTTCCATATGTGTTTCATATCTTGTAGATTGGTAAATGTTTACATTTCATTATAATATATGATTTGATTAACCTGCATCTATATATATGAATTATTCTGTATGTGGAAGAGTGTTTATTAACAGGTGAAGGAGGAACTATCCTGGAGACTTTGGAAGTGGATCAAAGAGGGAGAAGATAGCAAGGATCAGCCTTCGTATAATACAAGTAAGTCCTTCTACTTTCCTATTTCCTATTCTGTGATTTTAGAGTCAAACTGTCTGCAAGTAATGAGTATGTTGGTAACCCCCCAGACCTAGGTTATTAGGTGAATTATCCTGTACAATAGAACTGGCGACTCCGTTGGGGAAGCCAAGTCTGCTTTAGGTCTTTTTTTGTTGTCGTGACCAGTCATTGCTCGAAGTTTTGTTTGTGATTTTTTGTCCTGCTTTCTTACTTACTGTAGCATTTGAAAGTCTTGGGTCTTTCTCTATTTTTGAGAATCCTTTTTATACCCATTCGCGGGTTGTCCCACTGGACAGTCTTGAATACTGAGTCTCATACGCGGGTTGTTCCACTGTACAGTCGCGCATCATTCGCGACCTGCACTACTACACAGTCGCGTATACTCCTGAAAACTATGATTTTTGTGTCAAAGTTTGCTTGTTATTTGGCCTGTTATAAGTCCTGTTTTTTATTAAGACTTTCTTTAAGAGTGTTACAGAGTTGTCTGAGTGTATCAGGTGATTGTTAACACCCAAAAATGGTTAACTACCTCATCTACCCCACTACATGGATCATTTGTCCATTTTCCTACCATATTTCCCTGAAAATCCCACTAAAAAGCCTCCAAAAGGCCAAAAAACCCCTTTTTCCTCTAAAAATGTCCCAAATTCCTCTAAAATAGCAAAAATCCCCAAAAGGGAAGAAAAAATATAAAATAATGAGGAAAAGGA
>LPNX010047071.1:0-20232 GCA_001517045.1 Pseudotsuga menziesii
ATAGTCTAGTGTGAGCTCCAAGTCTCAACATTTGTTGATTGAAATAAATGTTATTATGTCTAATTTTACAACCCTCAATGTCTTTGAAATGAACATTGTGATAGTTGTATAGTAGTTGGAAAATACAATAACAACAATAAAAACGATTATGCCTCCCATTGATCTAGTTAGATTTGGTATGTGCTATGTTCCACAACAAATTTCAGCTGAGTAGCAATTTCAAAGTTAATTTATAACTATCAAGTTAAATGCGTACTTGATTTTCAAACTTACTAATAATTCTCAAGCTAAATGTACAATTTCAAGTTAAATATAGATTTAGTTCTTTTCAATTCAATTTACAAAGGATTTTCTTGTTTTTAATTTATTTTCAATTCTTGTACCAACATTTTCTATGCATGAATGCTAAGTTATATTTTTTTACTTACAGTACCATAATAATGAATTATAATTTATTCAATAATCAAATCTAGGAGCTTACAAATTAAAGAATAATGAGTGTGTGTATGTTATGCATATGAGTTAGTGCAATAATAATATAAATGATGCTAATTTTATCACATTAATGCCATGCAAATATGTAGGTATAGATCATGGTTAGGCATCACATCATTATCATCAAGAATCACATGACCATGTGCTCCCTCACGATCTGTATCTTCCATCACATGACACTTTTCCCTCTCACATTTCAAGTATAATTAGGACTTGTAGTGGGGATGGAATGGGTGGAAATTGTCTAGAGGACTGTGAAGTTGTTCATGTATGGGAAGAGCTCGAAAACTTGATCTCTAGTTGGACAGTCAGAGAGCATGTCAGTAACATAATCAAGTCATAATTTGAACAATATTTAGTGATGGCACAAGATCAAATCCTATATGGGTTGATAAAACACAAAAAATCGAAATGTGCCACAAAGTTGTTGGGTTTTCAAGATGTTAAAACAAAAAAGACATGCGAGAATGCAATAGAAAATATAAAAACTGCAATATCTCCATTTGGAAAATCAAGAAATGATGATTTTCGAGTTGTTCGTAGGAAAATTACAATTGTTGTTGTGGAACCAAGCACCTCAAGAAATTGAATGGTAGGAATAATTGCATCATTTCTCAATGTTTCAAAAAGAACATTGTTCAAATATACTAAATTCAGGGTCAGGAAAAATGAAAATGATGAAGCTGCATGTTGGGTTGATATTTGTAGGGAACCCTATCAAGGAAGGATGGTAGAAGGCATTAGATAAAAGATCATAGAGTTTTGGGACATCCATTCTTGTGTTATTCCAGATTGAAAGCATGTTTTGCGACAATGTTTATACAGAGGCATTTATCAAGAGTACTTTAAGCATGTGATGGAGATTACGAGAGTTTCACTTTATGAGGAATTCCAAGAAACCAATCTTGTTGTTCAGATCACTTTTAGCATGTTCAATTGATTGAGACCATGGTATATTAGGCCGGATAAAATTTGTGACACTTGTTGTTGCCGATACCATGTTGAATTCCAACTACTTACTATGACACGTTTTTGGATTTTTGCAAAAGGAACTGGAACGATGAACCAAATCCTCACACAGTGCGAGATTTTATGTGTATGATACTATGCAATAGGAGTCCTGAATAAGTGTTTTTAAATAAGATGTGTGTAGGTGGGAGAAGATGCCTTGAATGCAGTGAATTAACATTGTTCCATGGGAAATTTCATATCGATCCAACACACCCTAGATTGTTAGATATCACAATTATGTGGAAGAGGTATGAGTATGTCTCCATTAATACATCCTCTTCTTCAGCTATGCCATCTAATAGGATCAACTTGCTCAAGGATGAGATTTTTGTTCCAGATTTCTTGGAGAAGTTTCACTGAATTCAGATTTATAAATACATAAAGCACTCCCATAGGTTGAGGTGGTAAGATTCATACTTCAAACATTCTCATGAGTTATCTGAGTTGAGCACAATATTATCAGTGGTAGAATTTGCTAAGAACTATACATTTGTTCCTCAGAGAGAGATACAGAGTGAATACTATCACTCCGACCATGTGTCTATCTTGGTACATGTATTGTACATACATGCTCATGCAAGCATTGATGGTAGGGATAATACTCCTCAGTCATGTGAAGTGATCAAGGAGTACCATTTTTATGTCAGTGATGATCATGAGAATAACACTTTGTTCATTCAACACTACTTTGGGTTGATTTATGATTCATTTATACAGAGAGGTGTATCATTTACTGAACATTGGATTTGGTCATATGGGTGTGCAAAGAAGTTCAAATTGGCATGCTCTTTTTACTGGTTAAGTCACCTTGAGAAATAGACAGGACTCTAGCACACTTAGATATTTTTTGAAACAAGAAATGGAAAGGATGAACATGATGGCGCAGGTGCATGTGTGAAATAAGAACTTCGAAGGTACCAAATGAGTCATGATGCAACTCGACTCAAGCACTTTACAGAAGTAGTTAATTGGTGCACACGACATTTGGGGCATCAAGGTCACGAACAAGCAAGGCCGATGAATAGGTAATAAACTACAAACTCAATTAATAGGCTAATAACATTATATCATCATTTCCAAATAATGACCTGCTCATCAGGACTTTATATGACAAATTGAATTCCATGCAAGTTCTTTTGGGATGTTTTCCTTAGTGATGTGAATATATCCATTCCATGGTATTGTGAGATCATACCCGGTACACGGGAATTACATTATGTTCGAAGAAAATACATGGGCGACGTATTTTCCATTGAAATGAGGAAGTATGCTTATTTTTGTGATTTTTGCATTGATGCAAATCAATGTGGGCTTGATCATTGTGAAAATTATGTATACGTGAAACAATGGAAATACGTCCCTCTTAAGCCGAAGGTCCCACATCCAAGTTCGATGTGGAAAGAGATGCACACTTACGAGGAAATGGTCTTACTAGATCATGATATATTTTTGATGTGGTTAGGGAAGGTACAAGAATTCATTATTAATTAGTTCATTATATATTACACATATACAAATCCTGTAGAAATGCATGTAGGACATTTGAATAGTATTTGTAATTTCTCTTGGAGGCGATGTATTCCAATAAGATGAAGAGTTTCCTTATCCACAAATTGGAAAACCATGTTGAGAGGTTCAGGGACATGGACTTTTGTGAAGAGAGAAAGAACATCAAAACTTACCTTGAGATCTGGATAATCAAAGTGTAGGTCAAAGTTTTGTGAATAAAATCAGAAGAGTGTTTAATAAAACTAAAATCCTTGATGGGCAAACTCAATCTTTTATTAATAATCAGATTTTTAATTTAACTAACATGTATATGGGAGTAATGAATAAAATATGGTTGACTAATTAAAAAGAGACACCTAAAATCCAATAATCATACAAATCATATAAAAGATGTTTTATATACCATCACGAATTAAATTCATATACATTTTACCACTTTCCTTAATAGAATTCTGTACAATTTTTTTTTTTTACAAATTTCCAATCTATTGCTGCATTTAAACAAGAAATGGAAAGATCTGACTTGTCTAAGTTATACTGCATCGTGTTGAACCAAATTCGTTAGGAAGGCCAGAACCATAAGAATGGTAAAAACAATGTAATAAATTTTGATTTTAGATCTCATCTCGTCTGTGTCTATTGTGTCTTTGAAAACAAACCAGAAGCATCTAATCTGAAATTTAGAACCATTAAAATTCATAGCAGCTTAATTCATCGACAAACGAAGTTGAAACATCGAATTTGAAGCATTAAGTAAAGAAAATGCAAAGACGAATCTAATTTTAACTGATGATTCCATTGAATTTGGTAACTATGCTTCAAGTCACGTTTCTTCTCATTCTTGATGCGAAGAATGACACTACGATGCATTCCTCATCTTCTTATAGTAATTTATCTTTGTTTTCATGTGTTTCTCGGCCCTTCTCTCCTCTCCTCGTGTCTTGGCAGTGAGTACGAGGAACGTCTTTGCAAAATCAAATTGGGGAATTTCAATTAAGTCATCCATTTGTTAAAAATAACAAGGGCTGGGGTTAATGTGAATGCGAACGCTGGGTCACTAGAAACGAATATCACATCTTCTTTGTCAACCAATTAATAAAACTTCTTATCTGCAGTCCATTGATGGTGACGCATTACTTTAATAGGGTAGGGCTTTCAGATAACATGGGTTGATGACCCAACAAAGATGCTAGATGCTAATTGTTTGAAGAGAAACGGGATTTGTGGTTACAATCACATTTAGAAACCGACAACGTTTCTTTGTTGTTTGTCCCAATGGAGGCACCTCCCATTCAAACAAATGTGTTTTCATGCCTGTGCTGGGTAGGTGGATTGAAATATATATATATATTTTTTTGGATGATGGGGTAGGGGCGGTTGGACATAGATCACATTGATATCCATCTTTAATTCCACTGGAGGCAGGTTGCTCCTTGGGAGTAGTAGCGTTGTCAGAGGGCAATAGTGCTACTGCTGTTCAAGAAGATCACAAACAACTTGGCAGAAAAGTTGGGAGAAGGAAGTTATGTTGTTGTGGAGAAATGAATAAGATTTTGGATAGGTGTAGGGACAGATAGATACAATTCATCAATGGAGGGGTCCATCATGTTAAGGCAAACAATATTTAGCATGTTGTGGAGTATTTAAGGAGGCTGCAGTAGGTTTGATGACGGTTGGATCTTGAGCTGCTTGAAATCCAACTGTGATCAAGCCTACTGCAGCCTCATTAAATGCTTTGCAGCATGTTAAATATTACTTGCCAATAACATCAGCCCACTTAACCAAAAAGAAGAGGTACAATTTCATTCAACAGTTTTGGGTGCCGGCTGGTGGAATTGCATATTTACAGCAAGATTGAGAAAAGTGGATCAACAAACATATATTGTTGAACGTTGACTTTACACCTAAAGTGTGTGATTTTGGTATAGCAAAAGTTCGACAACGAACTTTCCAAAATGTTGTTGGACGCCGACTTCACACCTAAAATGTGTGCTTTTGGTCTGGCCAAAGTTCGACGACCATATATCAATGACAGCTAGAAGAGGGATATGTTGCACCTGAGTTGTGTGATGTCAATTCATAAATCAGATGTGTATAGTTTCGGAATGCTTTGCTAAATATTATTGGGAAAGGAAAAAAAATCGATGGGAAGGTGTGGGCTTGAGAGTGGTGAGTTGGGGATAAAACTCAGAGGAGGAGAGATAAACGCAGAAGATGAAAAGAAGGGGAGGAGGCTTATGAATAAAGTCTGTGTGGTAGTGGATCGGATACATATCCATAGAAGGTAAGTGTATAAGCATGGTTGTTTGGATGTTAAAATTATTGTGTTTAGAGGTGCGCTTTGCGTCGAGAGATGTTTTAAGGCTCAGTATGGGGTAGATCTTGTAACGTTACGTAACGTTACATAACCTTTTGTCAGCTATAAAAAAAATAGAAAATTAGAAGAAAAAAAAAACAACTATATAAATAGCAAGAAGTATCACAAACTACATCATAGCTAGCTACCTTGATCCAGCAACAACAACAACCACCAACAACAGCAACAACCACTGCGACAGCAACAATAAACCCAATAGATAAAAATTTTAAATTTCAAATTCTCCATCAACAAATTATAAATTGTAAATTTTAAATTCTGTCGACACCACCTCCAAGCCAGCCAGCACCAACCAGCGCGACCTCCTCCCTACCATGTCCTCCTCCTCGTCGCTGCGATCTCCGTGTGGCAGGCTCACGCAAACCCTTTCCTGTTAATGAAAGACCTCGCAAATGAAAGGTTCACGATTAATATTTTGAAGTATTTCAAAAAATGTTCACGTTAGTATTAATATATATTAAAATTAAAATATATATTAAAATATATATTATAATAATTTAAATTAAATATAATTTTAATTTTAATTTTAATTAAAAAGAATTGAAATTTATATTTAAAATATATTTATATTAAATATAACACTAATATTTATATTAATATCATGATGTAAGGAAACCCGATTTATATTTCAATATCTATGTAAACCTTATTATATATTGAAATATAAATATAAATTAAATTTAAAGATATAAATGTAAACTATTATAAGTAACAAACAACTAATTTAGGTTGTATTCCATTGGTAACACATTGTTGTGGTTAGAGGTAGGTCTTGGGATCAAATCCTCTTGATCAATGTTTCCTTCATTTTCACCAAATGCAATATGATTTAAGTTTATAAATATTTTCCTTACTATTAATCATAAGAAGTACTTGTGGTATAGTGGTAAGGTTGTTAGGATAATGAGCATGAGGTTGAAGGTTAAATCTTCCGAAATTACTTAATTTAAAAAAAATATATTGAGTTTTAAATTTGCATAGAATTAAGTCTATGTTTTTTTTTAAATTTCATAGTTTTCACTGTATTGTGTTTTTGTGTAGCTTTTATTCCTTTAGCGCATGGATTTCAGTGTAGATTTCATTGCTTAAAAAAATTAGTGTATATATAATGATTGCCATTTTCTATACAGAGTCTGACCTAAAAATGAAAGATGCTATGAGACAAACAAGAGAGAGACAAAAAATACAAAACGCTGAACGTCAAGAAACATATCAAGGAAGAAAATCTAATGAAATGACATCAGAAGAAGGAGAAGAACGAAATAAAGAACATACATCCCGACAAAAAGAATATCGAACAAGAAAATTGGACGGATTGACAGCACAAGAACGAGAAGAACAAAGAAAACGAAACTCTGATCGACAAAAAGCATATCGAGAGAGAAAGTTGAAGCAATTGGAAGAAGCAAGAAATCAATTTGCAGAACAACAAAAAAATCAGAATGTCGAACGACAAAGACAAAATTCAACCAATATACCAGTGGAAGAAACTGTGGAAGATGCTCAATGTGTAACGATCAGAGAGCAAAGTGTTGATGGCATGGTCCAATTTCAAGCAGTTCCAATTACTAATATGATCCCAAAAGAAAATCAACAAAAATAATATCGAAAAAGAAATTTGACCGAATTGACAGCACAAGAACGAGAAGAACAAAGAAAACGAAACGTTGATCGACAAAGAGAATATCGAGAAAGAAGGTTGAAGCAATTGGAAGAAGCAAGAAAACAATTTATAGAACAACAAAAAAATAAAAATGTTGAACGGGAAATACAAAATTCAACCAACGTACCAGTGGAACCTATTGAGGAAGATACTCAATGTCTAATGCTCAGTGAGCAACACGTTGATGACATGGTCCAATTTCAAGTAGGTCCAATTACTAATATGATCCCAAATTCAGATCGACAAAAAGAATATCGAAAAAAAAGTTGCATGAATTGATGGTACAAGAACGAGAAGAACAAAGAAAACGAAACGCTGATTGACAAAGAGCGTATCGAGAGAGAAAGTCGAAGCAATTGGAAGAAGCATGAAATCAATTTGCAGAACAACAAAAAAATCAAAATGTTGAACGACAAAGACAAATTTCAACCAATATACCAATGGAACCAACTCTGGAAAATGCTCAACGTGTAATGGTCAGCGAGCAATGTGTTGATGACATGGTCCAGTTTCAAGTAGATCCAATTACTAATATGATCCCAAATGCAGATCGACAAAAAGAATATCGAAAAAGAAATTTGGATGAATTGATAGCAGAGGAACGAGAAGAACAAAGAAAATGAAATGCTGATCGTCAAAAAGCATATCGAGAGAGAAAGTTGAAGCAATTGGAAGAACGCAGAAATCTAAATGGGGGTGCTCAACGTGTAACAATCAGAGAGCGAGGTGTTGAAATGGATGATAATATATTGGTACCATCTGAAGAAATGTATACTAGACATCGCAAATTTCATGAACGAATTGATCGATTAGCAGAAGTTCAAATCTGTCATGTCTGCCTGGAGTCAGTTGCTGGAATACAAGTACGTAATACAAGTACAGGTCCAATGTGCATGTGATGTCTACGAGAGGGATCTAATCACAGATTCTCAGCTACGAACCACATGGAACCAAGAACTCAACCTCATGTCCTTGAAGAACTCACACAAGTTGAAGAGATGTTGATAGCATGTGCAAGTCCAATATTGCAGGTGATGCATTCAATAGGTGGACAATACAAATATCGATGACACACCATTAGTTTTTCATAGGAGATTAAAGGTGTCGTCAAGACATTGCCACAACATATTAACAACTTGGACTTAATGGTCATTGTGCGAAAAAAAGGATGCCAAGGATCCAGTTATGATTTCAGTGATATAAAAAAAGAGTTATGGATGCATTATTATATAAAATTCCTAATGATCCATATTATCAAGATGTTTGAGCAGATTCTGACGCAGTAGAAGAGTTACATGAAAATGCAACAGATATCTCACATATGCTTAATTCTGTTACTCTTCTCAATATTGACGAGGACATATAATTTGCAATGTTGGAAGGATACCAGGAGTTGATGATATGTTAGATGGATTACAAAGAACTTCTTTTGCATCAAGGCTTCCAAGTGCACCACGAGATATAGAAATTATTAGAGCATGGGAAAATCATCCAAATACCGATAAAATTAATGCAAATGAATAATTGGCTAATGTGCTTAACTGGCCAGGCATTGGCTCATCTCTTATTAACGATTATAACACTGTCGGATTATTTGATATGACATTTCCATCATTGTTCCCTAAAGGAGAGGCAGATTGGTTACAACCGCGAAGGGGAAGTGTCCATCTACATGAGTACGCAAAACATCTTCTCAAATATCATGATAACAGATTCGGAAGGCACCCTTGCTTCAAATATTTTTTACTAAATATCATAATGAGACATCATGCTCAAGCTTCCTCAACTGTTTTTGTCAAGAAAAATATTAGTGAACTACCCACAACAATGGAAGAGTTACGACAATATTTACAAAATCTTCCAGATTCAAGACTGGGAGAAAGATTAATGAGATTTGGAACGATATTCAGAGGTACATGTGCATATTGGAGCAAGTGTCGTCAAGAGTTATCCGACTTGATTCAACAGATAGGTTGTCCGACAATATTCTTCACACTAAGTGTAGCGGATATGCAGTGGCCTGATTTGCATAAATTAATGCTAGGCACAAGTCCTACAAATCCACCTGAAGCAAGAAAATGGTGACATCAAAATGTAATTGATAATCCACACATTGTAGCACATTATATGCACTTGAGAAATTCAATGTTTCAAGAAGAGGTTTTCGAACATTTTCATCAGGCTACAGATTATTGGAGTCGTTATGAATGGCAACATCGTGGATCTCCTCATGTCCATGGGTTTCTTTGGTTAAAAAATGCTCCCAACATGGACACTTTGAATTGGGATGATCCTAGAGAAGTTATATTTGCAAAAAAGTATTTCAAGAAATGTGTGTATGCAATAAATCCATGTGAGGGACATCAACATAAGATTCAAATTGGAGTTAATGTAGATGATCATCCTTCTGTAAAAGACACAAAACAAATATTTCAATCAAATCCAATGATTGATTATGAAGAATTTCTTAACTGTGTCGAGCGTCATATTATTTGCAATGAGAAAAGTTGTCTTCGAAAGAAGGGAGGAAAAATGGTCTGTTGGTACCACGCACCATTGGATCTATGTGACCATTCAAAACTTTACATTGATGAACAAGGAGAAAAAAAGTAAGAACCTAGAAGAAATGATGATAGAGTGAATACACACAATCGTGAAACATTGATGATGTGGAGGACTAATATAGATTGGCAGCCTGTACTTTCCATGCGCGTGGTTATTAATTACATAGCGAAATACGCTGCTAAATCTGAAAAAGGATATGAAACTTTCCACAATATGTTAATGCGGGTCTCTTCTATCCAGAATCCAAATGAACCCACAGCACATGCATATAAAAGTTTGTTGTGTGAATCCATTATTGATAGGGACATTGGTGCACAGGAGACATGTCATTTGCTTCTAGAGCTTCCTCTTTCAGAATGTAGTCATTGTTTTGTGGTTATAAATGTTGGTATGAAGGTTTTCAAACAAGTACAAGTTGATACATATAATGCTGACAACGATAATTATTTGATTGATGTATATAATAAGTGACCTGAGAATATGGAAGAACTTACATTGATAGATGTTGCAAAATACTAGTCATATGACAAACGTCGACGGGGGGAAAAATGGTTACAATTAAGGAATGCATCTATTGTACGTGTATTTCCTAGATTTAACTCTATTCCTGATAAAAAAGATGAGAATTTTGTCGGTCCGAGTTGGTTTTGTACAAGACATTTCGTGACTTTCAAAAATATATAGGCCACACATATGATGAAATAGTACAGAATTGGCATAATATGCAGTATATACCTTGGCATGTTGATCGTAAACCTGTGCCTACAGATGCTCGAGTTGAATCTGACAAAGAAGAAGAATATCCAAATCTACAAAGAGATTCTAGGCAACATGAATGGGAAATCATATGTGGATTATATAAAAATCAATTTATAAATTATAATGAGTTTGAGATTCTTGGACATAGGGATCTTGATCATATGAATAATTGGAACATTGCTTTTGTAGATGAGGATACATCCAGTGGTGTAATTCATTCCATCTCTGAAATGCGAAAACTAAAAAATATTTCTACTAATCAACATGCAAAGTCTCACTCAATTGATAGTTTGGGGGATAAGCAAAGAATCGCATACAATGTTATCCTTGAGCATTATAGAACAGGTGTTGATCCACTATGCATAATAATCCAAGGAACTGCGGGTACAGGAAAGTCGCATTTGATTGGAGCCGTTAAAAATACACTTGCAAATCTCTCACATCCAGGGAAAAGTCCATTACTTCTTCTAGCTCCTACGGGGTGGCAGCTTTCAACATATCTGCAACAACAGTTCATTTTGCACTTCATATACCGATCAAGGAAATTAATCCTTTACGAGGACCAAGTTTAATTAACTTACAATAAGAGTTGAGGTCTGTTAAATATATTTTGATCAATGAAATGAGTTTTATTGGAAAAAATCTATTAATCAGAATAGATTCAAGACTTCGCCAAGTCTTCTCAGAAAATGCTACTATACCTTTTGGTGGAAGATCAATTATATTAGTCGGTGATTTGGGACAATTTCCACCTGTCATGGATAAGCCTGTATATGCATTGGATAGTTGTGACTCTCAATATTGTGTTTTGAAAAAATGGACAAAGCAATGAACAAATATCTTTTCGTAATTTGTTAATGAATATTCGAGATGTAGTTCCAACAATTGAGGATTGGAAATTGTTGATGACTCGTACAGATACTTCCTTGGATGCTTCAATGAAAAAGTCATTCGATAAGGTGATACATTTGTTTGCGACAAATGATGATGTAAACTGTCATAACAAGTGTTTAATAAGAGGCCTAAACTGTCCCATTGCGACTAGTATTGCTACATCTGTAAGAACCAACTATTCTGTAGAAGGAGATGAAGAAGGGTTGGAACTTGAATTATTGATAGCCATAGGAGAAAGGGTAATGTTGACATCAAACCTATGGACTGATACAGGACTCGTCAATGGTGCTCTTGGAGTTATACAACAAATTGTATATAACACTAGAAGTTCGCCTCCAGAACCACCCACGTATGTTTTAATAAAATTCGATAATTATGTGGGGGTACCATGGGATGAATCGTTTACTCAAGTGGTTCCTATTACATCTATCGAAAGAGGCAATAAAAAACAACTTCCATTGAAACTTGCTTGGGGTTTAACAATCCATAAGTCACAAGGATTGACATTAGACAAAGCTATTATTAATATTGGAAAGCAAGAGAGACAGGGTATGACATTTACGGCAATATCTTGAGTTAAAGATTTGGCAGGTCTATGATTTCAACCTCCCTTCTCATTTGATCGATATGAGAAGATGTCAAAATTGTTGGGTGTGAAGATAAGAAAAGATGAAGAAGATAGATTGAGAATGATCACGATGTGAACCCTATTTTCATTTATTTAATCCTTAAAAAATTATTGTCTCTATTTTTCAGTTTAACAATTTATTCAATCCTTAATACTTATTACTTACATTGAGATAATCCTCAAAATTCTATCTGTGTTTTCAACTTAACCTATTCCTTACAATGCTGATCAAACTCTAGTTTTGTGTCACCGCCCACCACTGAAACCAACCTAGATCCAAATCCTAGGCTCTATCAAGTGCCGAGAGAGATCAAATATCTTGAGGTACAAACCTCTTCTCAGGTATTGCACTCAAGGAGGTTTGCACCTCAGGAGATTTGATCCCTCTCGGCGCTTGATAGAGCCTAGTATTTGGACCTAGGCTGGTAGTAGCATAATTCGAGTATAAATAGTGATATTAATAGAAAACAATTTTGTAACAAAAAAATTTACAACAGATAAAGTATTAAGTAGACTTCTTATAATAAAGCTAAACATATATAATATTGTTAATAAAATATTAAATATCAACCATAAATATTAAACATAACAAAAATCATTTATTTTTAGAAATATTATTACAACCAAAAATTGAATTTAAAAATATATATATAAAATCTCAAGCAGCTAAACAAGCGTGAGAGAGACTACCCTTAGTTACTAATAGCTATATAAATTAATGAATGCTTGAGTGAATTGCTTAGTATGAATTTTACAGTGTTTAAATAATTAATTTTTAAATTGGTTTTCAAAATTTAATTAGGAGCTTGTATTCGTATTACACATACACCCTGTTGCAGCTGCAACAATTTCCAAAAATTCCAAAAAAATTTAGGACCCTCCTTTCGCTTGGTCTAGCTTGATTTTATGCTTTGATTTGGTCAGGAAGCTTTCAGAAAGGGTTTCTTATGCTGATTTGGTTTACCACCTGTTTACATCTCCCTCTAACGCTGGAGAAATTAAATTTTTTATCAAGCCGTATCGTTATCTTTGAATACCTTTGAAGCTGCTCTGAATCGGAAGTTGTTTAATTGACATTCCTGCCGTTGCGGAAGTATTTCCCTTTTCTTTTCCTGCCGTTGTGGATGAATTTTGGTTTTACGTTGGAAGGTGTGGTTATTTCCTTGTCCGTTGTTGCTCTTTACATTTGGCCTCTGCCGTTGCAGATGAGTTTGGGGTTTGAGTTTCAACGTTCTTCCCGATGTATGTGTTTTGCCTCAGCGGAACATTGGTTTTGAATCGGAAGCTTTATCGTTTCTTTCTTCCGCCGTTGCGGAAGGAAAGCTGCTTCTTTGCCCATCAGTCCGTTAACGTTTTAAGTCTCTAGGTCCCGCAGTTGCGGATGAATCCGCGGTTCGACCTTCTGCCATTACGGAGAGATGTGGGCTTTCATCGTCCGATCTAAGAGCTCGCCGACGTTCGATCATTGGTTTTTCGCCTTGCTTATCACTGCGGCCAGTTTTAGTTTATGGCTTCCCACAGTTGCGGAAGGTTTTACGTTTTACCCTCCGACCCAAAGTTGTTTCCCGTCCGATTTAAAACCCGTCGCACGTGCGAACCATTTGTATATATGGGATAAGCGAGTTGGATTATTCTATTGTTTTGTTTGCTCAAACTGTCATGATCATCCTGTGCTGTCGACCCCTTGAAGCTCGTGGACCACCATGCCGATACTCGCATCTAGGTGGTAGTTGAGGAAGCCCGATCGCTTTCGCCCCGTCAGTAACGCGTCGCTGCCAGGTAGGATCGATGTTTCCCTACCTCGTTTTGTTCAAGTTTTTGGTGAGGTTTGCTGCGGTTGGGTGTCTTACTAGGTTTGTGTCCCCTTAACCCCGTGTTACATGCGTATGGGGGTTTTACCTGCAGTTAGGTTTTGCTGTGGTCATTCCTTTGTTCGCCTTGTGATAGCACCCGCGTATTGAGAGATCTTGTTCACGGTTGGGGGCATTTTTAACCTACAAAATAATTATTTTGGCCCGCGGCCGTGGGTGTGCGACTGTGCGCATACTCGATGGAGGTGGTGCAGGCGGCCGTTACGCCACCTGCACCTAGCTTCCTCGTATGTGACGATGAAGCGCAGAGGAAGGTTTGGTGGGGGGTTTTTTTCCTGTGGCATTTGATGGTTCCTTTTTTGGTCGAATTTCATGTTACCCATGGTCTTGAATCCCAGCCTTGTTGCTTGTGCAGCTCTGCGCAACTCTTTTGGGTTCAGTCGTCAGAAACCCTAGATGGTTAAAAGGGATATGCCGCTGTTGTAGTTCGTTAACTGAAATTGACTAGGGTAGTGGTTTTGATGGATGCGTCGTGAGCAAAAAAGTGATAATAATACCTGTAGAGAATGAAATGTGTAGTCGAGTTAATGCCACTTTTTTTGCCGCAAACCGCATGAGTCTTCGTTAGTTTTATGTCTGCTGGGCTATATTGTTAAAATGTTTGGTGTTGAAAACATAGGCGACTAGCACAATCTTGATGCATTCAACCCTCTACTTTGTTTGCTATGCAATAGACCAAATCACTGAATGTTGCACCTTGCACTTGATATACATGCATTTGTTTCACGGATTGCTATCTTGGGAGAAACGACACATTACTTAGTGATGTAGATTTTATGCTGACTCAAATATGATTGATAAATTGTTTAGTATCATGCAGCAGTAGTAGATTACTCATTTTATTGCACAGGACTGAGTTTGCTTCATGCTAGATATAGATAAGGTCATAGATACTGCACATTGGGTTCAGAAGTTCGGATAGTCAGGGAATTTCAGGGCTATACAATGCATGCATTTGTTGCACTGATCACTATCATATTAGACATAGGGAAAATGGCACATTGCACAGTAATGCATACTAGCTTGATTATTCAGCCCAAAGGGCTTATATCATAGCTTCATGGACTAGTTGCTGGCATGGTACACATAGAAAGAATAAAATGCTGCACAGTGTCTTGTGAATGTCTGCAACATGAATTGCTTAACGTCACAATGTTATACATGGCAGGAAGAACTCACAATGTCCAAGAGGCAGAAGAAGAAGGCCCCTGTGGTCGAAGAAGAAACAGAAGTAGAGGTTGTCACAAAGACCGAGTACCTATATGAAGACACTCAATGTGTTTTTGGTGTTGAGCCCGAGTACAAATGGGGTGAAATATATAGATTGATTTCCCACAGGGAGGTTCCCGACATGGGCCTTGAAGAAGAATCCATCTATGCTAACGTAGAGAAATCTTCTCTCATGAAATTTTCCACCAGACCAGAGCTGTTCCCATGCTCTGAGGTAATTGGCTAGATTCTGCCCCGAGTAGACACAACTACAATGATCATGGGAAATGTTGAAGGACAGGGCTATGCTACATTTAGCCCTGGATATGTGGCGTTGGCTTATCACCTACCAAAAGCCCAAATTTTCTTGTCCGATGATTGGCTGAACAACATCAGAATGGACCTGGTGGAAACCCTTAAGAGAATGATGTTGCAGGGAAAGCATTATCGATACAGACCAACCGGTGAGTATGATACAGTGAGCTTGAGGGCTCCCTACAGATTTATAGCTCTGATGCTTAATAGGATCTTTGGGAGAGCGCATGGCAGACTCTTCAAGTTCGAATGGATACCCATTATTTTTCATGTGGCAACCCAAGGAACAGTCTTCAATTGGGCCAGCATGGTATCCAGCAGTCTTTCTTCTTGCTTGACCGCAGCCTTGGAGGGAGAGTCCCAGAAAAGATCAGAATTCTATATGAGTTCAATATTAATAGATTGAATATTATGCAACCAGGCTTTCCCCGGTCTCAGGTGCATCTGGGACAGGGAAAGGATGCATGTTTATGCCGCTTATAGACCATTGTGGGCTCACCAGTACCATAGCCATTACAGAGAGGTCTATGAGCACTTCATTATGCCACTGTACACACTCATCTTTCGGAAGGAGTGTAACTGTATGTCGGAAGAAGCCATGCAAGTGATAGAAGAATACGGGGATTATTTCTTAACTGAAAATGGCATGTACTTCTGGATGTTCGAAGGATCAAGACCACCTTCACTTCTGCCCAAATATGCAATGGATTACATAGTCTACAAGGAGGCAGTGAGACAAGTATTCATAGATGGAATAGGTAGTTTTCTGTTCGAACATAAGAAGTCTGCCTACCCTCCTTTGCCATTCAATCTAGGAAGCTACAAATTCACCAAGGTGAAACAAGCTGCTGAATTCGTAGAGGAGTTGGAGAAGTTCCATTTTGGGGAGATGACCTACTGCAGAAATGACACCCAAGGCAAGGTTATTGAGCATTGCAAAGAACACAAGGTACACTTCGAGTATACCCACCATTTCGATAAGGAAGAATCTGTCTTCCGAAATGCCCCAAACATGATAATGCTAATGAGAAGATTCAAGAAAAAGATCACCACCAAAGGTGGAAAAGGGGACGAATATGCTAAGGCTGAGGAAGAGGCTAAAAGGAGGGATGAAGAAGCCCAGAGGTTGGTGAAAGAGGTTGCAGAAAGGCTTCATACAGAAGAAGAACGAAAAACTGCTCAGGAATCAGCCGAGAAAGCAGAGGAAGCAAAGAGAAAGCTCGATGAGGAGCTTCAAAGGCAAGAGGCTGAGAGGATAAAATTGACACAGCAGTTAGCTTCTGAAACAGCAGCAGGGCAGACTCAGGAGATAGAGAACCCCAAGGTTCAGACCCCTCAAGTACTTGCTACCAGCATACCCATGGTTCCCACGCTCGAGTTGGTCCCTTTTGTATAGGAAAAGGGAAAGGAAATCCCTGATTTTAACACTGTATATTATGATAGGGCAACAAAAATAATAATAAAGAGGACAGAGAGGAAAGTTGAGGCGGAAGGTCTACCTGGTAAAATGATAATAGATACTGCTGTTATGCTAGGACCAGACCAGGATCCAAGATTTACCCTAAGAGCCGGGTCCGCCTTCATCCAAGCTTCAGAGGATAATGTAGGCAAGATAATGATGGACTTGGAACAATCCAAGAAAACATCCACTCAATTAAATGATACATTGAGGAAAGAGAGGGAAGATAGCAACAGGCTCAAAAGGAAATATGAGGATGTGCAACGGGAAATGAAATCCTCCAGAGCTGAAGTACAGGCTCTCCAGGTAGAAATACAAGTCAAGGAAACAGCACAGGAGGCCCTAGAGAAAGTGCAGAAGGAATGCCAAGATCTAAAGAGTGAGAAGGGACAGCTACTGGCAAAGGTGGAGGAGCTAGAAGAGCAGCTGAAAATCCTCTTGCAGGCCAATGATATGCACACCCTAGAACTGAGAAAGGAACATCAGGAGCAGATTTCTGCTTTGAACACTGCTTTGGAAGTAGCAAGAGAACAGCAGGTCGATCTTTAGCCTCTCAAGTAGCATGTATTGACCTAGAAAACCAAGATGCTGCAGCTGCAGACTGCTGTTGAAAAAGAAAGGTGTAAAGTGCTGCAGATCGACGGCCGATTGGAGGAGATCCTGGAAACTGCATCCTTCTTTGTAGACAGGTCCCAGGACGTCCTAGAGGTCCTGACTGTATGAATGGAAAGGTTGGAGAACAACGAGGAAACCCCATCAGAGCTATCGGCAAAAGACCAGCAGGCCCTCAAACGGGACTATAACCTAGTAGAGTTTGCTATTAATACCGCTGAAGACTTCAAGAAGGCAGAGAAGAAGACAAAGGGATTATGCACCAAATTCTTCAGAAGACTTCTCAATACATTCAATCGGTGCCAGATAAAAGCGGATGAGAGGCTTGAAGCTTTCCCAGATCATGATGCCTTTGTAGAGCTATTGCAGCAGATATTCCAGGAGGAAGAAGCTAAGGTGTAGGATATCAAAGCCATGGATGATATGATCTTGAGAAGCCAAGTAGATCACCCAGCTATCAGTATACTACTTCTGGAAGATCAGCTCCATTTGAGCACATCCAGGGTCGAGGCTATTAAGAAACAAGCTGAGAAATTTGAGATAAATATTCAATTTTTAGAACCTTGTACTTTTGAAGGCATCGCTAATGAGGCTGCAGCGTGGAGGAAGTTTCTAGATAGTCAAGTGGGCCCTTCCTCATGAGGGGTCGGTCATTATTTTAATTTATAACTATCGTTTGTAAAACATTTAAGAAAAGAAGAACGTTGGGAGACAAGAGGTTGGGAAGCCCAAAGGCCACTTTGGGCAGCCCAACAGTCTGACCCTTTTTGTATAAATGTAAAAGACTTAGAAGAAGAGAGGGGCTTTTCCTAGTGAGACTGGTGAAGACATATTGTAAGAAGAACTATTTCCTTTTGCAATATAAAATTACAGTTTTCCTATTGGAGAAAGCTTAGTGGAATATTCAAATGTTGTGCTATGGATTTGTTGAAGAGGAACTATTTCGTTTTCAGCTTTATGTCCATTAACTGTGAGACCGTTCTAACTCATTGAACCTATGTTCTTGTATGAATGTTTTCCGGTTTATTTCATGAAGATTTCCACTATGAGTAATGTATGCTGCTTAGGAAACAGTTGGCTATCTGATTGTTGAAATATCTTTAATCTTTCATGTGTTGTAGAGAAAAATATCAGCTACGTATAATCTCTGTTTATAATACATGAATAATCCACATTACTCATAAATAAATCATATTCTAGCTCCTCGGGGATAGGTGGATAGATAGGTAGTTAGATGGAGAGTTGGTTTGTTTCATTCTTGCATATGTGATGCAGATGCTTGTGAGCCTAAGACGAGAGGTAAGAACCTGTGCATCACATTGTGACACTCCCCGCATCCTCATCATCCTGCATTGTTAATTAGGCCTTTGCATTTCATACATTAAGTCAAAATACAAAAAACTCGGTGGACCGGGCCGCAACCGGTAAAACCTTTGTTTTGTTACTCGACTTACGGTAGACGGACCGCAAACCGGATGGATTCCCTACACCAAATAGTCAACGGGCTAGTTGGGAACGTTGATTGGGGAGAATCCCTTACTGTTGTCGCCTGTGAATTTCCAGGCCCCAACACACTCAATATTTGAAGAATTTGGAATTGTTTAGAATTTACTTACACAAAAGGCCAATATGACCCAATAATCCTAGTACGATTAGAATCAAGTGGAGACAATGTGACCAATCCTCCCTTTTTAGTCTATTCCTTCCATGAACCTGAAAACCTTTACTATAATTTTTTGTTGTAATATTTTGTTCAATTAAAATTAGACTCTAGTTCTCTCGTCTGGACTAGCATATTCAACCCATTCTTTGCATGGTTGGAAAGCGATCATGTAAAACAAAGTTTTTGACAATCAATGACTCGCTAATTGCAACACAGGTTACACGACTTGACTATGGAGGAAGAAACAATCACTTGGAAGACCTTGCCCATTTTTGCTTGTATTAAGCAAGAGTCTAAGACCATGCCAAAGAAGAGGCAATGAAGGATTGTTATTTCCAACACAACATAACACAACATATATGTAATGATATCTTTAAAAAACACATTTTTATGTTAATATGCATTTTTCTTTGAGGGAAGGTTTGAGAAATACTGCAGCACTTTCATTGCCCCTCTCATTAATTAGAACCCACCACATGTCTCGTCAATAAAAAAAACCGTCATGTTTGCATTTGAGATAGGGTTTGAGATAAATTTTGGTTAAAACATTCTTTGTTGCTAAAAAAGGTTTTCAGGGGCTGTAAAATGTCTAATGAATAGGTTTCCCTTGGTCTAACCATTCAAAATGGGATCGCAAGTAGAGGTTCATACTACATTGCACAATGGACATGGTAGATTGGTAGAGGTCGCAGTAGTTATGATGGCATAATGGAAGTAGTTACCAATAATATAGTTAGCTCCACCTTCAAATTAGGAGTTTACAACCATTGCCACACATCCAAGAATGGGCCCTATGGTCTATAGAAAAAATTGTTTTACTCATATCACAATCTCAAGCATTTCCCCTCTGGTTCCAAAGAAAAAAGATAAAAACCCTCTGCTACTTTATTAATTATAGCCCCACCCATTTTATATTATATTCAAAACAATTTTTTGTATATCTAGAAGCTCTTTTAATATTAGTCGCGTTTTTCCTGCACGAGTGTGGCTCATTAGTGGTTCAGTTGTTATGAATTCACTTGTTGTAAATTGGAGGTCATGAAGTCAAATCCCACTCAGGTTTACCTGTTTCCCATGTCTTGCGGCGGGTGTGGGGCACCTAGGGGTATAGTGGTAGCGGGAATGGATCCCTGGAACCCGTGTCACGTGAGTAACATCCCAGCTCCAGTTGCCGATTCCCCTAGTAACAATATATATATATA
>LPNX010047071.1:21245-113745 GCA_001517045.1 Pseudotsuga menziesii
AGACATCATCGTCATCATCAATATGTGAGTATTGGGACACCTTCATATGCAACATCAGTATGTAAATATTGGAACATAAATAAAATTATTAGCATGTTAATGCTAAAAACAACATCAGCATAGAAATGATGGAACAACATCATCATTGACAACATAGAAATGATAGAACAACATTATCATCATTAGAATAGAAATGTTGGTGCGACATCATAATCAACACAAAGTGCTAGAACCATGTCATCATCAACATCACAGAGTATTGTCATTAGCACGGAGTGTTGGTACCACATCATCAACAACAGCATAGAGTGTTGGTACCACATCATCATCAGTAACAAAGAGTGTTGGGACCACATCATCATGCCCTTAGTACATCTAAAGCAACATCACTGTGGGTACTTTGATAGATCCATTGGGTGTTTTTATGGCTTGCTAACCCTTTCAATACAAACAAGCCTAACCGGACAAATGGATCTACCTGGGGACCAAACAAGCCTTGTTTGGATTACTAACCCTTTCGATCCAAACAAGCATAGCCCGAAATACTAATCCCCCTAGGATCAGACATGCCTCATTTGACTTACTAACCCTTTCGGTCTAAACAAGCCTAGCTAGACATATCCTACCTAGACTGAGCACCACACCACTAAAACAGGAAACCTATGACATCATCATCATCATCAACGTCCTCATCACTCCCTCTTTCAAGGGAGTTGCTTTCAGACTACACCAAGCTTGTCTCGAAAGTATTCAAAATTTACACGAGACAAAGGCTTGGTCAATATATCTTCCACTTGTTCCTCTGTAGGAACATATGTGAGCTATATAGATCTCATTTGCACTATATCTTGAATATCATGGAAATTTATCTCTTTGTTCTTTGACTTGTTGTGAAACACAAGGTTTTATGTCAACTTGATACAACTCTGATTATCGCAATAGATATCAGTCACATCCATCTCTTTATCGAACAATCATCTCAAGATATTATAGAGCCAAATTGCTTCACTACATGTTGAACATGTGGTAATTTATTAATCCTCTGTTGTACTGAGAGCAATACACATCTAATTTTTGCTATAAGCCATGAGATCACACTTGATCCCAAACTAAAACAACGTCTTGAGGTACTTTTTCTGTCATCGGTGATCCCATCCCAATATGAATCTATATAGCCATGTAGTCTAATATCACCATCGACTATATATCTAAGGCCACAATTCATTGTACCCTTAAGGTACCTCATCACATGTTTTGTTGCAACTAAGTGAACATGTCAAGGCTCCACCATATACTGACTCAATGTGTTTATAGCAAAACATATAACTAGTCCAATATTTGTTAGATACATCTTAGAACCAATAATATGTCGGTATAATGTAACATCAACTGTATATGAGGAATCATCATTCAATAGCTTCAAGTTAGTCACCATTAGAGTGTTCATAGCTTTGCAATCTAGCATCCCAAATATCTTTAGTATTTCAACAACATATTTTCCTTGGTTTAGGAATATTTCATCTGGGAATTGCAGATCGAGAAAATAGTGCATCATGCCAAGATATTTCATTTTGAATTATGTAGCAAGCTTATTATTGCATTCATCAATGAGCTTCTCATTGACTATTAGGAAAAAATCATCAACATACATCAACAGAATCATAAGACCTTCATTGACAACCTTATAGTAAAGTTTGGAATCTTCTTTACTCTTGGTAAATCCCAAGCTCATCAGGAATCCATCAATTCTGCCATACCATACTCTAGGTGCTTGCTTTAACCCATAGATTTCTTTTCTCAATTTGCATACATGTGAATCTCTGTCATGGGTTTCAAAACCTGGAGGTTTTTCAATGTATACTTCTTCTTCTATCGCACCATTTAGAAATTTTGTCTTTACATCCATTGGGTGTAGCCTCCATTTCATCTTGGATGCCGAGGCAAGAACAGTTTCGATTGAGGTATATATTACTACTGGTGCAAAAGTCTCTTCATAATCAATTCCTTATTTTTGTGAGAGTCCTCAAGCTACAAATCTTTCCTTGTACTTCTCAATACTTTTGTATGTTGAATGTTTTGTCTTAGATATCCACTTTGAAGAAACAACTGACTTCTCTCTTGGTCTTGGTACTACAACCCAAACATCATTCTTTATGATATATTTGTATTATTCAATAATTGCATCCATCCATTTATTATTCTTTGTAGCTTCTTGAAAATAGGTAGCTTCTGTATCAACAAGATTACACATCAATGCCACATAGCTGGAATAGATCCTTGATCTTTTGCTTCCTTTTAGAGCTCCATATTTTTCTGCACCTTGAATGACATCACGATCCTAACATGGTCTTCTTTTCTATGAGATCATCTCCTGATGCATCTCCATAGGCCTTTGAAGCTCTGTCGTTTCATGGTCTTCTAATGTATGTTCTTCTTCAACATTGTAGACTGACATTCTACAAGTTTCTTCAAATTTGGGGGATTCACGTTCTTCTTCTGAATCTTCATCGACATGGTTCTTTCCGGGCTTACTAAAAGTTGCATCTTCATTAAGTATAACATATTTTCTAATCTCAATTTGGTGATAACCTGAAATGTACACTCTATAAGCTTTCAATTGATCATTGTATCCAACAAATATTCCCTTATTTCTGGAAGGGTCCAATTTTGTTCTTTTCTCCTTGGGAACATGTATAAACATAGGACAACCAAAAATATTTAGGTGGTTGACTTCAGGTTTCTCTTCGGTAAACATAACTTTTGTAGTTTTTTTCCCAAGAGCACTATGAGCAATTTTGTTCTGAACATATACTGTGGATCTAGCTTCTTCAACCCATAGATGCATGGGTAAGTCTTAATCATGAATCATGGATTTCATAGTTTCCATGATAGTTCTACTCTTTCTTTCTTCTACTCCATTCTATTGAGCATTATATGGTGTGGTCAGATCCCTCTTAATCCCAACTTCTTTGCATAAATCTTTGAATTCATTAGAAGTGAATTCTGCTCCATTGTGGAATCTCAAGGTCTTGATCTTCTTTTCATATTAGTTTTCCACAAGAGCCTTGAATTCTTTGAATCTCTCAAATACTTCATCTTTTCCTTTCAATAAGTAAATCCAAGTCTTGAAGGAATATTCATATATAAAAGAAACATAATAAACATACCCGCTTAATGAAGTGGTTGACATTGGACCGCATACATCTGAATGAAAAATGCCCAAGATCCCTTTTGCTTTACCATTTCTTCTTGTAAATTGGTTCTTGGTATTCTTCCCTTGAGCACATCATTTTCAAACTCCTTCAAGATTGATTTGAATTTCTGGTAGACCTATGAATACCTTACTCACAATTGGTAGGGATTTGTAGTTCACACGAGAAAGTCTCCTATGCCATAGCTCACATGGATTGATGGTACTTGATGTTAGATATGATTTTGTATTTCCCTTTAGCTTGTAAATTCCTCCTCCTTCTACTCCAATCACAACTGCATCATCTATTGTGTTTCCCTTTGGCCACATAAGGACTTCTTCATCTACAAAATAAAATATGAAGGCCTTCTTATCTAGAGTTGAGATGGGAAGTAGATTCTTTTTCAATATGGGTTCCTCAAAATGTATGCCCTGGAACAACGTAACTTATTTTTGAAGGGAATGAAAAGGGAAATTCAATTGATGGTGCCTGAATGTGATACCTACCAGTGTCACAAGGGTGAAACGACACTCCTTTAGGGATTGCTCGAACCCTTTCCCATCCCTACATTGATTTGAACAAATATTTTGATGGATTTCATTGAGGGGATCCCTAAATATGGAGGGAAGACAATGATATTGGTTTTGGTTAATATCCTCTCCAAATATAGTCATTTTTGTGCCCTCATCCATCCATATATAGCCTCCTCAATGGAAAAATAAACATGGACCAAATATTCCGTCTTCATGGAATCCCTTCTTCCATTGTTTCATATCGCGATGCAAATTTCATAAGTCATTTTTGGATAGAACTATTTCTCCACACTAGCACCAAACTGAAGATGAGTTAAGGGTATCACACACAAATAGATGGTCAAAGTGAAGTTATCAACAAATTTTTGGAAACTTATCTTCATTGCTTCACCTATGAACAACAACATTAGTGGGAAAAGTGGCTCCTACTCGCTGAATGGTGGTACAATACTTCCTACCCCACTGCATCTAAAATGACTCCATATGAAGCAATCTATGGTTAGGCACCACCAGTGCTCCTTCCATACACCCCCAACAGTTCACAAGTTCAGGAAGTTTACTTGGTTCTTCGAAACAAAGATCATATTCTTCATATTTTGTAGGACAATCTTCACATGAAAAGAAACTGAATGAAACAACAAGTCAATCAACACCATTCTGAGTGCACTTTTCAAGTCGATGATAAGGTTTTTCTTCGTCTACAGGATTTCAAACAAACCTCCCTACAACTCAAAGGGTGTCATACGTCGACTCCAAAGTTCGATGGGCCATATAAGGTTCTTCATAAGGTTTGTTATGTTGCTTATAAATTAGAACTTCCTCCTTCTTCTCACATTCACCCAATATTTCATGTCTCTTGTCTTAAGAAAGTTATTGGAAACAACATCATAACACAAACTGTTTTACCAGAACTAGATAATGAAAGATTCATCATTTTGGAGCCAGAGGCCATCCTCAATAAGCACACTCATCATCTTCACTCTCAATCCATGAAATAGGTATTAATTCAGTGGCACAACATGAAACCAGAGGATGCTACATGGGAACCACTCCTTCAGATTCAACAACAATTTCGACATCTAAAGCTTTAAGGACAAAGTTTTTCTAAGAGGGGTGGGATGTTAGGAACCTATGTCAACCCTTCTCTTTACTTTGTTAGTATATTGTTGTTGGACACATATGCTTTGTAAGTTGTCCTATGAGTATATTGTATTATCCCACATTCATGGGGAGTAATAGTTGTTTAGACTAGACTTAGTATATAAGTACATGTTGAGGCCGATGAAGGCATCCACGAGTTATTTGTATTGAGCTTGCTCAAAGGAGGTTTCCCCCTTGAAATGGTCTGCAATCAATAAAGTTCCTTCTGTGTTTTGTTATATCGTGCATTTTTATTATTTATTGTAGGAGGTTTCTCACAACCATGGTCAACCATGAGCAATCATGGCCAACAATGAATAACCATCATTAACCATGAACAACTAACTAGGGTCAACCATATTCAACTAGATTCAACCCATTAACCATGGTTTACTAACTAGGGTCAAACATAGTAAACAATGGTCATCCTTAGGCAACCATAGGAAACCATGAACAACCACATTCAAACATGGTCAACCATAGTCAACCACAGTAAACCATGGTTAACCATGAATAGCCATAATCAAAGATGTTAAACTAGAGTCATCCATAGTCAAAGATGGTAAACCACATTCAACCATGAACAACCAAAATAAACCATAGTCGAATTTTGTAAACCATAGTAAAAGATGGTAAACCACATTCAAGCAAATTCAACCACATTAAACCATGGTTAACCATGAACAACCATAGTGAACCACATTAACTGTGATCATGATCCAGGAGGATATTGGTGGCCACCCACCTATTCCACTTGGACCCCCACCATTGTTTCTTTCAGTTTTCCAGTTTCCTTAATTGTAGCACAATTTACTATTTTTGGCAGTTTTTGGGTCCTAAACTTCCGGAGCTGTTTTGAGGCCCTAAACAACATTTTTTCGACATCGAATGGTGGGGTAAATATGAGTCCAATCTGGACTTGATATTTGTTGTTTATGGATGTAGTCCTTAAATAGATCTTTCTAATGATGTATCATGCACGTCAAACGAAGGTAGTATGCTAAAGTTACGGCCCCAGGAAATTGATGTACCAAGTTACCCAACGAGGCCCACATTCTGGCGTTTCACCTCCTAGGGTTAGGTTTTTGGATGTGTAGGGTTTCCATTGTTTCTCAATAATATATAGACCTTCGAGCCTCATTGTAACATAGAGTTCAGAGGCATGTCTCCGCCATATCTCTTCTCAAAGTTAAGCTACCAGCACTCTAGCTAGTTTATTTCCATTCTGTATGTAAACAAGTTTCAGTTATTGATTAATGAAATAAAGTGTTATTTTTGCTGCATATTTGTTTCTGTGGTTATTTTTGTATTCTGTTGCATTCCTGCATATATCCGGATCAGTGGTATCAAAGAAATCTACTCTTTCTCGATCCTTCTTTGCATGTCCCCAATGAGTGCGGGGTATAAAGAGTTAGGGCTTGATCTGGTTGAACCTTTGCAAGATCAGCCTCGCAAATCTTGATGGCCACCCATGGGGGACGAAAAGAAAGACAAGGGCACAAAATATCCTATCAAAATGTTGCTCGAGAAGGCCCTTGAAAAACAAAGGAACGCGATGATGGATAACTTTTCCTAGATCCTTCAACGACTTCCCACTGGCGGCGCATCTGCATCTAGCAGCCACTCTGGAGGCACAACCCCTTTTAAGGTACACGTAAACTTCGACATTCCCATATTTGATGGCTGAATAGATGCAGATGTCGTAGATAGATGGTTGAATCTATTAGAAGGATATTTCTTGGTTCATGACTTTTCTAACCGGGAAAAGAATACTTTTTCTACTCAAAGCCGCCCCCCATGTCAAGGACTGGTGGGAAACCTACTGTGAGAGAAAGGATGAGGAGGAAACCTCTCTGTTCTTGGTCATACCCACTTGGAATTCTTTTCAAGATGCAATAAAGGGACAATATTATTCGGTGGGGAGCTGTGAGGACAAGTACATACAATGGACTACGCTGCGGCAGCAAAGAGATCAAGATGTGCATGAGCTGACGAATCTGTTCCATACCCTATGCACCAAGTTGGGTATCAAACATTTAGAGAAACATTTGGTGCTGAAGTACCATAGTTGTCTGCATAGATACATTCAGGAGGAAATGGAGTTCCTCGACATCTCCTCGTTTGGTACGGCATATCGATATGCTGCCAAAATTGAGAAAAAATTCAAACAAAAAAAGCGAAACTTTGGATCTGCGAATCAAAAGCAAGGGAAAGGTGCCCCCAAACCGCAGAACCAAGGACACATCCAAGGCATGGTAGATCAAGAAAACTTGCCAAAGCCTCAAGTAAAGAGAAACACTGCAAAGTCGAAGAAGGA
This sequence comes from Pseudotsuga menziesii, assembly GCA_001517045.1. Lineage (NCBI taxonomy): Eukaryota > Viridiplantae > Streptophyta > Pinopsida > Pinales > Pinaceae > Pseudotsuga > Pseudotsuga menziesii. The sequence continues at coordinate 28,427 of LPNX010047071.1, forward strand.
AGCGAGAAAGTGGTGCGAGTTCCATAAGAGCCCCACTCACAACACAAGTGAGTGTCGGGCCAAGCAGTCACTGGTGGCCGAGATAAAGGCTTCTGAATCATATGCATACTTTGACACTGAATCAGAACCCGAGAAGGGGAATGACAGAGGGAAGAATATTATCGATGTGTTACCACCTAAGTTGTACTTAGTGGTTTTGTATCAAGTGAGCCTGGTGAACCGGACAAGGATAACTTGTTCGAACTTCAGAACACCTTTGGAAGTACTTTTGGGAAGTGCTTGTTGTACTATATCACATGTTCATACCCCATGGGGGAATTGTAATAAATGTTCTAGCATGATAGTGTCTGTAAAAGGCTCAGTCTCTTAAACTTTATTTGTTAATTCGATCATCCCAGGGTGTTTTTTCCTTGATTATTATTGGTTGTTGAATAAACGACTGATAATTTCTGAGTTTTTCACTCCATACCTCCAAAGTTGGGGTGGTCGGCTTGGAATTTACGCCTATTGAGGTTATTAGAGTCTATGTGTTAATGTATAAGCATGCTAGACATCATGGTCGAGTCATATGAACATGTCTAAGTCCCCCTAGGTTTTTTCAATTTTTCAATTTTTTAGTTTTTTCAGTGTTTTTTATTAAAAATTTAATTTTTCCAAAACTTAGGTTATTTTTAAAAAGTTTAATTGGAAAAATTGATTTTGTAATAAAAGTGGGCCGAATAATCAGTTTTAGTCATGTAGGTGCTCATTTTCAAGCTAAGAGCACCATGTAAACCCATGGACCCACTATTTCCTAGTTTTGAGTGATTTTCCATCACTCAGGTCAGAAAGCCCCAAAAATCAATTATTGATTATTTTAATTAATAAATTGATGAATAATGGAGCAAATCCAAAATCATAAATCAGTGGATTCTCAGCCGATTTGATTGAAATCAGTCAGATCTGAACCAGATTGACTGGATCTGATAAATCCTTTACTGAAGGAGGTGATCAAATCAGATCCAGAGTTGATCTTCAGCTGTCTTCATAGGGAATTGCGCGCTCTCTCTCTCCTCGACACTTGTGGACTCTCCTGGATGCTCTGTGGACTGATGTGTCAGTTTATGGGTTGATGTGTCAGCTCAATCAAGCCCCTGGTTGACAAGTAGGCTTAGTTCAGCTTCAGATCTACATTGATTGACTCTCCATCAGCTGATTTGATCTGTCTCCTTGGGATTTGCACCCCCCTGGACTGGATCTCCTGTTTTTTGTATATATCCAGGAAAAAGCTCCCTCTTCCAAGCTAGTTAGAGTTGGATTGAAGGGCTTGCTATTGTAATACTGTTGTGACCTTTTGATTGTTGAAATAAAGAAGCTTTGGAGGCCAAATGGTGTAATTCTCTCATATGTGTGGATTAAGCATTGTCTTACGGCCATTGATATTGCCGGCTTTTCTCTCAATTTCTGCATCTGAACCCTGTTTGGCTTGAATGATTCAGCTGAATCAATAGGAGTATAGTTGGGCAAGTAAGATTACTTGTTTTTCTTATATTTCATAGCATATATGTTAGAATATCTAGATTATACATGTTTAATAAGTTTATTTGCATGTAATTCTTGTCTCTTTTTCATATATATATCCAGATCTCATGAGGTTTCGTGTAGGATTGTGTGCTTAGATTTTAGGTAGCAAGGATCAAACGAGCTGTGGATCTAGTTTGAATCCACTGTACATCCAAAATATTTGTGAAGACTTTTCCCCTCTGTATTCCACTAACAAGTTTCCATTGTAGATCTGCTTTAGCAACAAGCACTTCTCTTCTCCTTTTCCTCCTTCAAAAATCTTAAATTTTCTCCAAACTGGTTACTATTAAGGAATCTTATTGCTCAGATCTGTCTCATTAAGAAAATTACATAATATATCTAGTTAGTAAGATCCTTTCCCGAGTTTATATCTCAGTTCCGTTTTGCATATAAAGTTATATTTTAAGAGATCTAGCTGAAATTACCCTCTTTCTGCAAGCATTTAAATGAAAATTTGTAGCTTGCTTTTAAGGTAGTTTCCTTTGTTGTACTTTAAAATTTCCTATTCTGCGATAAAATTTCACATATTATTGGCTTCCCAAAAGGCAAGCCAAGATCCCAAGGAAAGCTTGCTTTCCTTGGTTCTCTTTTTACCTTTTTTAACTAGTTTTAACTTAGTTTTTTTGGTTAAAAGTAAGATGACCCAAAGGTACTTTCAGAGTGATTTTGGGCATATTTCAGTCTAATATTCTTGTTGGTTTTTAGTAGGTGTAACAGAAAAGAAAGAAATATGTTGTTCGAAAGTGGCCTCAGGAGCGTTCAAATCCCCCTAGGGGTCTCCCTTTTGACTGAAATCTTTAATTTTCGCATTTTGTAAGCTCTTGATTTCATTATGTGTAAGAATCAAGAGGCATCATATCATTTTTCTGATATTGTAGCCGCTGGTAATAAAAATAATTTTGAATAGGCTCTTTTGAGCCCATTCCCCATCCCCCCTTGGGGGATTTGCGTTCCTGTCTTTTTTTTGCTTTTCGTTCATATTTTTTCAATATAGCATAGTATTAATCTGCAGGGTAGTATACTTTAATTTAAAATCAATTCCATATTCCATTTTTATTGGCTTCAAAGTAATTTTAATACTTACCCCACGAGCCTCCTTTTGAGCCGAAAGGTGAAGAAAGGTTCGTGGTAGTCTAATTAGAAAATTGTGGTTTGCTTATCTTTCATGTTTTATTTTCTATCATCATTTTTTTCAGTAACCATTATAAAATTAACCCCTCCTTGATTCCCTCATTGAGATCCACTCGGATCGAAAGAGGTCCCTGGAGGGTTTTCTTTTTAACAAGAACACCCATTCTAAAATTTACTAAAATTGACAAAGACTCCGATGTGTATGCTCTACACTTGGCTGCGTTTCGTCCAATCAGTCAAGCTGTATCAAAAGCATTTGAGTGACTAGAATAATTAGGACTCACTCTCCCAAATTGACAAACCATCAGGTGAAAATCCAACACCTAGATCAAACCATTACGGTGGAAAAATACCCAAAGGAAGCGGGAACTTCTGAAAAGTGACCTCAGGGTGCTGATCTCTGTCACACCCTAGGGTGCGTTATGAACAATAGCCACAAAGACTCCATTCAGCCCACATATTCCTTGTAGGTAGCCGTGAAGGTTTAGTTTTGGACATACTCCAAGTACTCTCGGGTATATCTGGAGTCCACCCCTTCGCCTAATTTTAATCAACTCACACCTCACATTAACTTAAAACGTACCAAGAGGCAATTGCAAAACATTCACTCCAAGCACATGCAAGTACATTGATTTTATTTTTGACTCCATTCTAAGGCACTGGTTATTTTCTTGCTATATATATATATATATATTATGTCTCAGCATTGTGCTTTCGTGCACTCATTTTTGTATCTTGTCATCTTTGATTTTTTATGGTTAAATTTCAAACTCCTAAGTAACTCATTTAGTTTAACATCACCGCACTAAGTAATCTAGCCTTAGTAACTTAATAGGGTCTACCCCCCTTGGCTTCGTTAGGAGTTGAGCCTAAATGGAGGAGTCAAGAACAAGGTGACAACCTTGACTCGAGACTTGCCCCCAAGGACACACCGAGTGGCTTGAAGATTTCTGCCACGTGACCTAGGTGTGTGAAAGGCAGAAACACAATGCAGAGCCCAATGCCACCGTTGCTACCACAAAGATCCAAAAGGAAGAACTAGACGATTAAGAGGAGGAGCGTCTTTTCCACTCCCAGATCTGGTTAAAGGGTTCCCCGCTACAGTTCATTGTCGACAGTGGGAGCCAAAAGAACCTGATTTCAGTAGAGGTCGTGAAGCAGTTGGGTTTGCCGACCACAGTACACCCGTAGCCATACACCATCGGGTGGCTTCACCAAGGAGGGGATCTCCGTGTCAGCCAGCAGTGTCGCCTTCCCTACAACATCAAGCCCTTCACTGATGAGGTATTATGTGATATTACTCCTCTTGATGTTTGTGATGTATTATTAGGTCAACCATACTTATGGAAGCGACATGTTGTGTATGAGTCCTGGCCTCACACTATTATTATTACGTTGGGAAATAATTTGTACAAGATACCATAGGTACCACGTCCTTCCGCTATCTCTTTGGTTACAGCAAAACAATGCAGTAAGCTCATTTCCAAAATTGGGAAGTTTGTTTTCTTGATGATCTGCCCTTAAGGAAAGAACAAGATCGTGGCCATGACCTCTAGACAGGGCCCCTCTGTACAACAACAAAAAATGGACAAGTTCGTGGAGGAGTACCAGGACATATTCACCTCACCCACTGGGGTGCCTCTCCACTGTTAGGTCAAGCACCCCATCGATTTGACCCCAAGTGTGCCGCTGCCCAATGGACCGATCTATCGACGCTCTGTTCTGGAGAATGATGAAATCGAGAGGCAAATTCAGGAGCTGCTGCAGAAGGGTCACATCCGGCCAAGTTCATCACCCTGTGGGAGCCCAATCGTGTTGGTACAGAAGAAGGATGGGACTTGGAGACTCTTTATTGACTATCGGGTGTTGAACAAGATCACTGTTCGAAATAGGTACTCAATCCCATGGATTGATGACCTCCTAGACCAGCTTAAAGGGGAAAAATATTTTAGCAAGATCGACTTAAAGTGTGGGTATCACCAAGTACCGATTGAACCGACTGATGTGTGGAAGACTGCCTTCAAAGCCAAGGAGGGCCTTTTCAAATGGTTGTTCATGCCTTTCAGGTTGACAAATGCTCCTGCAACCTTCATGAGACTGATGGACGACATCTTGCGGCCATTCACCAACTCATCTATAGTAGTATACTTGGATGACATCCTGATCTTCAGCCAGACTTGGGAAGAGCACCTCCACCACATCCGACAGGTCCTCCAAACATTACGGCAGCATAAGTTGTGTGCCAATTTGGACAAGTGCACTTTTGGCATGAACCAGGTTCAGTATCTGGGATACATTATTGATGAGTGTGGGGTACATGTGGATCCAACCAAGATCCAAGTCATTCGGGATTGGCCAGCCCCAACTACTCTAACAGAGCTTCGCGGCTTTCTAGGCCTTGCTAATTTTTACCGTAGGTTTGTGTTGGGATTCTCTCATATCACTTGGCCCTTGAGTCATGTCACTAAGGGAGGAGCGAAAGCAAAATTATTTTGGTTGAAAACTCAGCAAAAGGTGTTTGTAGAATTGAAACATTGCCTCCGATGTGCCCTAGTGCTCATATTACCATACTTGCAACAACCATTTGAGATCGAGACAAATGCCTCTGACTATGCTATTGGGGCAGTCCTTACTCAACAAGGGCATCCAATGGCATATCACAGTGAGACATTGTCTGACACAGTCCGCAAATATCCCACTTATGATAAAGAGATGTATTCCATTGTATAGGCTTGCCGATAATGGAAGCATTACATTTTGGGGAAGGAAACGATCATCCACACAGACCATCGACCCTTGCAGTTCATACAGACACAAAATAAGTTACAGAACGATCGCCATTAGAAGTGGTCCACATATCTACAACAGTTTCATTTGAACATCAAGTACAAGAAGGGAAGCACGGATAATGTTGCAGACTGCCTCAGCTGACCACCGATCATGGCGATAACCACCGTGCTCAACTCTTGCGGGCACGAGACTTCTGATTGGCCGCTTCTCTACAAGAGCAATCTAGAATTCGGCCACACATACCAGACACTCTTGGAGGGAAACCAAGTTCCAAAATTTCACCTCCAGGATGTACTACTATGTCACATGGGACACCTTTGTGTTCCTTCAAGCGAGCATGCCAAGAAGATTTGGGAAGCACACTAGAGTTGGGTCACTGGGCATTTTAGTGTCGAGAAAATAGTGTCAGTACTACAGAAGTATTTCTATTGGCCGAACCTTCAACAGGATGTCGGGAAGTACATCCGATCCTGCACTGCGTGCACCATTTCCAAACCATCCATCAAGAAGAAAGGCCTCTATACTCTGTTGCCTACCCCTAGTCGACCTTGGGAATCCATCTCCATGGATTACATGTCGGGCCTTCCTTTTACTAAGCACGACAACAACTGTTTGTTTGTGGTCATTGACAGATTCTTAAAGATGGCCATAATGGCGGCCTGCAAGAAGAATATCACAACAAAAGCCACTGCTAAACACTTCTTTGAACAACTGTGGGTACACTTTGGGATCCCACAGTCTATAATCTCAGACTGGGACAACAGGTTCCTTAGTACATTCTGGTCCAGCCTATGGTCAATGATAGACACCAAGCTCACAAAGTCCATAGCTTTCCATCCCCAGACTGATAGCCAGACAAAGGTCGTCAATAGGATGATTGTACACATTTTGTGCATGTACAACTCAAAGAATCCACGCACATGGGACAAGAGCCTCCCCTATGTACAACACAACTATAACCGGGCCCTCCACAACTCAACCAACCACAACCCCTTTCACGTGGGCTTGGGATTCCAGACACTATGTCCCATTGACGTAGCGATGCCATTTGCAACTACTGAGGATGATTTAGCTCATATCCAGTCTGAAGTTTCCAAGGCGAACAACTTCATTGAGCGCATTCAGCACATTCACTAACAGGTTCATGACATATTGGATAGGTCCATTGCTAAGTACAAGCAACGGCATGATCAACATCGAGTGCAACACAACTTCCAGGTGGGCGACAAATTGTGGCTACATTTGCAGAAGGAGTGCCTCGTTGGACCCCACCGCAAGCTTCGCCCACTCCGATATGGGCCATACACCATCACCAAAGTTGTTGGGGACAATGCCTTCGAGCTTAGTATTCCACCATTCCTTGGTCTGCACCTAGTGTTCAATGTGGACCACCTTCGGCCCTACTTTCCACCTCTAATGGACACATAAAACGTGGCAGAACAACTCACACCAATAGAGTTAAACCCCGAGTGCATGGAACAAGCCACAACTGATCGAATTATGGACACACAGATCAAGAACACCCACCAGCAGAAGATCCATCTATATCGAGTTGTCAAAATAGGTCAACTCCTTCACTAGGGAAAGTGGCTCACCAGGGACCAAGTTCAGCAGAAGTTTCCTCATCTCATGGAGAAACTCAACACAATGGGGATCATTGCTTCCTAAGGGGGGAGGAATGATCCGGGAGGATATTAGTGGCCACCCACCTATTCCACTTGGACCCCCACCATTGTTTCTTTCAGTTTTCCAGTTTCTTTAATTGTAGCACAATTTACTATTTTTGGTAGTTTTCGGGTCCTAAACTTTCGGAGCCGTTTTGAGGCCCTAAATGACGTTTTTTGGCATCGAATGGTGGAGCAAATATGAGTCTATTTCAAACTTCATATTTGTTGTTTATGAATGTAGTCTTTAAACAAATCTTTCTAACGATGTATCATGCGCGTCAAATGGAGGTAGTATGCTAAAGTTACGACCCCGGGAAATTGATGTACCATGTTACCCAACGGGGCCCACATTCTGGCGTTTCACCTCCTAGGGTTAGGTTTTTGGATGTGTAGGGTTTCCATTGTTTTTCAATAATATATAAGCCTTCGAGCCTCATTGTAACACAGAGCTAAGAGGCATGTAGCCGCCACATCTCTTCTCAGAGATAAGCTACCAGCACTCTAGCTAGTTTATTTCCATTTTGTATGTAAACACATTTCAATTATTGATTAATGAAATGAAGTGTTATTTCTACTGCATATTTGTTTCTGTGGTTATTTGTGTATTTTAGATCATCCATGGTTAAACATACTACCAAATAAAAGATATCCAGTTAGAGCAACCATTGTCAAACATTACAAAATATAGCCATACACGGTCATCCATATTGTTTATATTATTATTAATAAAAATACATGAACTCCTAATAATAATAATAATACTAATATTAAAAGTATTGTTGCTTTCATTATATATATATAAGAGTTATTTTTAATAATAACAATAATAATAATAATTCATTGACACTTCTCCAAAGTATAGCATGACATTGATAATGGTTCATTTGTGGCACTTAACTTATGGCCTATGGATGTTCACTAACCACAAGTTATGGGGCTATGCTATCTAAATAAAGTTTGTGTTATGGCTAATGACCCCGATACTATTAACATGGTCATGGAGACACCTGAACATAATCTTCTGGTTTTTGAATGTGTGGTTTTTATAGTGATGGAGACGTCTAAAGTAATTTTGGTATTGACAACTACAGTTTTTGAACGTGTGGTTTTTGGCACGCTTCTCTTTCTTTGCGTTTGGAGCTGGAATCCTTCGCTTCTTTCCTTTGATGGCGGATCGTATTGTTGTATTCCCATCCCTCCCACAAGGTTCTATCTGATCTCATCGCATCCATCCATATTATCTAAAATGTTATTTAACAAGTGATCGGTAATGCCACTTAATTTCCCGTGTTTTCACAACAAAAATTGTGCAGTAGAAGATTTTGGAACATTTAAAAAATAAATGCCCTTCCTGCAGTATTTTATAGGGTGCAGTAGTAAAGATTTTGGAACGTTTAAAAAAAATACCCTTCATGTTGTACTTTATAGGGTCATCTATTCAAAATGCAGCTCAAATTCACGTATGGCTATACTTAAACTTCGATTAAATTGTATTTAATATGAAATAAGATTCATGTTCAGTTACGGTGAGCTTTGAACATGGGGACCAATCGACATTGGGATCCCATCAATCATACTTTTATCTACTTTAATATGATGACTAGATTTTTGCAATGCATTTCATCAATGACTCAATTATTCAGGAAATGGAGTGCAAAAAACTTAGAATTGATGCTTCATTTGAGTATTGCAAAAGATTGTTGTTGCAAGCAAGCTCCTTACGCCAAATGTTGTAGGCCTTAAAACTAAATAATAAAATATCGTATGACAATAATGGAAAAAGTACTCCTTACCGCAGATATTTTATAGCACGACCAACCAGAATTTGTGTCGGATTGCAAGGACCATTGTAGCATTGATGCAAACAATTATAGACTTCAGAAGGATTCCTTTGAACTTGGAATATTGTCAGAGTTCCATCCACAACTTCTTTTCAAAGCTTTTGGATTTGAAAACTAAAAACCAAGAAACGCTCTAAAGAACATCAAGTGCTTTGGATTTGAAAACTAAAAACCAAGAAACGCTCTAAAGAACATCAACTGCTTTTGGATTTGAAAACTAAAAACCAAGAAACGCTCTAAAGAACAGCAACTGCTTTTGGATTTGAAAACTGAAAACCAAGAAACGCTATAAAGAACATCAACTGCTAAAAGCTTCTGTTTTTTCAAAGCTTTGGATTTGAAAAGTAAAAACCTCTTTATAGTTGTTTTGCAATTGTGTAAGAACAGTGCCACCTTATAGCTATTATTTAATATTTCAATACATCACCTTTTTTTTTATACATTCTCTTAAATAATCCAAACCCCCTCCCCTTTATTAAAAAATTATTTATAATTATAATCATCCCAAAACTAGATAAACTTTTGACCATATTAAACCAAAATGTACCTGAAATATATTTCTAATAAGTATTTCCCTCAAAAAATGCAATGTAAATAATATATAATTTTAACAATATTATTAACCAAATGCCCATAAAATCACAAATCAAAAAATTGTATTCCAATTATACATCCATATTAAACCAAAATGTACCTGAAATATATTTCTAATAAGTATTTCCCTCCAAAAATGCAATGTAAATAATATATAATTTTAACAATATTATTAACCAAATGCCCATAAAATCACAAATCAAAAAATTGTATTCCAATTATACATCCAAAGAATTTACAAATAAGTATTTTAACTATTATAAAATTTATAAAAAAAATTATTTTAACCATTCTACAACTTATAATTTTTTTTTTTTTTTTTTAAAGATTCTACGATTATATTCATATTTTATTTTGAAAGAATATGATTTTGCAATATAACTCAAGACTATGATTNGGCAAAATAAACCACAATACTAAGTGGGCATTGACAAATAAAATTACTAATTGACTTTTCAATCTTTGGGAAATTCAGTCCACAATTTTCGATAGCCATTGAGTCTTCAAAGTCTAAACCGCTCTACAATTTGAATGGACTGATCTAAGAGAAGCCGTGTGGAATTTAATAAGTCTTTGGACTAATAAAAGAAGCCCTCACGCTCTGGAATTTGGTTTTTATTCTCCTCCTCAAAATATTTGGAATTTGGTTTTTATTTTTTTCGTCAAATATTTTTTTTAAAGTTTTGACATTTTACCTTTCAAGAATAAAATTAAAAACAGGAGATAGTCTCTTCATGCCCAACCATAAAAAAGAGGAGATAGTCTCTCCATGCCCAACTATCACATTGTTGTCATAAAAATGATCACATACACACCAACAATTATTTAAACGAACCACTAAGCCCCTTTCGATGGATATGCAGAGAAAGACTCCTTAACTGATACAATCTAAAAATGACTAAACATGACGACAGCCTCTAATTATAAAAGAAACTTGGAACAGATCAAGCTTCTAGCTTGTGGATCATCAGTCCATTAGTGGCAAATAAAAATGCATAACGGGCACAAGGAAGCTGTGAAGGTGTCTCGGGGAAGGAATGTTAAGCTAAAATATTTGCACAAGTAAATGACCGAGTTCACACATGAAAGACTGGGATCAATTTCACAGCCCTCACAACCTTCATGGATATATTATGTTATTTTCACTTTGCACTCTGCAGTTAGTAAAGAAATTTGATTTAGAGATAATACTCTCCTAAAAATATTTTGGTTTTCTCAACCACATACTATCCACTCTGAGTATTGAGTTTAAATATATATGCATTAAAGAAAATATACAAAAAATCATAGTAGCTTTTAAACAAATCAATATATTTTTAAACAAATCTTTAAATCTAAACCAAAAAAATTCTGCAAACAGTACCTTTGAATCTTGATAATGCTTTCCAAGAGTGTGTGTCCAGAGTAGAGACTCCACGATCCACTCTCCGACTCCAAGGGCTTGTAGGCTTGAACTCGAGCCTTCCAAGTTCCACTTCCAACTTTCAACTTCAAACTTTCAAATCATTTAGTTGAGGATTGAGCACTGAAATTTGTACTATGTACATGCTAATTGCAATACTAAAAAAACAAAAATAATAGAAAAATCATTATTAAATGACATTTGCATTCAGAAAAAAATAAAAAAAAACCTACAAAATAGAAAAGTATGGATGATGGAAATGAAATAATACTAACTTAATATTTTCCTTTTTAGTGAAAGTATGGTTGAAATTTAGAAAGTATAATTTTATATAACTAATAAGATAAAAGTATTGATATTACTAATTTATTAGTAGTTATTTATATTGGAGTTTTAGTAATTTTGTTGTCCTTAAAAAATAGTAGTAATACAATGATGTTTTGGAAATTTTATTGCCCTTCAAAAATATGTTTAAATGATAAAAATGGATTTAGGACTTAGAATCCTCCATTACCCCTTAGAGCATTCAGATTATGCAATTCCAATCACTAAAAGTTAAATAATTTCAACCTGATTTTAGCCAACAAAATACTAGCCGAATTTTAGGTGAAATTGGTATAGAGTTTAGTTCACTGCTTTTGAATTTGGTACTATACTAACCAAAAAAGCACTCTTCTATTAAAATTTATAATATGGAAAGACCTTAACAGTGTATTTAAATAATCAATATTTTATATTATATGTGTGTTTTCATGCCTGTGGTGGGTAGGTGGATTGGCCCTCGTGGATTTAGTCCCACATGTCATCTTGTCATTGACCGTCATATGTTTTCTGGGTAATATCACAATTGAAATCTCTTTTGAAGGTTTGACATAAATCACATTGATATCCATCTCTTTAGTTCCACTACAGGTTGATCCTTGGGAGCAGTAGCGTTGACAGCAATTGCGCTACAACTGTTCTGGTCGTTCTCAGCTCAAGAAGATTACAAACAACTTCGCAGAAAAGTTGGAAAAAGGAAGTAATGGTGTCGTGTATAAAGATTTAGATTCTTGATAGTTGTAAGCATAGCGAGACCAATTCATGAATGGAGTACGGGTCCATCTGCTGATCGTGGAATTGCATTCAAACCTCACAATATATTGTTGGACGTCGGCTTTACACCCAAAGTGTGTAATTTTGGTCTGCCAAAAGTTGGACAACAAACCCTACAATATATTGTTGGACGTCGACATCTAAATGAGACGTGTATGTATATATAGTTTCGGAATGCTTTTGCTATAGATTCGTGGGAAAAGAAAGAACATCCATTGGAAGGTGAATCGTTCCAGTCAATTTTCCTTTCTTGAGTGGGCTTTCAAATTGCTCCAGAGTGGTGAGTGCTGAGATTGAAAGGAAGAGAGAAGCAGAAGATGCAAAGAAGGAGACGACGCTGAAGAATAAAGTTGGTCTACTGGTGGAGCCAATACAGATCTATAGATCGTAAGTGTTTAAGGAGGGTTGTTCAGATGTTAGAAGGAAATGGAGACGATGTGACCAATCCTCCCTTGTTAGTCTATTCCTTAGACTAACTTGAAAACCTTCGCTATAATCTTTCGTTGTAAGATTGTTTGGAATCGATAGTTGAGGCATGAGTTATCTGAGTTGACTATGAAGAAAGCACACAATCAGTTGGAAGACCTTGCCTATCTATCTCTGCTTGTATTAATCCACTGTCTAAGACCATGCCAATGAAAGGGCAATGAGGGATTGTTGTTTCAAGCACAAAAGAACGTATATGTACAATGGTATCTTTAAAAATCACTTCTTTTAATTATTCTGACATGCTAAAAGAGACAATTTTGCAAAAGTTTCCACTAGGAATGCTAAGAGACACAATTTTGCAAAAGTTTGCACTAGGAATGCTAAGAGACACAATTTTGCAAAAGTTAGCACTAGGAAATGGTTGTTTGTATTACTAGTCATTGCTATTGGTTGCATCACAATGAGTTGATTACTACATGTATCTTTATATGTGAATGGTTTTATGTTGCATTATATTAGTATAACCACTTAACCTTTTACCATAGCCACTTAATTTTTAGCAAAGCCACCTTTCAAAACCAATTAGAGGGTTTATTTGCTCGTGAATCACTTATACTCCTGCTTCCAAACACTTCAATTCTCCACATATGCATACGGTAGAAGTCATATAAGAATGACGCCTTTAATGCTTTTGGAAATGGTGCTCACTGAGGGACAAGGGAATGAGGAGATTCAGAATGGTGGCAAGATTCCTCCATTATAACAATGATACGGGTGTGCCCTCTCACTTGGTCCATCAAATCCCTTTATATTCAAGAACTGTTTAGGATAGTTGTGATGGTTTCCAGCTGGTTTTGGAGGTTGCAAATGAGACCAACAAACTCAAAAAAGTAATAGCTTTCCCATTTTCAAGTTTTTATAATTTTTAGACACTTGTCTAGGTCCATGCATTTTGCCCAGGGGTAAGGTGCATAGCACACTCCTTGCACTAGAGAAATGTGTGTGGGGTCTCTTTTCTGCTTACAACTCACTAATTTCAAAGGGGAATTAGCTTGATCTCCTCGAGGATATTCAGACCATCAAATACTGTCAAATTAGGGTTACTTCCATGATGATGGGTTCATGTTCATGATCGATCTTGGATACTTAGGTGTCATCTTCGGATATTGTCATCATAAACATGGAAGTGTCAATTTGAACTATAACAAGTATAAGAAATAAGCCAAAACACAAGGAGGAAGGTGGTTTGTGATGTCAACCATTATCTAGTGACCAGTTAGAAGGAGAAACAAGCTAATAATAGAAAGTACAAAAAAATTGGTGGTTGACACAACTTTAATGCCTAGTATAGGGTGAGCATAGGAAATGATACATTCAAGGTAGTTGATGAAACCAAAATCGAGGAAAAGTATCACATCAATTGCTCTTTAAAGTATACATTGACTAGACCAAAATGTTGCATACTATATGAGAGACAGGGGAAACATGCAAAATGGTGAATCCTAACTAGGGTGGAGTCCTATTAAATGAGGCCCTAATTTTAGAAAAAAATAGAGAGGGGACTAAACCTCAACTTAAGAAACAAAAGGGGAAGAAAATAGAACCACATATAATGTATGGTGCAAGGAAGGAAATAAATAACATAGAATAAACCAAAAGGCGTAGTGGCGATGATAAAATATATAAGGTTTCTCTTGGTATTTTAGGGGAAAATTGAGGGATAGAAGAAGATGGTGTGAAAATAAAGGACAATCAAATGGCCAAGGAGTAGTCTAGACCTACCCAAAGAAGAAGACACATATCATGGCCACCATGTGGGAAGAGAAAGGAAGGAAAGGTTCCTTCCCAAGTGGACAAGGGGAGAGAGTAGGTTCAAGGAAAATCCTACAATGAGCTAGATGAGAGAAGGAAAGATACCAAAGGAATCCATGGATGGGGATATCCATGAAAATATAGTAGGGAAGTAGAAAGCTGATGGAATCTTAAGCATGGGACAAGAAAAATAGATAGGTTGAGCAAATGATGAATAGATAAGGGGGATTGAAGTAAAGGATGAATGATTTTTTTGCTAAAGTATGAACAATGGGTGCCTTGATATATATAAAGAAATACGAGGGAACTAGCTTTATAAAATCAAATTTATTGCCTTTGAATTTGTTATTTCATGTATGAAATATCTTATCATTGAGTTTGAGTCTCGAGTAAGGTTGCATGTTAAAATAGACACAAAAGTGTTGATGGTTATATGTCCACGTGAGTCTTTTATACTCATGTAGTTTAAGTTTAATAAGGAGATATATGGGGCATGTCAAGGGGATACTAAAGTTGATACGCCCAAAGATCATGATTAGTTGGAGATATTGAATATACATCTTCCTAAGGGTTTGTGTGATGTGTTGTATGTAAAATTTTCTTGAAGAAGCCATGAAAGTTTCATGATAACCTTAGAAAGAGTCAATTATTTATTTCATGTTAAAAGTAGGTACCGGACTACCTCTAAGGTGTTTCATGCTTAAAAATGAAGAAATCAAACTATATTTTAAAGAGGCATTGTGGAATAGGTTGAAGTGGCATTTTCAATGAAAACTATGGATGAATGGTTTTTTAATTATTGGAATGGGATGTTGGTGTGGAGGCTATTGGGGAAGTATGAGTAATTTCATAAGAATTTGATGGAATTTTTACAAATATCGTTTGGGTACCATGTGAAAGGTTTGACATGATCGAACAAAGGCGTTGGCTATCACTAACATGGAAAGTGATAGGGCTCGAAGATATGGAACTAGTGTTCTCCACTGAGGATAATACACAACAAAAAAATGAAGAATGTGCTCTCTTGAGAAATATAAGGCTTAATAGATGTACCAAGTGGATTGACAAAGCGATGGCTATGCCAAATTTTGAATCTATATTTGAATTAGGAAGGAGAAGAGTAAGCTAAATAGTTAGCATTGAAGGATTCTCATAGATGTAATTGTGTGTTATCATCATGGAGGTTGACTAAGCATTCTACCAAGCACTATGGAATCATTAACACATGGAAAAAACCCTATAATCATGGGTAGATCAATAAGACACAAACATACTAATGGAATGAAGGATTAACCCATATCTTAGGAAATAAGGAAGCTTTCATGTAATGCTTCACTAAGGTTTTTCAGAGGTACTAAAGGATGACTAAAATATTCACACAAAGTGGAGCTAAATGTATCATGGTTAAATGAAAGTCATGGAGAATCATCCTTAAACTCGCCCCTCTCAACATATAACATATGTAAGATGGAAATAAAAGAAAGATGAGAGTATATAACATTCAAGGGATCAAATAATAAAGGTTAAAGGATCTAATGAGTAAGTATAGAGCTAGCATGTTCCAAATTCCATGGAAGGAATAATGGTTTAAGCAAGGTCAAAATAAGTTATCATGCAAAATGACTTTTTAGTTCATGATATTATATATTTTCCATATATACTAGATGAATGCAACTTGTAGGTTTGTGTTATTACAAATAATAACTTGAAATATATGAAATGTCAGGACTACTCCTGTCTCAGTCAATGTTTATGGAATTCTTCAATTTTAAAGCTGCATTTTGGAGTTTCTATCTTGGTCAATGTCTTGATTAGTGTTGTTTCAATGGAAACAATGTATCATAATTGTGATTTCTTTGCCTTGGTGCAATTGTAATTTCAAGTGAATAATGGTGCTAAACGAGTTGATTGTTGGGGTTACCTAATGTTTAACTAGTGAACTTTAATAGCAGGTTAGTTTGGTTTCAAGATTTCATTCTATATCCACTCAACAACATGTCATTTTTCTAGTGTTTGGCAATGGTAGTTGTTAGTGATATATTTTTCAAGCAGCTTGAGAAGAACTTGTTCCCTACTCGAAGTGCACCAATAGATGTTGGTTGTGTTGACATGATCATGTTGTGGTCGCAACTCCCTCTTAAGGAGATAAACACTGGTACTTTGTAATGCTATGAAAGATAAAGGGAAGCGTATGATATGATCGTGATCATGAGTAAATGTCGCATGTGACACACAAAAATGCTTAATGGGTTTAGGTTCGCCAAAGAAGTTTCTAAATACCAATATCTTACGATATTGAAGCCTCTTGATTGTCAAGGTTTTCCTGTGTTTGAAAAATTCCATTAAGTTGACCCATCAAAGCTTGTCAGGTGTCCAGAGAATTTTAAGTGATGGGATAGATTGTCAGAAATGACACATGGATATATGAAAGATCTAGTGCATGGGTGAAATGATTAAATCGCCTGATCAGTAAATTGCTATGGCATCCTTTATGATGTCGAGGGTCGTGGCTGCCAGTTCGTCTTCATCATCTGAGGAGTCGGCAAGTATAAGATTGTGCTTACCTTTACCTTGTTGTTGTTGTGTTTTGAGCTTCTTCTTGGACACTGCTATTTCTTTCGACAATTTTTGAATAATACCTTTGGTAACAACATGCTCAGGGTTTTCTGGCTCTGTCTCCCCCCCTGATTCTTGAGTCGGGGCGATGCTTTCTGCAGTTGGAGGAGTTATCTGCTGCTGTGGCTGCGGCTTTGGCTTTGCGTTCTGGGGTTCTGTTCTTTTTGTGGTTCGAGGTTTGATGGTCATCTGCAGTTGACCGGTGTGTTCGAACGATGTCTCCTCCGACATAAATGTGCTGATATAGAGGTTCAACTCATAGTCTTCCTCCTTTTCTTGGTCTGTGAGCGGATCCTCAATCGAGAAGTTGATATGTTTTGCTGCTGCTGGTACTGGTATTTTTGTTTTGGCTTGTCGAGACAGTTCCCGGAAGATCTGGCCGACAGATGGATAGTAGTTGAGGGATTTGGCGTTGGAATTGTCACCCTACATGTACCACACCGAGGTATGGTCAAGCTCCAGCTGGATGTGGGAGTTCGTCGGTAGATTTCGTCGGATGTTTTGAGGCACCCTCCATCTAGTTGTGTAGACTTGAGCTGTTGAAACCAGTTCTCCAATAGTATTTTCCCACACTCAAGTTTGTGTAAGGTTCCTTTCTGGGAGAATGGTTTAAATCTCCACATGTTGAACTTCGATGGTTCCTGAAAGACTGGGCTCCCCTCTGGGCAGATGTGGTACATGACAATCCATAAGATGAGGGAAGGGAACTTGATGATTCCCCCCGTTTCTTGACATCTCTCACAGATG
Source organism: Pseudotsuga menziesii (assembly GCA_001517045.1). Taxonomy (NCBI): domain Eukaryota; kingdom Viridiplantae; phylum Streptophyta; class Pinopsida; order Pinales; family Pinaceae; genus Pseudotsuga; species Pseudotsuga menziesii. Next base: position 46,114 of record LPNX010047071.1, read on the forward strand.
GTCTTCACCATGTCGGCAACATAATCACCCCATCTATATATTCGTCTGTCGGTGGCAATGGTGTCAACGACTTCTAGCATTTCTAACTTAAGGTCGCTGCCTCAACCTACCAGCGTGAGTGTTATTGCAATGATTTTGGCCACAATCTGTGGCGTTCGGGTTGTGATTTGGCTAATCATCAACCCCTTGGAGTTTTTACTAGAAGGTGACCTAGTGAGCTCTTTGACCAGTCCTTCTCTGATTTCGACTGGTACAGGGTCTCCTCCATTAGCGAGACTGGTCAGCTTGGAGATGACATCTCCAGAGATGTCGACTGGCTTGTCGAAGTAGAACCGACCATTGTGATACCGATTGATGATGAATTTGATAGTAGTTTCCTTCGTGCCACCAAATATGGCCATAAGCGGTGCGTTGGCATAGCCGAAGAGAGTGCTGCATTTGATTTTCTTTCTGCTTGAGTGGCCTTTTTGTCGACAAAGGCCCATTCTTGTATTTCAGTCCATAGCTTTTGCCATGAACCTTCCTATACTTTGGTGTTTTTGATGTTTTTCAGCTTGCGGACTAATGGTGTGTTCGCGGCCTGTATCTCCTTGGCTTTGGTTGAGGCTCTAGTTTGTTTAGGGGCCATTGTGTTGGTTTGGTGGTTGATGTCACTAAGGGGTTCTCAGTTTTTGGTTCAATGGATGCTCTGATACTCTATCTATATAGGTTGTGTTGAATGATCCTTCGACGATCCAGTATTTATAAGCGATGCTGTGGTTGTGTATGGTGATGGGTGTATTAATGGCAGACGTGATGTTCCAGCTGGAATACGCAAGTGTGTGTTAATGGTGGATTGCTTTCGGCGCTCGATGTCATGAATGCGCGATGGGACTATCAAAGTTGTCGGTTGATGTCGGTGATGAGAATGGTCAATGGAAGTAGTTATTCGATGAAAGTGGTCGATGGTGCTAGGTCGATGTTCATGATGGAGGTTGTCGAGATGGTGATTTCCTGTCATTGTTTTCTGTCTGTAGGGTATTATTTTGTTTTTGGAATTTTTAGTTTTTTATGGATTTTGGTTGACGGTTATGGTCATTATATGATTTTTTGTAGATATATATATATATATATTAGTTTCTGTAGCGTTTTAGTTGGGATCCATTAACGAGCTTCCGAAATACTATGCCCTGTAACGTCCTTAGTCGGACTGATCCGCTGGGATATATTTCTTCGACAACGTAAGGTCCCATCCATTATGTGTGGAGATTTTTAGGTTTACCTTTGACCCGACTATTGTATAGTAAAGCAAGGTCTCCGACCGACAGGTTTTTGTTCTTGATGTTGCGGTTGTGCCATGCTTTCTGTTCTTACTTCTGGATTTCTTGGTGTTGTATAGCCATGAGTCAGTGTTCTTCCATCTTGCTGAGTTGAAATAGTCGGTCCTACCTTCCCTGCTCGACATCAACATGTAGTATTTCTGCGATAATAGGTGTCTGTTGTCGAAAGTGTAGTGGAACTACTGCTTATTGTCCATAGACTAGTTGAAAATGAGTTTGGTCGGTCGATCGTTTATAGGCTGTTCTGTATGCCCATAAGACTACAGGTATTTTTTCATCCCAGTCATCCTTGTCAGCATTACATATTTTATTTAATCCTCTTGTTAATGTTTTATTGAATGATTCAATTTCTCCATTCGACTGAGGATGATATGTTTTACTCCGATGGTGGTCGATTTGGAACTGTTCGGTTAGGGTTTTGATAGTTTTGTTGATAAAGTGTGTCCCCTGGTCACTAATTAGGGTTAGTGGACATCTAAATATAGTGATGATATTATCATAGATAAACTTAGCAACTATCTCACTAGAACATGTATCGACCAGTTCAGCTTCTTCCCATTTAGTGACATATTCCACTGCAGTAATGATATACCTTGCACCTGACCTTTTTGCTAGTATAGGAAATGGTCCTATGAAGTCTATGGACTAGATTTTGAATGTCAAACTTGGGTTTACTAATATCAAAGGAATTTTTGTACTAGGCAGGGTTCGACCTAGTCATTGACATCTGTCACATCGACTGAATTTTTTTTTGCAATCTTTGTGGAGTGTCGGCCACCATAATCCTGACTATTGGATTTTATTTGCAGTAGTGTCTTCTTGGAAATGTCCTCCTGCAGTTCCATAGTGTGCTTCATGGATAATGTGGTCTCGTTCATGTTCTAGTACACATCTTCTGAGGATATCATCTAATCCCATTTTGTATAAAAATCCATTGATGAGACTATATGGTGCAGCCTTCATAGCTAAGATCTGTTTTTTCTTGGTGGTCATACCTTTTGGTGCATGTCCATCTTCTAAGAACTGGGCTATTTTTTCTAGTTCTATTGGGACTGCTTCTTTCTGAAATAAATGTGCATTAGGTAAGTCATCATCGTCTCCTGTCGGTTTTTCTCCTATGTATATTTGGTATAAATGGTCAGGACTGACATTTAACTTGCCTCGTCGGACAACAACTTCAAACTCAAATTCTTGGAAAAGAAGTAGCCATCGACAGATCCTGTCATGATGTAGTGCTTTATTGACGAGATACTTCAGAGACTAATGGTCGGTATAGAATATAAATGGATTAGCTAATAGATAATGTCTATATTTTTGTAGGGAAAAGACCATTCATAGGGATTCTCTTTCTATGGTCGAGTAGTTCCTTTTAGCCTTGTTTAATTTTTTTCTACTGTAAACTATGGGATAATCCATTCCATCATCTCCTGGTTGAGTTAGGATTGCTCCTATTGCGATGCTTGATGCATCAATATGGACATGGAATTTGATCGACCAGTTTAGAAACTTTAAGATGGGGGCTTTGACTAGTTTTTTTTTTAATTTTTTGAATGATATGTGGCATTCCTCTATCCAGTTAAAATCTTGATCTTCCCTTAATAGTTCTTCAATAGGATAGGTCATATCTGAATAATATCTTATGAATTTTTTGCAATAGCATGTGTGGCTAGGTAACACCCTGACTTGTTTGGGGTTTACTGGTGGTTTCAAGTCGAGAATAATTTTAATCTTTGCAAAGTCAACGTTAATACCTTCCTTACAGACAATGTGCCCTAATAATATCCCTATGGGGGTCACAAATATGCATTTCTTGATGTTTAGGGAGAGTTGAATCTGTCGACATATCTCCAGCATAAGTCAGAGACACTTGTAATGATCTTTTAGCATGGAGTATATTGTCCAGTCATCAAAGTATACTGCCATGGTCTTGTGAATGTATTCTTGAAATGTTTTAACCACAATTCGAGAGAACACTACAGGTGCATTCTTTTATCCAAAAGGCATAACTTGTAAGCAAAGGAACCAAATTCACACACAAAGGTTGTCTTCTTCTAGTCCTCTTTAGCTATTGGCACTTGGTTATAGCCTGAGAATCCATCTGTAAATGAGTAGCATTCATGTCCTGCAACTTCATTCAAGATTTCATCTGCATAAGGGGTTGGGAATGGGTCTGTCAGTGTTACTTTGTTTAGTTCCCTGAAGTCGACACAAATTCTTAGTCTGGTCGGGTCGTGTTTCTTAGGTTGTACCACCATTGGACTTTCCCATTCTGATTGGTTGATAGGGTAGATGATGCCTACTGCTAACATGTTATCAATTTCCTTTTTGACTATCTCCTTGTATTTGTGAGCTAGTTTATAAGGCCTTTTCTTCATAGGTCGAACATCAGGTTTAGTATCAATTTTCATTTCTCCCATTTCGTGGACTAAGCCTTTGAGGTCTTTGTAATCTATGGCAAATACATCTTGGAATTCCCTTAGTAAGTTCACTATCTCTGTGGTCTATTCTTCGCTCTAGTAGTCACCAATCTTTGCTATTTTTGGTCGATCATCATTTGAGATGTCGAATTCTTTAGTTTTGACTTTAACATCTAGCCATTATGGTGCTTTGGCTTCAATGATCGGTCGAATTCCTTCTTTGGACTGTGAGAATGTGGCAGGGAAGTTGATTGTAGTCATTTTGTCGGTATCTATTTTTTCTGTTGTTTCGGCTTTTAGGATGGTGCAAATAGGTTTTGTTGTTTCGACATGGTTGGATTTCCATCTAAAGCTTTTTCCTTTTGTGTTTTTGTTTTCTAACTGTAATCTTGTCGACTATGGTTTTAGCTATGTTTGTATTTTGTTACATTTCCTTGTCTATCGGGGATCTTGTAAGGGTTTGTTTTCAGTCGGCTGGAAAATTCTTTAATTTGTTTTGCTGTTTCGACCAAATTTCCATTTTGAGGTATAAAGTTGAAATATTTAATAAAATTTTCCCTGAGTTCATGCCATAAGAAGGTTTCACCTCTAGCTTCTTCCATCTTATACCATTTGTTTGGTAAGTCGGCTAGGGTTGATGGGAATAAGTGTGGCCATGCTCATTCATCCTTGTATCCAAGTCTTCTCCACTCATTTTCACAGGTTTTGATATGATCTTCTGGGTTATGTCCTTGAGTGAATACAGGTATCTGAGCTTGTTGGGTTAACTTATTTCCTCCAAACCTTTCGACAAAGTAAGTCGAAGCAGTTGTCCAGGTCTGTAGTCTTGTTTGATGGGTATCCCACCATCTAGCAACTTGTCCTGTAAAAGTTTCAACTAGGCTTTGAAGTCGGCCATGTTCACCAATATTTTTGGAAACTTGTTCGACATGCATGACTGGTGATTCCCTTTCCTTATATCTTGGTAGTTGTGTAGTATTCAGGTTGGTCGGGTGTAAGGTAGGGTGTTTCCTAATTTTCTTTTCAAATATTTTTGGAACAACAGACACTATGAAGCACTATTGGGTGGGCTTTTTCTGCACTTTTTGTATAGTCCAACACCCTCTTGCTTGTGTTTTGTAGTTCTTGATCTCCCAATCATATAATTTGGTGTCTAAGTTATAACCAACTGAGTCTTGGTTACCTAAGTGAAGTTCTCCATGGATATTTGGTTTTGTGTAGTCTACATTGTTGTGGATTTGGTAGAGTTGTCGGACATCGACTTCTTCATCAATAGGTTCAGTCCAAGGTTCCCCTTGAGATGGATGAATGGGTACAATGACCTTTTGTCCATTTCCTTTTAATTTGATTCCTTCCTTGTCCATGGATATGGATGCTCTCATCTTTCTTCCCTAAGGTCGACCGAATAGCGCTGGGAAGGAATTGGAGCCTTCCTTTGGGTCGATGATTTCAAAGTCGACCTTGGTCGAGATTCCTTTTATAGTCATGTTGACATTTTTCCAGACTCCAATGGGTTCAATTAGGCCTTGGTCGGCTAGTTTCAGGTATATGCCTGACTCATACAGTCGAGGTCTTCCCATTTGTTCCCAAGTGTCACGAGTCATGATGTTTACTTGTGAGTTGAAGTCGAGTACTACTTGTCGGACGTGGTAACCTTCGATTTCCAGGTCGACAAGTGGGTCAGCATCACCTTTGTCTTTTTTATTTAAGCTGCAGATGTTCTTTGTTTGTTTTTCAAAGTTGGTACCTTTTATTTCATACAGCAATTCGATGAATTGGGATACTGAATTTTTCGTTTGAACGAGCTGGATTAGTTCATTTATTGTGTTATGTTAGCTATTATGAACGTTTTCTTGTCATGCAATTTCTTTGAATACATTAGTTTCCTCTTTGTATATTTGTTTTTCCTTCAGTGGGTCAAGATAGACATTTTTCTCTTTTATTTTACTGATTCTGGGGTTATCAGCTCCTATTTTTGTTCCTTGTCAAGTTACAATATGTAAATTTTTGGTGGTTATTACATCATTTTTTTGCACACAGGACAAGACATTAACATGTTTTTCATATTAATTTTTTCTAACATGGTAGGGAAATCCTCTAGTGAGTGATCCCCTACCCCACAATGAGTATAGAAATTGAGATCAGTTCTGTCTTTATATGGACAGTCTACGTACCGATGACCCTCTTTATAACATGTGAAGCACTGGATGGGTCGACATGGTCGGTTGTCGCGATTCCCAGGGAATCGACCTCGTCCTCCATAGCCTATGCATCGATTTTCGTACCGGTGCTCATATCGTCGACCATCATATCTGTGACCATTCGGATCATTTGCTAGATTGTTTTGCTCATTATGTTGTGCCACTGCATTCATTTGGTAGACAGCCTGATAGCTTTGTCGGTTCTTGAGGTTCAACTGACAGTCGACCGTGTTATGAATTTTGGTCTTATAGATGGCACACCAGGAGGACTTGCCGTTCTTCATGTTGAACGGGCAATATTTCATCAAGTGATCTCCATGCTCCTGGCAAATGTCGTAAAAGGACTTGGTCTGTACGAATCGAACATCCTGTCGACTGTACTCCTGTCGACAGTTATCTTTGGAATGGCCGGCCGTTGAGCATTTGGTGCACCATATCTCCTGATTCTTGAGGCTTAGCTCCTTCAGAGACTTCTGTACATTCTCAAGCTATTCTTCCAATCTGTGGTCTGTGGGGTAAGCGGGTATGTCTTCGTCCATCTCCACCTGAAGAGCTTTTGTCAGCGTATCTTCGTAAGTTTTGAACGTCTCCAAACTAATGTGTCGACGCACTTTTTGAGATAGCCCTACAAGAAACCACTAGATTAGTAACTGTTCATCTATGACATAATTCAGCTGGTTCAGTAGGTCTTTCCAACACTTATCATAGTCGCGGATATATTCCCCTGGTTTTTGTGATGTGGTTTTTAGTTTTTTCGCGGCCAGGTGCTTAGCATTTGGAGTTTTGAAAAATGACAAAAATTGCACCTTAATCTCGGATTTTGTTTCTCTGGGTTGTCTTTCCAAAAAGGTCATGTACCACGTTAATGCCCTTTTCCTTAAGGCACCTGCAAACTATGCCATTTGTTTATCTTCGTCTGTAACTTGGTTGGCCTCCCAAGTCGACTCGCAGACGAACCAGTGTCGTCTGGGGTCCTCATCCCCCTCATATAGAGGAATGTGAGCCGATCCGTGACCCATGTTTGAATCACTATCACTGCTCTCAAGAGGTGGTGGCGGTGGAGGTGGGGTTGGTGGTGAGGGTGGTGGGGTTATTGGTGTATTCGTCTCTGCGAAAATTTGGTCGACGAAACTTCCGTTCCTGTTGGTTATCGAGTCTTCATCGACTTGCAGTCCGTTGATGTCGAATTCTGCTATCGATGGTCCTCTACAACTATTTGGTTGCAGTTCTGAATGTTTTGTTTCTTCTAAAGCTGTATTTGGTGGGGGGGGGGGCTCCTTCATGTGTCGGTAAGAGCAAGTGGATACTTTGGTGGAAGGGTGCCGCTTGAAAGGTCACCCAATTCCCTTCCTATGGTCGATGTATAATGAGGTGTCGACCAGTGTATGTGTCGTTGCCTAGTCGACTCCATATACTAAAGTCACCAGCTCATAGTTGGAGGTATTCTTCGACAATAGTTTGTATTCGAGTACGCGGATTCAATGGAGAGAGGGTTTTTCCTTCATTGGGAGCTCTTAATTGGAGAGCTTCTGGCTTCTCTATCCACAATTCTTCCTCCGTAGGGGATGCTTCTTGTTCGATGCCTTCCTCATGTCGGTCATGACCCGACTCAGGTGGATTCTCTTCTCTGTCAGTCGCCCTAGGACTCCTTCCTCTGTGCAACTCTAAGGCTCTTTATCGTCTTCCTTCCCTCATCTGTTGTCTTTCTTCTCTCTCTATTTTCTGAATGTCCAACATACCTTTGTATGATAGTATTCTCTTGAGTTCCCTTTTAGTCAACTTCTCATTACTGGTGACTGGTATTTGGTTCTAGTTGACTAGGATCCACTATACTCTATCTCGACATATGACTAGCTACCCCCCCATAGCCTACCCAACGCTTTTTAGAAAGCCCGAATAGTTCGGTCTATTTACTTAGGAAGTATTCCCACTCCCTTTCTGCAATGAATTTTTCTCACTTCCTCTACTTCTCCACCCAGTTAGAGTTTGATGGTAGTTCATGAAGTGATGGAAAAGGTTTGACAATATGTCCTACTCCTTTCTCGATCAAGAATTTGAACAGCAAGGTCGGTAGGGAACACAAAAATTGTTCGGTGAGATCTATGTAAAATTTCTCCTTGACTATTTCCACCGAAGTTCTATCTTTGACTGCTTGCTCCTCATAGAAGTTGTCGGCAATTTTCTCAAACCACTCCGACAAGTTTGTTCTACCTCCGCGGATCAATTTTTCTAGCAACCGTTGTTATTTAATCCCATCCGGCTTTCTCATCTAGGAATTTATTCAAAATTTGGGGTACTGATTCGACAAAGTTTTCATGTGTCTCTGTGAAAAATATTTCTTTTGCTTGTGCGATTGTTAATCTGTTCCTTCGCGTGTAATTCTACAAATAGTTTGCAACTTTACGTTCCCACCAGTCCTTAATCTCTTGCTTTGGTATCATCTGTTTGCATACATTCCAGTCGTGTACTACCAGCAACGAAACCAATGTTGTAATCTCACAGATCACATAAGGTTACCAATAATACACATTAAAACATATATAAATAAAACAAAGACAAGAGATAAGAACAAATATGTGAATAATAGATTATATTATACAAATAAGTCCATACAACACAAAGAACTGATATGAGTTCTCATCTGGCTCAACAGCCTAATATATATGATTACAGAACAATTACAAAATAACTACCTATTGGTTCGGTGAATTGACATGACCTTAGGTGTTCGACATAATCTCTAGCTTTAGTCGGCCGACCGACATAGTCGGTTGATCGACTAAGTCGGCCCATCGACTTAGTCGGCTGATCAACCAAGTCGGCTATCGTTCAAGTCGACTTATCAACTTGCTCCTTCTACAATCATCGATTGTAAATCATTTAGGCAGCGGAAGAAGCTCACTATTTATTTTAAGGATTTACAGTGAAAGAAAACCACCGTAGACACATGGCATAATCTTGTGATTTCAGGTCTGCAAAACCAGTCTACTCAATCCTTCCCTCCACTGATCCTGAAGCAATAAACTACCTACTACCCCATTAATCAAACCACTAATATAAAGAATCATGCAACCCATAACCTGTAGATACATGTCCCTACTTCAGTAACATCTCCAACATTAAGTGCGCACCTAGCTCCATATAAGTCATGCCTATTGCATCCAACCACGTGGCATCCACATTAATTGGTGTCAAATTCCTTTATAAGCCATCTTTCTCTCATTTTCAAATTCAAAATTCTTGGCTAATATTTTGACCTCCTATTACCCTCAAGGTATTACCCTCTATTCTACCACCTCACAGTCAAAAGTATAATTTCTATTGCTTTTACCATGGAGGTGCCTCCATTAGCTTCATCATCATTCTCTGTTCCATATTCACCTATCATAACTTCTATAATTCTAGAGGAGAACCTATCAAATGCCCTTTTAGAGGTTTCTGATACTATGACTTCCATTTAAAATATGCACCATGTAGCTATGGAGGATAAAAAAAGGTTTGAAGCTAGATAAGACCTTTTTTACATATGGGAATCAAGGTTTCCTCTCATGGTCATCCTCTCAATGCGACATTCTCCAAAATTTGTGGGTTGGTGTATTGATCTTTATTCAAAAGAAAGCAGTGTGGTTTTGGCATGAGATGAAACATCGATCTTCCCAATAAATAAATAATTCATTGAGAAGATGATGGTAATTCCAAAAGGAATTTCACAAAACAATTTCACCGAAGAATCATTGAGCATCAAGTACAAGGAGCTCTCCCCTGAAGAAAAGGTTAATTTTATTTAAATTTTGATGCCTCCAAATGTCGAGTTGCCAGAGAGGGAACCTCCCTACAAACTGGAAGTTTCTGTCGAGTTTCCTAGAATTGACAAGTCCCTTATCTATCAATTAATCACATTTACTGGTGACCAATTAATAAATGAATCAGTCCTTGGTATACTCCTTGTTACACCTAAAATTGGTTTATATGGTCAATCCCCTGAAGTGATATGGCCAAACCATATTTTAAGTATATTTTTCCCCAACTCTAGGAGACCTGATGCATCCTGCCTCCTAACATAGGGAATCAGGCCTCCCTGACACCTTTTACCTACTAACATAGTGCATTGATGACACTTGTTGCCTCAAGACAAAGAGTGTCAATGAAGCTTGTTCAGGTAGAAGAAGCGGCAATGTTGTCAAAAAGCTAAAAAGATAATACTTCGACAACCTTCTAGATGAAATTCCTCATGGAGGCTTATCCTAACTGCTTGGAGTAGTTGACACTCATGCCCCTAGCCTCTATGGATCATTCCTGACCTTCCTCCCAAAATATCTCAACCCCTTTGGGATTCCTTTGGCCTATATATATAAGCTTCACTTCATGGATAGGGGGAGGTAAGAGAACCAAGAGATAATCTTTATGTTGTTGGAATCATTGTTGGTATAGAGAGGCAAAGAGTGTGGTTGTGAGTGAAACTTGTAGAGCTTGTAGAGTGTGGGTGAAAGTGATGTCAAAGGAATTGTGAGAACAAAGCTTCAACGTCAAGTATTTGGTTGTATCTTTCTTCTCTTATACTGTTAATACAAACACGGTCCCCTTTCTCATGAATGATTTTTGTTAATATCTATTGTTCATTACTCTTCTCCTTGACTATTAGTATAGATCGTGGAATTGTCTTGTTTCTTTCACTATTGTATCGTGTCCTTCATACTCTTTTGCAGGTATAGATAATCATAGGAGAATTACAAGGAAAGGATCACCTTCATCGTTGAGGTAAGAAAGATTTTCTTTCAATTGGTTCCATGTTCTAGGGAAAAGATGCATTACTATGAGTTTTTGTTCTACATTTTCCCCATGTAAACTAGGAAAACAATCTTGTCTGCATTGATTAAATTTTTTTGATAAAAAAACTGGTGGCCAACCTAGAGGTCCACCATCGAGAGGCCCACCTAAAGGTCTGCCATTCGAAGGCCCACCTGGAGGTCTGCCATCTGGAGGCCCACCCAGAGATCCACCACCTGGAGGTCCACCATCTGGGTTCCCACCTGGAGGCCCACCACCCATAGGACCATCAAGTGGATCATTTGGAAACCAACCACAATTGAATCAACCTATTATAGGAGGATCATCAACACCTGTTTATCAATCCACTTAAGGACCTACTGGTACTTAGATGCCTTATCAATATTACTAGTGCTCACAACCTAATCAACAGCTGATCTTTCTGGATAAACTTGATCTACTAGATTTGGCACTATTTATCAACGACCCTATTCACCATGATCCTTCATGGCCCTCTATTCTAGTAAATTTACCTTGAGATATACCCAATTCTAACTACAAAGCCAGCAAGGACCCCAAAAACCACATTATGACCTATCAGTTTTGGTATTTTTCCAACTCTCTAATGGATGGTTCTATCCGTTTGAGACTTTTTCAAAGAACTCTCACTAAGAGCATTGCCAAGTGGTATATAGAATTTCCTCAACACCCTTTTTGGTATTTTAACACCTTAGCAATGGTGTTTTTGACACATTTTCAACTCCCAATTTGGTACAAAATGAGTATGAATATTTTGACCTCGCTCCGCCAAGCCACTTCCACCCATATATCTGATCATACATGAGTGGAGATGAAGACAGAGGTTGATAAAAGACCCCATACCCGACCAATTATGCATCGATTGGTTCACTAAGTCATTGCTTCCAGCCATTACCTGAGATGTTGCCATGGGAGTTGTTGTCACCAAAGAACAAGCCATCAGCTGAGCTTAATACCTAGACTTGGTTTATTCATAGTCATGCACTTGGTATGACCTGATCCCACACGCTCCCCATCCTACTACGGACCCCTCAAGACCTTCAATAGAACCACCATCCGATGGTGTACTTGGTTTTGTTCAAACAAAGTCAGTGGCTAAATCCCCAAAAAATGAAAACAAACTCGCTAGCCAGACCGCCACAAATCCCAAGACCACTTCTACTCTGGTTTCCTCTACCAAGGTAAATGTCATTCAAGCCTCAGAATCTTCGGGAATGAAAAAGAAAGGAAATAATAAATCAAAGAAATCTGAAAATCAACAGTAGAGTAATAAAACACAAAACACAGATTTTGAATCTAAGAATAAGAGAAAGGAAAAATTTCCCTACTTCTTATGTGGAGGTGACCACTTCACCAAAGAATGTCCTTGGCGTGAAGAGGTCATCATGTTTTTGAAAAACACTCACACCCTGACAGTCTTGATCGATCCTTTACCTACCCAACATTAATTGATTAACCATCTATCCTTCCACAAGTCTTCTTCATCTTCTATAGATGAGGTTAAAATGATGTCTAGTTAATCGGTTAGTCTTACCACCACATCCCAAAACTATGACCCTCCAAAAAACAAAGAGATAACACTTCAACTAATAAACCTACGGTTTCCACTCCTCCTACCAACAATATTCATATTGAAAAACATGTTCTTGACACAGTCTTTCGGAAACCAAAGAGTATGATTCAAAAATTGATATTTAACTCGAGTGAATGGGTTGTTCAATACTACTATGTAGTAGAATATTTGGCTCAGGCACCATGTGCCATGTCCACCCTTGAAGTACTCTAAACATGTCCTACGCAGAGGAATAACTTGTTGTCAGTTCTTAGAGTTATGGATCTTGAAAATAGTAATATTATCACCATTAAAATGGATGATTTTAAGTTAAGGCTCTCCCATGAGTTAGCTTTCCAACTGTCTACGAAAGTCATTGGGAAGAAATTCCATCGCACTGTGTTCGATGAAGGTGCCTCGAATTTTGTCATGTCTCTATCATTTTGGAGAGCTATAGGATCCTTTGAAATTAACCATTCACCTATGACTCTGAAGGCCTTTGATGGTCATCGGTTTCAACCTTATGGATTACTGTCCTCTCTCCTGATTAAACCAGGGGGAAAATTAGTGTCCATCCATGTCGAGGTTATCGATGTTCCTTGAGACTACAATCCCCTCATAGTTAGGAATTGGTTCTACATGATGCATAAAATTTCTTCATCAGTGTTTTGAATGGTCCAATTCCCATTCCAATGGAATATTGTTGCGATTGATCAATTGGAATATTTTTGTCCAGACACAAGTTCTAATTTTGCGAACAATTTCCTGCTCTTGGCCTCTTCGGCTCTGCAATATCAAAACGTATGGGTAGGTCTTCTCAAATATTCCTCACTTCTAGGAATATTTCCATTAAAAAATCTTTGTGAGAAATTGCTTCTCAAGTTATATCTAGGAGCTAGAACAATTTCACCATCAAAGTGTTTGACAAAACATGCAAGAGAAAAACAAAGAGACTGAAAATAACTTGAATAGAACATGTGAAAGGTGCTAATATCTAACCATTATATTACAGCACACATTGAAGATGTGTATGATACATATTTGTAGTACATTGGACAAATTCAAGAGGCTCTGGAAGCCAGTTGGAGTTGTACATGTGTCATGGTGAGATTTGACGTCAATCCCCCATAGGTGGACCAAAGGAGCTCCAACTCAGCCCAAACAGTCACAAAACCTCATGTGAACATTGATGGAGTGTCTTGGGTCATTAATGGGTCCTAGTCATGCGTGGGTGAGAATATAGAGGTGAGTGGGGTGCTCTAGGTAGCAATAAATGCTCCTAGGAGAGAAAAATCAGGCTAGATACACCATTAGCGCACTTGGTTAAACTTGGACCCCACAAATCAAGGAGGTAGTGCCCCAATGCATTAATGAGGGTGCACATGGGATATTTTGACCAACTAGGGTGTTGTTGTAGGTGTGAACATGCCAAATTAACCAGATATATTGTAGAATTAACCCTCCTAAGTCTAAACCATAGGATATCATTACAATTCAGGAAAATGAAATTATCCTAAGGTATAAACTATGTACTAAGGATGTATTACTGCTCCAACACCCCCCCTTAATATAGAATTAGTACTTCTCATGATTTTGAGGCCTTGGAAACTAAGGCACAAGTCACCTTTTACAAATTTTATTGATCCATGTAAAAGAGGTAAGGAGGAAAACCTCACGGGACAAAACCTCCCCTCAAAAAATGGATTATGACATAGAAACAAAATCTGCATATACTCCAAACTAAAAAATGTCTACAAGAATATTCTTCTTGGGAAGAAGTGGAATGTGCTCGACCAACTCAAGAATAGCTGCATCATGAATCCTTAGACCATGTACAAAAACTGAAATGCACTGATGGGAGAGCGAATGGTGCTCTTCAAACTTGAACTTTGAACCTAACAAAATACCATGCCTGAAAGAGACTGAAAATGCTTGAGAATAGGTGACCCCAAGCGATTCATAAGGATATTGAAGCATCAACTTCGAATGGAGGTTGTAATCAACTGGAAGAATGTGGAACAAGAGTCCCAAATGTGTCATTGTGATGGCAAAGGCTTCTCCATCTTCATATGAACTTGAAGGAACTCTACTAGTGATGGTGGAGGGATATATGGGAAAAATAGTGTGAAGAAATGAAATATTTTCACTTGACATCCAAATCTCTCCATCTCTCAAACTAGTACTCTCATGTGAAGAAAACCCATCTTCTAGAGAAGGCTTGCTATGAACATCAACTAGCAATACATCTAACCCATTCGTAACAGAAGACATAGAGGACAAGGGTGTAGAATGGATCGATAAATTTTCAGTAGTAGTGATGGAATCAACTCGTATGCTCTCTTCACAAAACATAGCTTCTTGAAAAGGAGAGGAGGATACAGAGGAAGAAACTTGATCTGGTTCATTTTCTGAGTCTTTGGCTACTTCTTCTTCTTCATTTCAAACAACTTCTTGAGAGGTCGAGATCATAGGAAGAACACATAAGGAGGTTCCCATTTGCTTGCTCTCCATGTAGCTCACATCTTCTTGCTGCATGCCAAGAGCTTCATCCAGATTTATCCAAAGCTCGAATGGGTAATCAACAGAATCAAGGAGGTAGCACATTGTAGGAGGTATAGCTAGACACATAGCTCCGTAGGCTCTATCATTGTCATTAAGCCAAGCATCCTTCTCTTGACATGACTCTGGTTCTCTCACGGCACCAATGGACACATCATAGAGACATTGTCTCTTGAGATATGCACACATCTTTGAATTCCATTCAAAATAGTTGAATGGGGAAAGGAGAGGAACAACTTTCAAATCCATGAAGTTGTTGTAAAAACCTGCAATGAAAAACACTCACATAAACTAGAAATATTCCCTAAACAACAACTCAATCTCACAATATTAGTTGTGGATCCAAATCGCTCGGATACCATGTAGAAATTGGTTCTCAAGTTAGATCTAGGAGCTAAAACAATTTCACTATCAAATTGTTTGGCAAAACATGCAAGAGAAAAACAAAGAGACTGAAAATAGCTTGAATAGCACATGTGAAAGGTGCTAATAACTAACCATTATATTATAGCACACCTTGAAGATGTGTATGATATGTATTTGTATTACATTAGACAAATTCGAGAGGATGTAGAATCCAATTGGAGTTGTACATGTGTGATGGTGAGATTTGACCTCAATCCCCCCTAGGTGGAGCAAAGGAGCTCCAACTCAGCCCAAACAGTCACGAAACCTCATGTGAACATTGGTGGAGTGTGTTGGGTCATTAATGGGTCCTAGGCATGCATGGGTGAGAAGATATAGGTGAGTGGGGTGCTCTAGGTGGCAATAAATGCTCCTAAGAGAGCTAAATCGGGCTAGATACATTACTAGCGCACTTGGTCAAACCTGGACCCCACAAATCAAGGAGGTAGCACCCCAATGCATTGATGAGGGTGAAAATGGGCTAGTTTGACCAACTAGGGAATCGTTGTAGGTGTGAATAGGACAAATTAACTAGATATATTGCAGAACTAACCCTCCTAAGTCTAAACCATAGGATATCATTGCAATTCAAGAAAATGAAATTGTCCTATGGTATAAACTATGTACTAAGGATGTATTACTGATCCAACACTCCCCCTTAATCCATACTTAGTACTTCTCATGATTTTGAGGCCTTGGCAACTAAGGCACAAGTCACCTTGTACAAATTTTATTGATCCATGTAATAGAGGTAAGGAGGAAAACCTCATGGGACAAAAACTCCCCTCAGAGGATGGATTATGACATAGAAACAAAATATGTATATACTCCAAAATAAAAAATGTCTAAAGGAATCTTATTCTTGGGAAGAATTGGAATGTGGTCAACCAACTCAGGAACAACTGCATGATGAATCCTTAGACCATGTAGAACAACTGAAATGCATTGATGGGAGAGAGAATGGTGCTCTTCAAACTGGAACTTCGAACCTAAAAAGATGACATGCCTGAAAGAGACTCAAAATTTTTGAGAATATGTGACCCTAAGTGATTCATAAGTATCTTGAAGCATCAACTTCGAATGGAGGTTGTAATCAGTTGCAAGAATGTGGATCAAGAGTCCCAAATGTGCCATTGTGATGGCAAAGGATTCTCCATCTTCATATGAACTTGAAGGAAATATAATAGTGATGGTGGAGGGATATACATTAGAGGAAATGTCAAATCAAAATGGGCCTCCTAAGGAAAATTAATAAAATAATAGTTAAAATAATAAAATAATATTTATTAATTTTGGAGGAAGAAAAGAAAAACCTACTTTTTTGTTCGTATTTTCGACAAATCTCCTTGTGTTTTTACTCAAATTTCAATTGGGAGAGCTTGTTGGATGTGGATTTAAATTTTGCATCCAATGAGTACCCACTCGGCATACTTTTGACTAGCCCCACTACCCCAAAAACAAGAAAAACCTAAAAAAATGTGATGATGACATCATCATCACATTTTTTTAGGTATTTCTTATTTTTGGGGTAGAAGGTCCCGTCAAAAGTATGCTAAGTGGGTACTTGTTGGATGTGGAATTTAAATATGCATCCAATGAGCTCTCCTGATTGAAATTTGAGTAAAAACACGTGGAGATATGTCGAAAATACGAACAAAAAAAGTAGTTTTTTTATGATACCTATCTCCAAATTTATATTAAAAAATTATTTAAGAGGTGCTCCCTTTTTTGAATTTTAAAGAATTTTGATTGGAGAATATATGACGACATGGAATTTGTATTATTTTTCGAAGGCCCATTTTAAATTGAAATTTACTCTAATGTGGGAAAAATAGTGTGAAGCAATGAGAGATCTTCACTTGACATCCAAATCTCTCCATCTTTTGAACCGGTACTCTCATGTGAAGAAAACCCATCTTCCAGAGAAGGCTCACTATGAACATCAACTAGCAATACATCTAACCCATTCATAACAGAAGACACAGAGGAGAAGGGTGTAGAATGGATAGATAAATTTTCGGCAGTAGTGATGGCAGCAACGCGTATGCTCTCTTCATGAAACATAGCTTCTTGACAAGGAGAGGAAGCCATAGAGGAAGAAACTTGAGCTAGTTCATTTGCTGAGTCTTTGGATACTTCTTCTTCTTCATTTCTAACAGCTTCTTGAGAAATGCAAGAGGCTGAGATCATAGGAAGAACACATAAGGAGGTGCCCATTTGCTTGCTCTCCATGTAGCTCACATCTTCTTGCTACATGCCAAAAGCTTCATCTAGATTTTTCCAAAGCTCGAATGGGTAATCAGCAGAAACAAGGAGGTAGCACATTGTAGGAGGTATAGCTAGACACATAGCTCCATAGGCTCTATCATTGTCATTAATCCAAGCATCCTTCTCTTGACAGGACTCTAGTTCTCTCACAGCACCAATGGACACATCATAGAAACATTGCCTCTTGAGATATGCACACATATTTGACTTCCATTCAGAATAGTTGAATGGGGAAAGGAGAGGAACAAATTTTGAATCCATGAAGTTGTTGTAAAAACCTGCAATGAAAATCACTCACATAAACTTGAAATATTCCCTAAACAACAACTCAACCTCACAAGATTAGCTGCAGCTCCAACTCACTCTGATACCATGTGAGAAATTGCTTCTCGATTAGTTAGATCTAGGAGCTAGAACAATTTCACCATCAAAGTGTTTGGCAAAACATGTAAGAGAAGAACAAAGAGACTGAAAATAACTTGAATAACACATGTGAAAGGTGCTAATATCTAACCATTATATTACATCACACCTTGATATGTGTATGATACATATTTGTAGTACATTGGACAAATTCAAGAGGCTCTAGAAGCCAATTGGAGTTGTACATGTGTCATGGTGAAATTTGACCTCAATCCCCCCTAGGTGGACCAAAGGAGCTCCAACTCAGCCCAAACAGTCACAAAAATGCATGTGAACATTGGTGGAGTGTGCTAGGTCATTAATGGTTCCTAGGCATGCGTGGGTGAGAAGATAGAGGTGAGTGGGGTGCTCTAGGTGGCAATAAATGCTCTTAGGAGAGCCAAATCAGGCCAGATACACCACTAGCGCACTTGGTCAAACCTGGACCCAAAAAATCAAAGAGGTAGAGCCCCAATGCATTAATGAGGGTGCACATGGGCTAGGTTGACCAACTAGGGGGATATTGTAGGTGTGAACAGGCCAAATTAACCAAATATGTTGCAAAATTAACCCTTCTAAGTCTAAACCATAGGATATCATTGCAATTCAGGAAAATAAAATTAGACTAAGGTCTAAAATATGTAATAAGGATGTATTATTGCTCCAACAATCCTCCCTCCCTTTCACAGGTCGTGTATGTGAGCATGATCTCCTCTAGGAGTATAACACTTTCGATAAAGGGAAATCAATTGTTGATTTGACATCTTTCAGACATTTTGAAGAGACTTACCAGGATATCCAGTCCACTAGTGACCGCACCCTTAATGATCATCTTTTGGTGGCATATGACCTTTATCACCTGCCATATTGGTTAAATCTCCCTCCCATCTCTAGATTATATTTTGCAACCTCTTATGTATGATGAATCCATCAAGGAAGTCATGTATTTAGATGAGATTCCTTGGAAATACCATAATCACCTATCGTCTTTCCTTCACAGTTACCAAATGGTAGAAGATCATTTTGAAACATTGATTTCATCTGATATTGTAACTACACCTCAGTCACCGGTACTCATTCACTCTGTTGATTCTGAGGGTAATCTGAGTAACATTACTAAGACCATTTTGGTTGAGATATCAATAAAACTTGGAGTTGCAGAGAATATTCACTTGGGATGGAATTGTTCTCCTTTGGAACTTTGGTCTTATATGACCCTTTTTAGCGAATTTAGAGACATTTTTCTTGTATGTATGAAGAAACAACAGGGATAGATCCTTCGATCATCATTCATGAGATCGAGACTTACCCTAATGCCAAACTAGTCTATCAAAAGTTATGTCAAGTACATCCATGAAAAGCAATGACCATTAAGGAAGAAGTTGAAAATATTCTCAGGGTTGGGTTCATTTACCATGTATCATTGACATAATGTGTTTCTAATATTGTTCCTGTGAACAAAAAATAGGGAATGATTAGGGTTTGTATCGATTTTTGACATCTTAATAGGGCTTGTCCCAAGGATAATTTCCCTACTCCTTATATCGATCAAATCATCGATAAATACACCAAGAGAGTCATATTTTCATTCATGGATTGACTTTCTGGCTATAAACAGATAGAGATACTCCCTTCTCATTAGCATAAGACAACCTTCATTTTCTCATTGGAGACCTTTTCCTATAGAAAGTCACCTTTTGACCTAAAAAACGATGGTACTACCTTTCAACAAGCCATGTATTATGATTTCCATGACATCAAACATATCCTGGAATTGTACCTCGATGACTTACCTGCTGATACAAAGCATCGCGGACACCATGCTGACCATATGAGAGCCAATTTTCTCTAGTGTCTCCATTAAAAAAATCGGTTGAACCCACACAAATGTGTTTTTTGTGTTGAGACTAGCAGACTGCTTAGCTTCATTGTTTCCAAGGATGGAATCTGTATAGACCCACTGAAAATTAAAGCCATCTTGTCCCTACCACCACCTACCAATGTTATCTAACTTGAAATTTTGCAAAGGAAGGCAAATTTTCTGCTTCATTTTGTCTGTAACTACGTCGAGAAGACACACGGTTTCATGCGTTTGTTAAAAAAGGATACACCCTTTGTTTGGGATGAATTTGCACAACGTCCATTTGACACTCTCAAACATGCAATTACACACACACCTGTGTTGCATCCACTTGACTACACATTAGAGGAAATTTCAACTCAAAATAGGCCTCCTAAAAAGAATTAATAAAATAATAAAATAATAGTTATTAATTTTGGAGGAAGAAAAGAAAAAAACTACTTTTTTTTTGTATTTTCGACATATCTCCTTGTGTTTTTACCCAAATTTCGATCGGGAGAGCTCGTTGGATGCGGAATTAAATTTTGCATCCAACGAGTACCCACTCAGCATACTTTTGACGGACCCCGCTACCCCAAAAACTAGAAATACCTGAAAAAACATGATGATGATATCAATGATGATATCATCATCACATTTTTTCAGGTATTTTTGGTTTTTGGGGTAGTGGGGTCTGTCAAAAGTATGCCGAGTGGGTACTCGTTGGATGCAGAATTTAATTCCGCATCCAACGAGCTCTCTCGATCGAAATTTGGGTAAAAACACGGGGAGATATGTCGAAAATACAAACAAAAAAGTACTTTTTTTTATGACACCTATCCCCAAATTTATATTAAAAAAGTGTTTAAGACCTATACGGTATTTCAAATTTAAAGCAATTTCATTGGCTAACACATGATGACATGGAATTTGAATAAAAGTTAAAAGGCCCATTTTGAGTTGAAATTTCCTCTAATGCCAGGTACTACTCCTTGTATGTGGTTGTGTCATTAACTACCATCAGCATTGGTACAAGTTCAAATGGATGCAAAGGACTAGGAACATGTGATTTATTACCTAAGTAAGAGTCTCCTTGAATTTGAAACTTTTTATTCTCATGTTCAGAAGTTGTCTTTGGCCACAGTCATCATGGTCCAAGAATTTCGTCACTACATCTTGCTCTACACAACTACTGTGTACGTAGATTCTAACCCCGTATATTACATCTTGACTCGTCAGGTGCTTGGGGAAAAATACTTTCATTGGATTATTATTCTTTAGGAATTTGAATTATAATTTGTTAAATCCATTTCAAAGAATTCCATTTTCTTTGCAAAGCTTATGTGTGATCTTCCCCGTATTACTGAGGATCTGTAGCCCTTGGGATTTATTACCCGATGAATCCCTGTTCCTCATTAGTACATCTAACCACTGGTATGGATATTTGATTTTATATCTCCAGACTCAAATATTTTAACCTAATTCAACCTGAGACGAACACCATTGTATCCTTCATCATGCCAAGTACTATCTTATCATCAATGATAGATTGTACCATCGTGGCATTGATGTAATTTCTTGGAATTTCTTAACTCATGAAGAGGCTGAAATATCCTTGAATGACTATCACTCTGGACCATGTGGGAGTCATCTTTTTGGGATGGCTACTGCTCATAATTTTTTTGAGTTGGTTACTTTTGGCCCTCAATCTTCAAATATTGCATGGAGGCTATGAAAAAATTCCCACCCTGCCATCTTTTTCAATCCAAAAACTGCACCCACCTTGCTCATTTACATCCTGTCATTATTGTCGGAACTTTTTTGAAATGGGGCATTGATTTTATGCATTTTAATTTTGCCTCATCTATGGGGCATGGTTACATCATTATAGCCATGGAATTATTTACAAAATGGGTTGAGGCGATGCCTACATATGTCGAAGATGGAAAAATTGCCGCCCTATCTCTCTTCAATCACATAATCGCTAGGCTTGGATTCCCTCAAGCCATTATGATTGATCATTGTTCACATTTTCAAAACAATAGGATGTCGAAACTAAGTGCCAAACTAGGTTTTCATCATGATAAATCTACACCCTACTACCCGCATGCTAATGGTCTAGTTGAAGCCATTAATAAGGGTGTTGAAAACTATGCTTGAACGGATGGTAGAACAAGCCAAGTCCAATTTCTATTTACAATTGTTTTATGCATTATGGTATTATAGGACTACTGTTAAGATATATACCGGCTTGAACCTGTTTCAATTGGTGTATGGGCTAGAAGCTACTCTCCCAATCAAATGTGAGATTCCTTCTTTGAAACTTGCTATAGAACTACTACCCAATACCACTTTAGAGAAAGAACGATTCTTGTACTTGAACAATCTTAATGAGACTCGTTGAGATGCCACCTTACCTAATGAGGTACATAAATGACAAATTAAATCTCAGTATGACCGATCCATTCAATCTTGCCTCTTCAACAAAGGTGATCTGTTCCTGACATATGGCCAGAAACATGATAAATTGGGAGGTGGAAAATTAGAATCCATGTGGCATGGGCCTTACATTGTTAGTTGTGTCTTAGAGAAAGGAGATTATGAGCTAATATACTATGGAATACTGTTAGGTGAGCCCCGAAATGGGATTTACCTCAAGAAGTACTATGTCTAGGTCATCTAACAATATGTACTATGTACATATTGTTTAAAGAGTCTTGTGTGTAGTTTGGATTATGAATTTGTTGTGAATGTAATATGTGTCTTAGGTAAGCCTTCTTATACAATGTTGTGTTTAAATGGAGAAATGGCCGCTTACTCTAGATTTGTGGATGGTGCCAGTTGTTATGCTATGAATCTTGCATCGATAGCTTAGGTATTGTATTCCCTTACTGATGATTTGGTAAGATGAGGTGGAACTTGTATGGGTCCCACTAGAAACAATCTTGCAGAGTACCATGCAATGATTGGTTAATTAACTGAAGCTTTAACTAGTGATGCGAGTTATATTATGATTTATCTAGATTCAGAGTTAGTTGTGGATCAGCTGAACCAGGTCTACACCATTAGGAACCCTTTACTTCTTCATATGTTCTCGAGGTTTCATATTTTAGAAAGGTATTTTGAATGTGTATCCTACCATCACATCCTAAGACATTTGAATGTAGTGGTTGATTCATTAGGAAATTATGTTTTGGATTGGTACTTAAATCATGTATAAAAGATCATAAAATAAAACACATATAGGTATCCATTCATACACAGACATGTATGTAAAAAGAGTTTCATATATAACCGATACTGATACAAAAACTGGAGCAATAAGCTTCCGGTGTACCCAAAATTTGGAACCATCAAGTTTCTAGTACATCAAAGGGTAAAAATATGAAGCTTCAAATATTTTAGTATGTATACAATACAAAAATAGGAGTCACTATGGACTAACCCTCATGCTCATGATAACACATAACAACATGAGCCACTCTACGGAGTAGCCTCCCAAAACTCCCTGAGACTCCTGCAATATGGAGCTGATAACGCTTGGGAAGGTTGTCAATAGAGATGTTAGGAAACTCCGCAGTCAACCTCTGGAGGTTGTCTTCAATTTATTGAAGCTCCTATTCTTCCTCTACATTCCTGATGGCTATATATCTAACCACCCCTCACCTTTTGATAGGAGAGGCCCCTGCAGGTCTAGATTGACTGCTGTCTGTAAAATTGTAGGATGTGTCTTAGTATCACCAAAAATACAAAAAAATGAGATATGATATAAAACAAAAAAAACACAATGAGGTAGTATCCTTCATGCCTTGGTCGTCCCACCAATCTCCCTCAGGAAACGGAATATCAGGGTCACCCTTGCTGTCAATCCTCGCATATGCGTAGTCCTTACACAACATAATTTCAACCCAAAATATGACATCTTGCATGTTTGAAATTCGACACTTCTCAGTCGCATCTTCAACACATGCAATTTTTTTTACCATCGGTGGCATAGCGTCGGATATTCGACATGATACCTAAGTCAGTCAAATATATGACGCCACAGGGTGTCGCCTATTCAACAGTTATCTGTTTCAAAGTGTCACTAAAAACTTGCACAAACCGTTGAATATCCAATGCCTACCGACACTTGAAGGGTCAGCCTTCCGACGGGCTGAAGTGTCGGAGCCATGGCCACACTGTTGGTGTTTTTTTCGGAAAGTGTCAAATATATGACGCCTCCCGACACTTGAAGGGTTGGTCTTCCAATGGGCTGACGTGTTAGAGTCATGGCAATGCCATCAGATTTTTCCTGAAAGCATTGAATATTCGACATGAAAGGTGTTGGAGGTTTAATAAAAAGAATCAGTTGAATGTCGGATGAAGGTGTCGGATCTTTAACAAAAGCATCGGATGAAGGTGTCAGATCTTTAACAAAAGCATCGGAACATCGTCGAAAAAGTGACGCCGGGTGGTAGATTTAACAAAGCCAAAAATAATAGGTTTCCATTCAGGAAGCGGTGTAGTGTAGTTCACTTAAATATGTAGTAACAATGGTAACATTTGAATGTCTTGAACGCACGAATATTTTGTGATATTTTACAAGAAGATGGGAAATTTCAAGATGTTTTACTTGTACCTTATCTGTTTGAAAAATATGATTTCCATCTATCAAATGACACAGTAAGGCCATGGTAAGCAAGTTATCTTCACCAAATACTCAATAATTATTTCAGATTCAATTGATGGTTCAAAGATTTCACTTGGAAAAGTTGATCACAAAAATAAATTGTATGTTTTTTCAAAGCTTTTGCTTAAAACTCCTACTTTAGCTTTGTTAATGCATTCTAATGATGTTAGTAAGTTATGGCATGATATGTTTGGGCATATTAACTTACGTTAATTGCATCAATTAATCAAACAAGATGGGATAGTGGGGTTGCCACCTATATCCTTTCTTAGATGGAGTTTTTCCAATATATACTCTTGGTAGGCACCTTGAAGAGAGATTTGAGAAAGGAAAGGCTAAGAGAGCCACATCACTTCTTGAGTTTGTGCCCGGTGACATTACTGGTCCCTTTCCTCACCTATCTATGAATAAATAAATATACATACTTACTACTAACCTTCATTGATTACATCTCTATATTCACAGGGGTCTACTTCTTAAAACACTAAGTTGATGTGTTTGCTTGTCTTTGGGATTTTAAAGCTCTTGCAAAGAAACAATCTAGTAAGAGGATCAATATCCTTCACATAGATAATGGTGGATATTATTCCAATAAATATGTAAATAATCTATATCCTTTTCATTTACAATTCTTTACCTAACAACTCTTACAACATATCAGTATGGTATGCTTCTATATATTTTTTTCATTCTAGAGCACACACTTTGCCGGTGATCATTGAATTTTATGCATCAAAATAATCTAATTAGTGTTTTAGATATGATAGATTTTCACTCAACATGTCCAAATGAGTGATGATATAGAATCATTTTGTCAAACATATAAATAAAATGCATGCTCAAGTCCAAGTCAATTGAAGGACTAAAATGTAAAATATAAGTAGTTTGTGGATGCCCAATGGAGACATAAATCACTTGAGAAGAACTCAGGACATTATAAAGGATAGAAAAATAATTTAGTTGTCAATTAAAGATAAGGGCCAAAGATAAATTTTGTTATTTACAAAGAACTTCCTAAATGCAATAAAGGATGCCAAGGAGTGTTATGAAATGGTGCAAATTAGAGTCTTAGATGGCATAAAATCCAATAATGTTGAAAAATGTGACACTATGAAGGAAGTATTAGTATAATTGAGTAGAATGCTAGAAGGATATGTTGATATTACACATGAGATTCCAAGTAGTTTTCCTCGAAAGAGGAAGATTGGGAACAAGATAGACATAATTAATTCATCCATGTATGTACATGCTTTAGTAATTACTCTTCTTCATATTACTCCATTTATCCTTCAAGTTAAATGGCATACACAACTTGTCAAGTATTGGTTTCCCATGTTCCAATATCCATTTCCATGGGATTACATTGGTTATCTCATTGGAAATATGATCTGCATACTTTTCTTTGTGAAGAAAAACTTCCCTCAAAATGAGCCAATTGGATTCTATAGCATATTACTGAGTTTTTTGCTAAGCTGGAAGGGTTGTTTTTTAAGAACGTACATGGAAATAAAAAATTTCACCTAGAATGGTAGATGCATATAATTTTAAATATTCATCATGCATGGAAATCACACATTGCAATAGTACAATGATCACATAGTGCAATAGCATACAAGCATCAGATGTGCCACACCCCTGTGCAATAGCATATCGTGCACATACCTAGAAAACACCACTAACTTATACAAGAAATTTACAAAAGATAAAAGGTATGCAAGCTTTACCGATGGACTATCTAGTAAAGAAGTTCCAAAATATGCAATAGAAACACAACCTCCAGCACAGAAACCTGCAACAAAATGTTCATAAAATGCCATCGATATTTTCATAAGATTCCTTAAGAAGCAATCATGTGCCCAATTTAATAAGATGGACTGTATGCTGACCTATTGATTGATCATCAATGAGGAATTCTCCCCTGTCAAACTGAAGGAAATAGAAAAATCGATTTATTAGAGTATATTAATTCCATGACATACCTACTAGTGACTATGAATCATACAAAGAACATGGTATACATGTGTTTATCCTTAAATATAGTCAATCTTAAACCTGGAAACCTAACATGATTCTATTACATACCTTCTAGTAACCCTTTCAAGTAACAGGAGCATATTGATGTTTACCCTTGAAGTGACTAGGATCAACATAATTCATTTTTTGTCATGTTGCAATAGTTTCATGTTAGGACCCATCAAATAAATTTATGTTTGTTTATGAAAATAACAAAACCAATCTAAATAAATACAATTCTATTACAATGTAAATTACAATACTATTCAACTATTCAAGTAAATTAATTGTTAAGAATATATCACCTAATAAAACATGGATAACCAAAAATATTATGTATATAAGGCCATCAATCTAATCAAAACACCATTTCTTACCTCTTAACTATGGAAATGTTTCTCAACGCTATCTGTAACAAGTTCCAATGGAGGATTCAACTAGAAATAGTGAAAATTATACACTAAAATTATAGAAATAGATGTTTTTTAATGTATTCTACCTTACCATTCATTGAGCTCCTCTCTGTTTTGAGAATAATTTACTATTCTCTACTAAATAGGACCAACCACGTGAAGGTGGAAGCTCTTATGGCCCCTCCCCTTCTCACATCACTCTCAGCTCCCCAAACCCAATGCATCTAGATGCAAATAACAATTTATTTCACTATTTCACAATCCAAATAACAATGCATCTACAATGCAAATAACAATGCATCTACTGCAAATTATTTCACTCAATAGTTGAAAGATGATTTCATTAAATCATTGTTTAAATCATTCATTAAACCATTCAATCATTCAACAGCTGAAAAACCCATTCATTAAACCATTCATTAACTCATTCATTAAAACATTCATTTAGTCAATGGCAGAAGAAAAAAAATCAGTAAACCATTCATTCAAACATTCATTCATGAAACAGAGGAAAAAACCATTAAATTTTTTTTTATAAATAAGAATTACTCAAAATTTGTTTAGTCACTTCCTTTTTACTTTTCTTCTCTTTAAATATTTAGTTAGAGTCACATCTTCCGGAATCTGATCATCGGTATCCCTACTAGTCTGCTCACAAGGTTGAACTTCAGGTGAGGGGCGATGAATTTCTGCAATAATGTCAAAATATTTCATTAATATATTTATATTTTGATAAATACGAGTAATTAATTTAAACAAAAGATTATGAATGTGTGTTTTTACCTACCATGGGCACATCAACATGTTCAACATTATCTCGTATAGGCCCAACCTGTTTTGTGTTATCTGCATCTACATGCTTTGCAGTTGAATTGTGTAGAATTAGAATTAATGTTCATCATATACAATGGTCTATAAAAAATAGTAGCACATTAATAAATTCATTACCAGGATGAGAAGCATGATCTTCGTGGAGTTGGTCATGTACATCCTCAACATGAATAGGATCATTACTTTCCTGCACAAAAGGAATAAATAATTTATGTTAATTTATTTATAAGGAAAAAATTGCACGAGCATTAATAAATTATCATTAAACTATACAGTTTTTACATACCTAGGCACCAGATGGATCAACAGAAGATCGTGCAGTATTCCCAGACAAGCTTCTCCAGTGTTCCACAATGACGTCAAAGCCCTATTCGAAGCCAAGCTTGATGTAATCTGCACTAGGCAATTCTTTGAATCATTCGACCTTAATATTTGAATGATTTCATTAATTTTACATTTTTTGTTAGAACAAAAAAATAATAATAAACTGTATGATATTTGGATGCGGATTCGGGTTTTGCGATACTTACATATCGGGCTGCCAAGTTGGAGTAACCACCAGGCCCAAGCTTGTGTTGGCCAATTTTTTCAATTCTTGCCTTGGTGGCCTTAGATGTGGCCTTAAATACATTAGTCGATGTACCAAAATTGATATAAAAACTAGTAATAATAAGGCTTACCACTACATTTTGGAATGTATTGCATACCTCCCTGTTCCACCTAGTGGTATCTTTCCTGATTTTCTCAGGCCCTTATCTTTTCCATCTTCCACCAGGGATTTCCACTCCATAGATGGAATCATTGGAGGGCACTCATACCTAGGGTTCTTTTCTAGGTGAACCCTATACTGGTCTCGAACAATCTTCAGATGTTTTCCAGCCTTCTATAGGACCTTTGATGTATCGACGGTATCTTTTCCAAACAGACTAACGAAGCGATTAGTCAGATCATCCTTTAAAGCTTTTGGCTGCTTGTTCCACATTGTGTGGATGGTGGGCCCGAAGATCTCCAAGGCCAAATCATTCATATGTTTATAAAATATATCATTTCCTGCAAAACATTAATGCCATCATTAGTCAACATTAAAAAATATTATCGGTATATTAGACACAAATTATAAAAACTAAATTGAACAATCTATAATGACCTAGAATCCTCTCTATCTTTATTGGAACCAGTTCTTCATTCACCAAAAATGTACACACTGTTGAACCAGTGCTAGTCACATGAGAAGATCCAGGAAATGCTTCCACATCTCTATCTAACCCTGCATCCACCCCTTCTTCTGCAGCATCTGTTGTGGGTGGGGAAACATCAGCTGTACCCTCCGCTTCCCTTGGGGGTGTCGCAGAGCGTGTTTCCAACTGTTCACTGGACAATATGGGAGTAGTATGTGGTGTATGTGGAGTGGTTTGGTCACTAGGACCAAAATTGCCTTGACCACCACTGATAATATCCATAGCGCGCTCTAAATTCAAACCATTGTATTATAAGTTCAATAGCATATAAAATCAAATATTATAAAGTTTTTATAAATGAATTTACATTATTATTCGATAACTTACGTCCACTTGTTTACGTTGCTGTAACAACAATTGAATCCTTTGTTTGAGCCCTTCTGTTAGTGGAACTGCCAATTTCAGACGAATCAGTTCCTATTTTTTTTTCCCTTGTATTTTGTAGCACCCTCAATGGGTTTGCAAACTCTCTAATTTCACTATCTCTCATCAACCAGGGGACCTCATTCTGTAAAGAGTTTTGAGACGCTGTTTCATAAATCGAATCCCCTATATGCAATTGAAATATATAAAAAATTGCTTAGTCTATGAATCAATAGTGTGTGCAAATAATTATATTATTACCTGACGCCTAGATGAGGGTTTCATCTAATCAATATATGGGGATTTACCTTGATCAACCACCTACAAAAAAAGTAGAGAACATTATCACAATGAACGCAATATGTAACAACTAACAAATACAGAAAAAAAAATAAAAACTATGCTACATGTTTTATATGTGTACATTTTTGAAGTATTTAGAATGTGTAATTACATTTAGGTTTACTGGTTGCATCGAGGCTCTAGTCGTCTGATCAACAGCTAGGGACTTTCCCCTGTCATTCTGCAAAAAAGGTAGACAGCATTACCATCATGAATTCAAACATAAAAACAAAAGAATACATAACAAAATAAACATTATGTGTCATGATATACATGTTTACGATTTTAAATTATTTGAAATGGAGAATTACATTCATGTTTGACTGTTTCCCTGATGCTGTAGTCGGCTGATCAATAGCCGGTTGGCTTCCCTGATCAACACTCTGCATGGAAAATAGATAATATTATATAAATGAACCTAATATACTAATGAAAATACATAACAACAATTCTGTATGTCCATCCTAAATTTAATATTACATTGGCAATATTGATGTATACTTGCTGCCTTGACTCGGGTTGATAAACATCTATGGAGATGGAGGTAACCCTGAGAGAACCCTGCATCAAAAACATATTAAAAGTTACATAAGGAAACATGAAAACTATAAAATTACAATTATATGCTAACGAAAATTCCTATAGATGTTAAAATAATTAATAAAAGGGTGGTCAAATTGTTTGTTGTACCACAGCCATACTAACAGTGTTTGTATCTACACGATTCAAATTGTAATCAATAAGCAGTTCTTTGCCAGCAGCTATTGATTTAATTGCACATACAAAGACACGGTTTTCTTCATGTGACTCGAATATGAAGTTGGTTTGCTTTAGTGTAGACCCTGGTTGTGTACTATTTATAAACCACACAATATTACCAATTGTTTTTGGCCTTCCATCCATGTACAACGTTGCTCCTTTATTTTGAGCTTTTTCTTTCAATTGTATATAATTCGCTGAAGACCCATATCTACGTATACTTCATGTCTATTGGACCAGGCGCATCCAATAACTATAGTTGTAATAGGGTCCAACATACTCCATCAATTATGTACATCTACTGTATCCAACCTTTATCTCGTCCATTCAAAACAACCCCAATCCATGCAATGACGACGGTGCAATTCTATATATCCTCTCATTCACACAAAAATCAGTGTTTACTTGAGCAAGATCACTAGGCACCCATTGTTTGACCAGGTGTTGGTACCTTAAGGGCATGTCGATGTCTCCCACTGTCTCATCATCATAGGAACATGACCCCCCTCCTTTGAGAAAAAAATTCATGCATTTGTTGAATTTTCTTCTGATATTCTAACATCTAGTTGATCTAGCCCTTGTAGACCTACTGGATTTATCACTTTTCTCTAGCTTTCCCAAACTCCCTTCATTGGAGGAAGACAGGTCTGACAAATACCTGTTTGGTTCTACCTGCACCATGGCTAAATTTTTTTTTGGCATAAGCATAGAAAAATACCAGCAAAAAAACTTGGAAAGACTTATACGCAAAAAAACTTGGAAAGACTTATAAGCAAAAAACATGTTAAATAAAAAGCTTGTCAAGAATGAGTTTGGTTAATAGGTGTGGAAATTTGGTAGCCCTAAAAATTCTAATGTATTCCCCTCTTTTAGTTACATACAAGTCTCCGTTCTCACTTATTGCTTGCATTGCCTTTTCCTAACATGAATTGGGTAGGCTTCATAAGCTTCATATGTATGCTTGTGGCCATTGTACTTTGGCCTTTCAACGTCATTAAGATTGAGACGATCTATTATGTATATGCATCAAATATAACACTACAATTTATGCCAATATATGTCTATACAGGGCCTGGAGGTTCTCCCTTAATGGACCATCTCCTTCAAAGAACATATCTTCACATTCATCTACATTTACTTCGGATAGAAGTGATACGGAGTTGGTATGTTGGTCACTTCCATCAAAAATCATCTTTGACATGAGTTCCTTTTTCAAGGAATCTTGATTAATCTCCTCTTCCAAACTTCTAACTGGTCACTTTTCCACTCTACATTGGCTTGATTATTCATTTTCCTGACCACTCCTCTCTCCTTACTCTACACTCATTGTTGTTGTAACCCTTAATTTTGATGGTTGTAAGTTATTTTTATTTTTCCCATGAATGATGTTGTGATGTTGTATATGATTATCCATTTTACCTAATATGTTTTATGATCTTTTCCATCTTTGCTAGGGTGCACATACTTGTTGTTTATGGCTTCTTTTTCTTGAAAGTTGAAGGGCCTAAAAGTGCCCAGATCTCATCTCGGACCCTTTAATGAGTCATAATAACAACTATTGTTATAGGATTTTATTCTCCAAATGATACACGAAAACCATACTTATCAGTTAATATTTGTGTAGGGATGTTTTTCTGATCTCTCCCATAATTTATCATACTAATGGGATTGTGACTATCAAGTCAATGCCTTATTTGCATAGTGGCAATCCTACAATAGTACACTGGAAATTCTAAAAACTTCTAATGTATGCCCTACAAAATATTATGTTTGCCCCTCTTTTAGTTACATACAAGTCTCCATTCTCACTTATTGCTTGCATTGCCTTTTCGTAACATGTATTGGGTAGGCTCACAAAATATCATGTTATACATGGGCACTATGATATGCTCACAAATATTTATATAATGTATTATAAATGTGTGTTCCTAAAGTATTTGGCAATATACATGGATGGGAACTATGCTTGGTCACCAATGCTTTCACGTCTCTAGAAATATGTTTGAAACATACATCACATATAGCAAGTATGATGACATGTAGAATGTTGGAGTGATTATGGTGGTTGTGTATTTGGAGCAATTATGGGTGGTTGACAAGTTTGGTACCCAACCAAGCAAATTAGGGTATGAATGACTGGATCAGTAACAAAATGGTCATTTCATCCCAATCCGTACTAAATCCACCAAGTGAATGTGGGACTGCACAGGTCACACACATGACACTTAAATTCAAAAGAAAAAACCTATAAATATAAACATCGAGACTCTAAACCTACTTCATTGTCAAGTCAATTAGCTTTGTAGGATTCCTATACATCATAACACTATTTGGAGTAAAACACAACTTGCTTTGTAGGCCCTAGATGCCACCCATGTGCAAAATCGTCAATCTATAAAACAACCCCCAAATACAAAAACGTTCTTCACAAAATAGGGCATGAAACGTGTGAACAACCTTCCAAGTGGACCAGCTCAATGAGTAACCTCCAAGCATGTAATATCTCTCATTAAATGGTGTATAAAAGAGTGTAAGCATGCTTTAAATGATGACTTTCTCCTTTGGTAGGGCTGAACACTACCCTTATGCATGTGTCTCCAAGGGTGAATGTTCCTCAAATAATGAGAGAAGGCCTTCCTCTAACAATAAACCAGTACACCAAGGTGAATTGGCCCTCTTTAGGGATTACATTTTATGCACAAGGGCCCTTAATGCAGAGCAAACTTGGTATTTTAGGGCCAACTGGGGTTGTTACTTCTCTTGTGCATAGGTCCCCAGATTTTTAGGGTTGTTTTGTGACCTACGGTTGCAAGGAAAGCCACCAAAGACTTTTATTTTCTATTGATCTTCTTCAAGAGATTGCCGAGAATCACCTAAAGAATAATCCAACTTGGTTTATAGGGTCTGAAATTAAATGATATTTGTTTTATTTAGGTTTGTTTACCCCCCTTTTTGTGGAGAAAAAGAACCCAAAATTCATGATACTACTGTAAATTGTTGTTTAGGAGGTTGGAACAACCGTTATTTATTCCCAAAATGAAGGTTTGAGGCCATTGGAGTGCCCGGGCCTGCTCTTTATGTCCATATATGTGCCTAGAATTGTTTTTTAATGTCATTTTAACCCTCAAATTCAACCCAACATTTCTCAAAGCCTTTTTTTTCGTTGTTCGTCACTTTTCATAGGGCTATTCATGCCTAGAACTGCCTTTTAACCCTCCAATTTGTCCCAGATTTAGAGGTACGCATGTTTGGTGATGGATAAGTGCACAAGGGTGCCCAAGATGCTGAAATAGGGTTGCTTCATACCCTTTTTTACTGCCAAACATGTTTGTTTTTGCCCAAAATTCCTTTCGATGCTGTTATAAGGCATATGAATGAGATTTTAGGGTTGCTTTCACCCACAGATTTCTCATTTTCACAGCCAGAATTGTAAAGACTGCCTCCTATTGCCATTGATCATCATCTTTTATTGCTGAAATGTGCCCATATTTGAAAGTTGGCCTAATTATAGCTGATTTGAGATGCTATACTGTTTGTTGTGACCTTTAGAATGCTCCCAAAGTGCCCAAATTTGTCCCTTTGATGCTCATACTTGATTCTAGAGTTGTTTATGCCCATAGGACTTCCCAACATTGCTACTAGTGTTCTCATAACTGAAAATGAAAGGGCTCACTGTTGTTACACTCCATAAACTGTCAAAATTTCAAAACCAACTCCGAACTCCCTGCTCTTGGGGGATTTTGAGTGGGTATGAAACGTTTCCCTGTTAGTGCAATGATTCTTCCCAATGTTTAATAGTTGCCCTGTGATTATCATTACATGATTTCCATCTATAAACGACTATTGTGGTTTCATCATTGCTCCCATTCAATAAAAAAAAATTAGACATGACTTCTCTCCCTACATTAAGTCCACGTGCACATAATGACTAGCTTTGGTACTTCCTAACTTATCAGTATTCCTTTTGACAACAGAAGTGAAACATGAAACAATATACTTACTTTCAACATATTTCATAGCTGATGGCTTTGATTGAACTGTATAAGTACTTTGTTCCCAAAGTAAATATTTTGAGACCTACGAATGAGGGGGAGTGAGATGAATGGTTAAAGGACTCCAATGGAGGATGAATTGATGCCCTGTTCTGCCTACCCAAAGGTCCTTTAAGTATTGGATGCATACACTATCAAATATGTGGTATAAACCTCAATACATCCCTAAACTAATATTCATGGGTATATTTTTATTATTATTATTGCCCATTGATAGTTATTTCCATTCATTTATCAAATTACGCATGGGTTATGGTGTGTTTTATTTCTTGAAATGATATTTCTAGAGTAGGGATTCTTTACTATTTATAGGCTATTGAAGCAATTCAAAGGTGAAAATATTTTTTATCATCACCATTAATGACTCGTTTATAGGAATTATCTAGGTTCTCCTTGTTAGGTACCACATATACCTTCTCTTATCCCCTATCTTTTGAAGGGTTGAAGGTATTACAAAAGATATTGGATCAACGAATGGAAAAATACAGTATCCCAAATCAATGTTCTATTGTTTTGATAGTATGTTTGTAGGTTCGGTGCTTTAGTTATGCTAGATTGAGAAAATAAAAGTTGCATGCAAAACAATGTCATGCCAAAAGGCCCTATAATATAGTTGTTTTGGAGAATAAATAGGAAAAAGACCGTCAGTGAGAGAAGGTACACATACCAATAATAATAATTTTGATAGTACGCCGTGATATGTGAGGCATGCAAGCAATGCATGTAGCAGAAGATGTAGGTACAATTATCAAAATAGTTTATTTAGTCAAACTTATTATCTTTATTTTTTGCATTGACTTAGCGAATTTCAATTCACTAACTCTAAAATAGCTAATAAGTGTTGGCTAATAATGGTGACGATTCGTGGTATTGTGTTTCATTAGGTTGCAACATTGCAAACTTGTGAAGCATAATACCATGAATCTTCACTGTTGCTTGGCTAAACACTTGTTATATTTTGTGAGATATAGTTCATGTGGACAGAGTTCTTGAACTCTGTCCTCATGGACAGTTTTGTTTGATGATGATATTTACAGGTATGTAGAAAAAAATTTAATATTTTGGAAAACAGTTATTGTAAGTGGATTACTTCATTCAATCAATTAATGAAAATATATTGTATAGTCCAAGCTATCATGGTGTTTAGAGCTTGGGAATCACTGGGTTATGTTCGAGTTGCTTTCTAATATAAGGTTTCTATAATAAAACACCTTAAAGAAGAAATCCATAACATTTGGCAAAATTCTAGCAAACCCCTGTTGTTGCTACAATTTGGAAAATACTGGGTTAGGTTCGAGTTTCTTTCTAACCTAGGGAATTTTTAATGATCTTGAATGATCTAGGGGTTATGTTCAAGTTTCCTACTTATAACAAAATATGGCTCGACAATCCTGCTCAGGGCAGCGACCGATTTTCATCCTTCTCCACCGGACCGAGCATACATGTGAGCAGAAAAACTCTATCTATCGTGGCTATGGTGGAACTTGAATCCTTCTCTAAACCTCCCTGTTGGGCCCTGTTACCACCTAAGTTGTACTTAGTGGTTTTTTATCAAGTGATCCTGGTGAACCGGATAGGGTTAACTTGTTAGACTTCATAAGACCTTTGGAAGTACTTCTGGGAAGTGCTTGTTGTACTATATCACATGTTCATATCCCATGGGGGAATTGTAATAAATGTTCTAGCATGATAGTGCCTATAAAATACTCGGTCTCTTAAAATTTATTTGTCAATCCGATCATCCCAGGGTGTTTTTTCCCTTGGTTATTATTGGTTGTTGAATAGATGACTGATAATTTCTGAGTTTTTCACTCCATACCTCCAAAGTTGGGATGGTCAGCTTGGCATTTAGGCCTTTTGAGGTTATTAGAGTTTATGTGTCAATGTATAAGCATGCTAGACATCATGGTTGAGTCATATGAACATGTCTAAGTCCCCCTAGGTTTTTTCAATTTTTCAATTTTTTAGTTTTTTCAGTGTTTTTTATTAAAAATTTAATTTTTCCAAAATTAGGCTATTTTTTAATAGTTTAATTGGAAAAATTGATTTTGTAGTAAAAGTTGGCCAAATAATCAGTTTCATTCATGTAGGTGCTCATTTTCAAGCTAAGAGCACCATGTAAACCCATGGACCCACTATTTCATAGTTTTGAGTGATTTTCCATCACTCAGGTCAAAAAGCCCCAAAAATCAATTATTGATTATTTTAATTAATAAATTGATGAATAATGGAGCAAATCCAAAATCATAAATCAGTGGATTCTCAGCCGATTTGATTGAAATCAGTCAGATCTGAAGTAGATTGACTGGATCTGACAAATCCTTGACTGAAGGAGGTGATCAAATCAGATCCAGAGTTGATCTTCAGCTGTCTTCATGGGGAATTGTGCCCTCTCTCTCTCCTCCACACGTGTGGACTCTCCTGGATGCTCTATGGACTGATGTGTCGGTTTATGCATTGATGTGTGAGCTCATTCAGGCCCCTGGTTGACAAGTAGGCTCATTTCAGCTTCAGATCTACATTGATTGACTCCCCATCAGCTAATTTGATCTGATTCCTTGAGGATTGCGCTGCCCCTGGGCTGGATGTCCTATTTTTGGTATATATCCAGGCACAACTCCCTCTTCCAAGCATATTTAGAGCAGGATTGAAGGGCTTGCTATTGTAATTGTGTATTGATCATCATTTGTGAATAAATAAGCTTTGGAGGCTATACCGTGTAGTGCATGTGTTTGTGTGGATTCTCACTGTTATGCTACTAATGTGGTAACTGCAATTTCTTTCCAAATTTTGTGCTGCTTTCATTTTCTAGCTTCAAGGATTCGGTTGAATCAAGTAAGGGTGTAAACTAGGCAATTTAGATTGCTTGATCTTGTTTATCCATATGATGTATGCTCAAGAATTTCAGTTATATGCGTAAATAAGATTATTTTTGCATGATCTTTCATTTTTGTTGCTTTATACATCTATATCCAGATCTCACGAGGTGTTGTGCAGGCTTGTGTTATCTAGTTGTAGGTTCTTGATTGGATGAAGGTGTGGATCAAGATTGAAGCCATTCCTTATCCAATAAGATCAATACTCTGTCCCTCAGTGCTCCACAAAAGGGCCTCCTTTTAGCTTTCTCCATTCAAGCAACGAGTTGACCTTCTCTCCTCTTCTTCTCATTTCTTAAAAAATTCAATCTTTCGGTTACCTATCTCTCCATATTATGATCATATTTAGTTCTAGGAATTGAATATATATCATTAGATCTATTTCATAAGAGTCTTGCTTCTTAGATCTGTAATTTCATAAAGATAGATCTAGGTGTAGGAATTGCCCTTTTTGCAAGTAGCTTAATCATAGATCTAAAACTTGCTCATAAGGTAGTTTCTTTTTTCATTCTTTCAGGATTTAAATTCTGAAATAAAAGTGCACATCTTATTGGCTACCCAAACAGCAAGCCAAGATCCCAAGGAAAGCTTGCTTTCCTTGGTTCCTTTTTGCATAGCTAGATTACCCCATTTTAACAAAATTTTACTTAAGTTTTTTTTTGATAACTAGTGTAGTAACCCAAAACACTTTCAAAGCATGTTTGGGTATATTTGATTCTGATTGCTCTCTGTTATTTATCAGGTACAACAAAAAAGAGGAGGAAACTCAGCCAAATTTCTCTTGAACGAATCAGAGCTTCCCGGAAGCTTCCCCCGCCACCTTGTTCAATTCTAGCTTGTTACAAGCTTGTTGTAAGCCTTTGGATCCTAGATAACAAGGGAAAAAGTGAATCAATTTTAATTTTCTGATATTGTAAATCAGTGCTAATAAAAGGAAAATTTCCTTTCGAATAGGCTCTTTCGAGCCCATTCACCATCCCCCCTGGGGGGATTTGCGTCGGTGTCAATTTTTTACCTTTTGCTCATATCTTTTCAAACTAGCGTAGATCTAATATGTAGGATAGTATAATTTGATTCATTATCAATTTCATTTTCCATATTAGATATTTCAAATTAATCTTAATACTTACCCCACGACTTCCTGATTGACCCGAAAGGGGAAAGCGATGCGTGGTAGGACTAATTAGAAAACCGGGATTGTGTATATGTTTTCTTTTCTATCATTTTTTTCTTCCGCTATTATAAAATTAACCCCTCCTTTATTCCTTGATTTAGATCCACTTGGATCGAAAGAGGTTCCTAGAGGGTTTTTTTTTAACAAGAACACCCAATTTTAAAATTTACTAAAATTGACAAGACTCCGGTGTGTATGCTCTGCACTTTGCTGCGGTTCGTCCAATCAGTCAAGCTGTATCAAAAGCACTTGAGTGACTAGTATAATTAGGACTCACTCTCCCAAATTGACAAACCATCAGGTGAAAATCCAACACCTAGATCAAACCATCATGGTGGAAAAATACCCAAAGGAAGCGGGAACTTCTGAAAAGTGACCTTGGGGCGCCGATCTCTATCACACCCTAACGGGTGCATTATGAACAATAACCCTAGAGACTCCATTTATCCCACATATTCCTTGCGGGTAGCCGTGAGGGTTTAGTTTTGGACATACTCCAAGTACTCTCGGGTATATCTGGAGTCCACCCCTTCGGCTAATTTTAATGAACTCACACCTCAAATTTAACTTAAAACGTACCAATAGGAAATTGCAAAACATTCAATCCAAGCACATGCAAGTACATTGATTTTATTTTGACTCCATTCTATGGCATTGGTAATTTTCTTGCTTTATATATATATATATATATTGTGTCTCAGCATTGTGCTTTCGTGCACTCATTTTTGTATCTTGTCATCTTTGATTGTCTATAGTTAAATTTCAAACTCCTAAGTAACTCATTCAGTTTAACATCACCATACTAAGTAATTAGCCTTAGTAATTTAATAGGGTCTACCCCCCTTGGCTTCATTAGGAGTTGAGCCTAAACGGAGGAGTCAAGAACAAGGTGACAGCCTTGACTCGAGACTTTCCCCCAAGCACACACTGAGTGGCTTGAATATTTCTACCACATGACCTAGGTGTGTGAAAGGTGGCAATAGGACCAGAAATGGCCCCTTTTTGACCATCCTTATTCACCTCTTTTTTCCTTATCCTACCCTATTAAGCAGGCTAAACAGATGTTTTCCCCTTACTCTGTTCCTCGAGTCACCAAGGTATGATGGTTATTGCCTTGTTTTATTAATACTTATGATTGTGGCAATTAAGGCTTTATATCTCTCAATATGCTAACATATGATGGTTTATAAAGGTATTTTGAGATATAGAGATTGTAGGTATAGCGGGATGAACATGCTAAGAAAAGGATGGGCATTCATCGCTTAAGTTGATCGCCATCCATCCTACCAGTGCCCAAAGAATGTGGTCGCGGTATATTATTCCAGGAAAA
This sequence comes from Pseudotsuga menziesii, assembly GCA_001517045.1. NCBI lineage: Eukaryota > Viridiplantae > Streptophyta > Pinopsida > Pinales > Pinaceae > Pseudotsuga > Pseudotsuga menziesii. Next base: position 85,946 of record LPNX010047071.1, read on the forward strand.
GCTGTACAAAGATAGCTACAACAAAATGCGACATATTTGGAGGTCAACAATGCGCTGCTGCTCATGTATAGATGTGATCCAAGGATATCATTACTTCTGGGTAAATTAACAGTTTCCCTATATTTCCTATCTTTCATCCTGCCACGGTTGTAACAACTATTGCAATTTAGGGTGCCTAAAGATTAGATATCTTCATGGCTGCTCAATAATAGGGACAGGATGTTATGATTTACATTGTATAAATATGGAGAACTATTCTGAGCCAGGGGTTGAACCCCTAACCAATTCATTGTATTAGCTACGACTGAGAGTTGTGTAATTGATCTGACTTTTTAATACAAGGAGTTACTTCAGATCTAAGGGTTTTAACGTGCGTTATATCCAGCATCTTTGTGTGAAGGCTGGGACCGCCTTCCCATAGGGATTGCTGAGTTAAATTAGGCATTTTAATTATTCTATCGTGTGAAGTTATGTTAATTTTATTTCTTCATAGGAAGTTGTAACAATTGTTTGTGGATTTACATTGTGTTATTAATTGCATCTCTTGGAAAGCTGTAGTGGCATGGTGTGATATTTGACTGAGAAGGTAATTATCCCCTATGCAATTGCATGGTAGTTGTAACAACCCTGTTCATCCGTAGATCTTTTAATTGTTGTTTCCATGAATCCTTGCAATTTGTTCCTTGCTTTTATGGTTGCAGAATTTCATTCCTGTACTTTGAATTCATAGGATAGTTGAACTCAATTTTTCTACTCTGAATTCCTAGACTAGCTGAACTCAATTCATGTCTTTTGGATTTCTAGAATAATCAGATTAAGATAGTTGGGTAAATCATTAGATGATTTGGTAAACAGGATCTCATTTTCTGCAAAAGTAATCTAGATGTGATTTCATGAATCTTTCAATTTCTAGATCAAGAACAACGGAAGGTAATTGTGACTGTATTCTTTAGAAGGTAAACCAGATTAAGTGGATTCTTGGGATGAGCATAACTGATTAGAGAATAAGATTGCTTACTTACAGCAACTCAGTGTTTAAGCATATATGTTGCATGTTATCCTTGAAATAAAGGACTTCCCTAGGTTGACAATAAATATTGCACACTCCGTATGTTATCTGTAATTAAATTGCATATTGGGTGCCCAACATTTTGGCGCTGTTGTCGGGGAGGATAAATATTAAACACTATCATAGTTGCATCCTGTAATTGTTTCTATTAAGTCTCTTTTAGTTTTTTGGTGGAATGATTTGGGTTGTATGAATACAAGAACGGTAAAGCGTGATCATCTTACAAATCCCAAAACCCCACAAAATACTAACAGTGCAGGTGGTCGAGGTCATGGTCAAGGTCCAAAATTGGGCAGAAGAACATTCATTGATGATCTGGTTGATAGAACTGATTCTTATACCAGGGCTCGCTATTAGGAAACACCCATCAGAAGAAGCCCTTCCAATCCTGGGGTGCTAGCACCAGGATCCACAGTGGAGAACACATGAGTAGTGGCAACACCCTCAAATACCCCTACAGAAGAGGAAAAAGTTAGTACAGCAGGATCTACTGATCGAGGTCCAATCTATCACATTAATGGAAAGGTTGTAACTAAAGAGGAGTGGACACAGTTCCATCAAAAATTTGTTGATTAGTGGATGTTGATGTATTTGTAACTTTGGAATGTATTCATCTATGTATCTTATGTATTGTAACCCAATGTTTATTCCAGGATGTATCTATAATTTAATTGAGTCATGTTTTCATGCCCCAATGTTCTGATCGGGAGGATCAATAATGTAAACAAGTCATGTCAAGTCATTGTGGGTAACCCTTTGATTGTCTAAGGGTTAAAGTCCCCATAGTTCCAGGGCACTAGGGTTATTAGACACACAAGACTGGACTGATTCTATCTCTGAGGAAGTTGTGGGGTTTTCTCCATTTATGGTTTCCCCGAGGAAAAACACTGTGTTCATTATCTCTTGTGTTTGAATTGCTGTACTTGTTATTCTCTCAGTTAAAGATCCTAATAATGCTAGCTTAATGTTGAAAAACTAACATGGTATCAGAGCTAACCTGAGAAGAAGACACTATGCAACTGTGGGAACTAGGGCTTCCTAGTTTGTGGATCTTCCTCCATATATTTTTAGCAAAAGTAAGGTGGAATAACTCTCTTCCTTAGGGTGCATCTTTCTGTCGAAGCAGAATCCAACTCTGAGGTTTTTCAGTTTTGGACCCGACACTACTACTAGAAATTAGGGCTTTTCATAGAAGAGGAATTTTTCAGTGAGCCCAGGCATGGATTGATCTCCTCCCCAAAATCAAATTTAGGGACAAATTTCAAGGCATTTAGGTGGACAGATCTCCGAAAAAGCAAAACCCTAATTTGCTCCTATTCCAGTATTGCAGGATTTCAGCTCCAAATCCAAATCTGACATCTTGACCTGGTAAGATCTAAATATTTTGTATTTCCATTTGAGGTTCTCAATTTAAGATGTCTCATCATACCAAGCTTGATGAAAATCTTGAGGGAGCTGATAACTTCTGAGCTTGGAAGTATAGGATCTCCCTGATCCTGGAAGAAAATGAGTTAGACTCCTACATCCATGAGGAGGTTCCAGTTCCTGAGGGATATGAGGCAAAGGCCTTACATAAGAAGAAGATGGTTATGGAAAAGAGGATCATTACTGATTCTATCGAGGATCACCTTATACCTTAGGTGTCCTCTCTCAAGACACCTAAAGCTATGTTTGATGCCCTAACCAAATTGTTTGAAGGAAAGAACATAAAACGGAAGATGAATCTGAGGAATCAACTGAAGAATGTGAAGATTCAAAATGTAGAGGCCATCCAGTCTTACTTCACAAGGGTTTCTCAGATCAAGGAACAATTAGAAGCTGTAGATGAAGAAGTGGAGAATGCAGAGATTGTGATGACAACACTAAATGGCCTTCCTAGGTCATGGGATTCTTTTATCCAAGGAATCTATGCTAGAAAGAAGTTAGTCAAATTCAGAAAACTACGGGAAGAATGTTCTCAAGAAGAAGCATGGATATCAGATCGAGAAGAGAAGATGGGAAGTGAAGACCAAGCTCTCACAGTTCACTCTAAGAAAGGCAGAAGAAGATCTCATTACTCCAAAGGGAATGATGAACCCTCCAAGAAAAGAACTAGATATGAAAGTGAAGATTCTTCAAGCAAGGATGAATATGTTCTGATCTCCGCTCTCAAAGGTGACATTACTCATGGAAGTGATGATTGGCTTATAGACAATGCGGATTCCAAACATATGACTGGATTCAAGGAATCCTTTGTGAGATTGTTAGAACATGAATCACCTCACAAGGTGAAGCTAGGAGATGACTACCAATATCCAATAAAAGGTAGTGGGGAATATTCATATAAAATAGACTCTGTTAAGTCTCTAACAATGAAAGAAGTATTGTTTGTGCTAGGACTCAAGAAGAACCTTCTCTCCATATCAGCATTGGATGCAAAAGGAATGAGGGTTGCATTCATAGATGGTCAAGTCATCATGTGGCCTAAAAGAAAGACTATCGATGATGCGGTGGTGATTGGAGAACAAGAAGGGGGTTTGTACAAATTGAAGGGCCTTCCAGAACAAGCCTTGATCCATGACACAGTAGATCCAAGTGAACTTTGACATAGAAGGATTGCACATGTGCATTACAGAGCACTACCTATTGCAAGCAAAGCTGTTGAAGGTCTTCTGTAATTCCAAGAAAAACATGATGGGGTCTGTAAAGGATGTGCAAAAGGAAAGAATACAAAGAAGACATTTCCTAGCAGCGAAAGCAAAGCCAAAGAAATACTAGAAATCATCCACTCTGCTGTATGCTGTTCGATGTCATCAAACTCACTAAGAGGGTATGCATACTATGTTTCTTTTATTGATGATTTTTCTAGGAAGACATGGGTTTACTTCATGAAGAACAAAGATGAAGTATTCAGCAAATTCAAGGAATTCAAAGCCTTGATTGAGAACCACACTGAAAATAAGATCAAGACTTTTTGATCAGATAATGGTGGAGAATTCACTTCAAATGAATTCAAAGAGCTATGCAAAGAATCAAGGATTAAGAGGGAGTTGTCCACTCCTTATAATCCACAATGGAATGGGATTGCAGAATGGAATAAAAGAACCATCATGGAAGCTACAAGAGCCATGCTTCATGATCAAGATCTTCCTATGCATATTTGGGCTGAAGCTGCCAGAAAAATGGTGTATGTACAGAACCGTACTCTACATAGAGTACTCAAGAACAAGACTCTTGAAGAAGTCTTCTCCAGCAAGAAACCAGAAGTTAGCCATCTCAGATTATTCGACTGTCCTGTGTACATACACATTCCAAAATATAAGAGAACAAAATTAGATCCTTCAAGAAAGAAGGGTATATTTGTGGGATACTCTGAAAGCTTGAAGGCTTACAGAATCTATTTCCCAGGATACAAGAAGATTGACATCAGCAGGGATGTGACATTTGATGAAGACACAGCTTACAACAAATCCAAAAAGATACCTGCTGAAGAACCTGAAGAACCTGAAGAACCCAGAATTCATGATACAACTATGAATGAAGAAATTCAAGAAGAAGATCGAGAATTTGAAGAACCACAAAGACCTATAGATCCACCTTTGGAGAAGAATCCTCATAATAGGAAACCTACTTGGGTACAAGAACTTATCCAGGGTGCGGAAAGATATGGGGCTCCAGAAGAGAATCACATAGAAAGAAAGAGGACCAGATCTTGCTCCGGGTATGTAGCTTTACTATGTGATTTCATTGATAAATAACCTTCTAGTTATGAAGAAGCGGCAAAACAGAAAGAATGGAAGGATGCTATGATCGAATAATATCAATCGATAATGAAGAATGATGTTTGGGATGTTGTCCCAAGACCAGAAGGGAAGTCAGTTGTAACTTCCAAATGGATCTACAAGATCAAGCATGCTGCAGACTGTAGCATTGAAAAGTATAGGGAAAGATTTGTGGCTCAGGGTTTCTCTTAGAAAGAAGGACTAGACTATGAAGAAACCTTTGCACCTGTAGCCAGATACACTTCCATAAGATCAGTACTTGCTCTGGCTGTAGTGATGAAATGGAAGATACACCAGATGGATGTTAAGACTTCTTTCTTGAATGGTGTAGTGGAAGAGGAAGTGTATGTAGAACAACCACTCGGTCTTAAGACACATGACGGAGAGTCTCATGTATGCAGATTGAAGAAAGCCCTGTACTATTTGAAATAGGAACCTAGGACTTGGTACAGTAGAATTGACAGCTTTCTATCCAGTTTAGGCTTTACCAAGAGTAAAGCAGATTCCAACCTTTACTACAAGGTTGAGGATGGCAACCTAGTGATGCTTCTACTGTATGTAGATGATCTATTTGTGATAGGTACAGATGGGTTGATTACTGATACAAAGAGAAAGCTTGCTGCTGAGTTCGAAATGAAGGACTTGGGGATGATGCATTACTTTCTAGGTATGGAGGTGTGGCAGAGTGCAGATGGAATCTTCCTTGGACAAGGGAAGTATGCAGTAGAGATCCTGAAGAGGTTTGGGATGATGGACTGCAAGGCTATGGCCACACTTATGGCATCAAACCTGAAGCTATTGAGTGATGCTTCATCAGATTCAGTTGATGCTACGATGTATCATCAGATGACTGGGTCATTGATGTACCTGATGAACACGAGACCAGACATTTTCTTTGCTGTGAACACCTTGAGCCAGTTCCTGACAGATCCAAGACATGTTCATTTGATTGCTACAAAGCATATTCTGAGGTACCTGAAGGGTACAGTTGATTACGGGCTCAAGTACGATGCGAATCAAAATATTAACCTGGAGGGTTATGTTGATTTAGATTGGGCAGGTAGTTCCATCGATAGGAAGAGCACTCCAGGGTGTTGCTTCAGTATGGGATCAGGTGTGATCTCTTGGTTTAGAAGGAAGCAATCCTGTGTGGCACTAAGTACAGCTGAAGCAGAGTATGTCACAACTTGTTCAGCTAGTTGTGAGGTAGTATGGCTACAGAAGCTACTGTCTGATACATTTGATCTCCAGTTGGATGCTACTTGCATACATTGTGACAACCAGAGTTGCATGAAGTTGTTAGAGAATCCAGTGTTCCATGGCAAGTCGAAGCATATCGAGATCAAGTATCACTATATCAAGGATATGGTGCAGAGGGGAGCAATGAAGCTCCAATATGTTGTGACGGAGGAACATATAGCTGATGTATTGATGAAGCCATTGGCTAGGTTGAAGTTCGAGTACTTCAGGAAGAAGCTTGCTGTTCTCCAGATCGAGGTTTCCTCCAAGAGAAAATGATGAGACCCATAGCCATTATAACATGGTGAGAGGATTGATTCCTTCCATGGTCAGATGTAACGGTTGAGCCATTCTGTCATGGTGAGAGGATGGGTTCCTTCCATGTCAGATATGAGTGTTGGCCATTTTGTCGAGTAGGACAGATGTAAGGGCAATTTCCAATTTAGGAATGGAGGCACGTGGTCAGTTACAAGGAAAACTCAGTCTAGGACTAAGAATCCATTCTAATGTGACAGAGGGATGTGTTCCCACTTGATCAGATGTAAGGGCTGAACCATTCTATCATGGCTAAATGATTAATTTCCTTCCATGTCAGATGTGAGTGTTGGCCATTTTGACGAGTAGGTCCGATGTAAGGGAAATTGCCATTCTCTAGGAGAATGGAGGCACCTGGTCAGTTACTAGGTAGCTTAGTCGAGGAGGACTGGGGGCCATTCTGATATGACTATAGGATTGGTTCCTATAAGATCAGATATGAGTGCAAGCCCTTCCATCATTGTGAGCAGGATGTGTTCCCACCTAGTTGGATGTAAGTGCAAAGCGCTTTCATCATTGTGGTAGGATGTGTTCCAGCCTGGATGAATGTAAGTGCAGAGCCTTTCTTCGATCATGTGTTGATCAGATATAAGTGCTAAGCCTTTCTTCAATCATGTGTTGATCAGATATAAGTGCTATGCCTTTCTTCGATCATGTGTTGATCAGATTTAAGTGCAGTATCTATCTTCAATCATGTGTTGATTAGATATAAATGTTGACCCTTTCTTCGATCATGTGTTGATCAGATATAAGTGCTGGGATTTTCTGATATGATTATAGGATTGGTTCCTACATGATCAGATGGTAGTGTTGGGCATGCCTTTCTGACTAGTAGGTCAGATGTAAGTGCTAGGAGTGCCTTTCTTTGATCATGTGTTGATCAGATATAAGTGCTGAAGAAGAACTACATGGAGGATAGGCCTACAACCAGCATGAAAAATGGCTGGCTCTGTAGAAATTCCTATGATGAGAAGAATCATGAGATAGCAACAGTGATGATCTAGATCGAGTGATGATCAAGATCCAGTGATGATCCAGATCGAGTGATGATCAATATCCAGTGATGATAGCCAGTGATGATTGAGATCCAGTGATGATCCAGATCCAGTGATGATCCAGATCTAGTGATGATGTCCCATGATGATCGAGATCGAGAGATGATCCAGATACGAAGATGAAGATGACTTGAAGACAAATATGACTTAAAGACTTAGAAGACTTGAGATGCAGATGACGAGAAGATCTAGCTGATACAAAGAAGAAGACCATTACTGAAAGTTGTGTCGAAAGAATACCTTCCTAGTTAAGAGAGAGTGTTTATGTATTTGTAACTTTGAAATGTATTCATCTATGTATCTTATGTATTGTAACCCAATGTTTATTTCGGCATGTATCTATAATGTAATTGAGTCATGTTGTCATGCCCCAATGTTCTGATCAGGAGGATCAATAATGTAAACAAGTCATGTCAAGTCATTATGGGTAACCCTCTGATTGTCTAAGGGTTAAAGTCCCCACAGTTCCGGGGCACTAGGGTTATTAGACTCTCCTAGTAGAGGTCGGCCCTGGCAGGGTTTTAGTCATGTCAGGATTAGTATAAATAGAGAATTGGAGTCTCTATTTAACACACAACTCATCCACACTCAAGTGTAGCGCATAGTTGAGGAAGGAGAAGACACTGGGGCTAGATAAGACGAAGATTACGGCTGTCAGGAGATCACTTACTGTTTTGGGATTTTACTGTTTTGGTGTTGATTCTATCTCTGAGGAAGTTGTAGGGTTTTCTCCATTTATGGTTTCCCCGAGGAAAAACACTGTGTTCATTGTCTCTTGTGTTTTAATTGCTTTACTTGCTATTCTCTCAGTTAAAGATCCTAATAATGCTAGCTTAATGTTGAAAAACTAACAGTGGAAGGACGAAGAGAAGAATGAAGAGGAGAAAACAAAAGAAGGAATGAGTAATAGACATGAATTTGATGAGGAAGAGACAATGGGAGAAAACCATCATCATGAAGATCATTTCCTGCCTAAAGGGATGGTGGCTACACTTCCATTCCCAATTCAACAGTCGAAAGGGACAACCCCTATGAAAAATATATCGCCATCGGTGTTGCCTTGCTTTCATGGAAAATTGGCAGAGGATTTAGATGAATTTCTTTTCGAATTTGATATCCTCTATCGTAGCTATGACTACATCACCAATGAACAAAAGCTGAAGTTCTTCCCTGCCACTCTGAAGGACAATGCATTACGCTGGTTCATGAGCCTAGGAGGCATAACTGTTACTAATTGGGATAGGATGAAACACGTGTTCCTAGAGAAATATCAGGAATATTGCAACACCAAGGACAAGAGAGAAAAACTGTTTAAAATGGTACAGAAGGAGGACAAAAGTCTGGAAGATTTTGTTGAGAGGATTTTATATAATGTGCAAAGAGTTGGTCAAATGAACATGGGGTTAGATGTGCTCAAGATAATCCTGCTTCACGAGATTAGGGATGATTTCCTAGATATGTTAAACCTATTAGGAAAGGGGGATATCTCCAAGGAGTCTTTTGAGAAAATTGTGGAATTATGTAAAAGGTACTCCACGGGATCTTCTAGGAATAACAGGCGAGACAAACGGGACAAGCTAGAATGTGATGTCTTCGACAGAACTTAGAAGTCATCTAATGGAGGAGCCACTTGTGCAAAGATAGGAAACCTCCTTGAAAATTTCAAAACAGAAATGATGAGCTCTATCTCCTTGGAAATCGACGTCCCAAGGGAAAAGCAAAAATAGGAAGTAGAGGATCTCACACTAGGTGTGTTCTGTTCTCGATGTAGAAAGAACCACCCTCTGAAGGAGTGCCCGCTCGACAAGGTAGAAGTTTGTCAGCTGTGTGAGCTGAACCACAATACAAAATAATGCTCGTCACTTCCCCAAGTGAAATCTATTTTGCAGGCGTCAACTCCAGAGGTGGAACTGGCCTACTTCATTGCACAAAAGAAGCCCTAGCAACCTTGAAATCAAGGTATGAATCCAGACTCATTTCCATTTTTTAATAACATGAATAATTGGAATAATATGCAGAATGTGGATAGATAATTCTCTTCATATTATTCTCAATGGAACCCCTCTCAACCTTTAATGCAAAATTATAAATCCTAGAATCCCTGGGTATAGCCACCACATCCACCACACCAACCAATTTCTTGGTCTCCTGGATAGAGGAATTTTTATCCAGGGAAATAGTTTCCTCAACAACCTCCACATCAACAACAACCATACCCTCCTCAATATCCTCAATATCCTCAATATCCTCATCAACAGTCGCAGCTGTAGTTGCAGAACAATGCTGCCCCTAATATGCCAATATGACCTCAGCTGCCTGCACAACCTAATCCTAACCCAATTAATAAAACAGTCCATCAATTTTCAACTGTCAACATGCCTACCTACTCTCTTTCTCCTATGCCTTGAAATGATATTCGCTTACGATCAGGAAAGGTAGTAGAGCCTGTAATCATTGAAGATGTTCCATCCCCTGTACATGAATAAGGGGTGAATCCACATCATCTATCTAATATGACCCCCATCATTGAAGATGATGAACATCCCACTAATGGGTCAGCTAAAACATAGAATGATATATCTAGCGACACACAACCTACCCAGTTGATTAGGCAACCACCGTACCCTGAGAGATTAATGCTATCAAAGGTAGTGGAACAACCTCAGTTTAACCTCTTAGGAGAGTTAAAGAATATTTATGTTAAAATTCCCCTCCTTCAAGCTCTTCAAGATGTACCTATCTATTATAGAACTATTCGATATCTATGCACAAGGAAACCAGGAAGGAAACCCAGAGATCCTCCCACTGTTCATTTCATAGGGAAATTATCTGCATTAATAACATGGAAAACCCTTATGGCCAAATATGACGATCCTGGGAATCCCACTGTCACTGTGCAAATTGGGCATACATAGATACCCAATGTACTGGTATATTTAGGAGCAGCGATTAATGTCATGATGATTGAAACTGTAAGAAAACTTGGCCTCACTAATCTTAGACCAATCCCCACTGTTTTAGAACTGGCAGATGGATCCACCATTAAACCTGAAGGAATTTTGGATGATCTCATCATCTAAGTTGATTCTTGGGAGTACCTAGCTGACTTCTTGGTTTTACAACCTAAGTCATAGCTAGGAGGACACCCACTGATCCTGGGAAGGCCTTGGTTAGCCACAGCTGATGCTTGCATCAATTGTCAATCTGGGTCTATGACCATATTAGATGGCACTGAGACAAACAACCTCACCCTCTATCCTCCAGCTCAATCGAGCCTAGAAGCTGAAACTTCTTTATGGATGGAGCCAGAGGAAGAAGAGGGCGTTCAGCCATTATTAACTATAGGGAAGGATGAAACTGAAGACGATGCCATTAGTAATTTCATCAATGAACCTACTTTGGTCAATAAAGAAATTTATCAAATCCCGAACATTACTCTAGGTGAGGAAGAATAAGAAAATCTCACAGAAGAAGCACTAGTCAGTAACACAAATATAATCCCAGTATTGAAAAATTTGAAAAGTATTCCTATCGAGGTAGAGTCTAGAAAAACCCTAAATATTAACCCCATCCTCTCCTTAGATGAACAAAAGCACCTGATCAGTCTCTTAAAAGAACACAAGGGGGCATTTTCTTGGGAGTACATAGACATGAGGGGTATTCCCTCTAACCTATGCACCCATCATATTTATATTAAAAGTGACTCCCGACCTGTGTGCCAGCCTCAACAACGAATGGACCCCAATCTTAGGGACATAGTGAAGGAATAAATTCAGAAACTCTTGGAAGCAGGATTTATATATCCTATTTCAGACAGTGAGTGGGTGTCCCCACTAATAATTGTACCCAATAAAAATGGTAAATGGAGAGTCTGTGTGGACTATAGGGAGATGAATAAAGCAACACAAAAATACCATTTTCCCTTGCCTTTTATCGATCAAGTACTCGACACCTTGTTAGGGAAGAAGTTCTTCTCCTTCCTAGATGGGTTTAGCGGGTATAATTAGATTTAGATTGCTCCTAAAGACCAAGATAAAACTACCTTCACTTGTCCCTAGGGAAAGTTTGCTTATAGAGTGCTTCCCTTTGGTTTATGTAACACACCAACAACATTTCAAAGAGTTGTAATTGGCATATTTTCAAAATTAGTTAATGATAGTATGGAAATTTTTATGGATGATTTTACTTCTTATGGCAAGGATTTTGAAGAAGCACTAGAAAATTCGAAAAAGGTTTTAACTCGCTGTGAATAGACCCAACTCTCTTTAAGCATTGAAAAGTGCCATATGATGATGAGTGAAGGAGTAGTATTGGGGAATTTCATCTCTGCTGATGGCATTCAGGTGGATTCTTCAAAAGTCAAGGTAATAAAAAATATACCTACTCTTGCAACTCAGAAAGAAGTGTGAAGTTTCTTAGGACATGCTGGATATTACCGAAGATTTATAGAAAACTTTTCCAAAATTGCCTCTCCTTTGTTTTCACTGTTAATGAAGGATGTGCAATTTGTTTGGAATGAATCATGCCAGACAATGTTTGTTAAGCTTAAGGAGAAGCTGTCCACAGCTCCTATCTTAATAGGACCCAATTGGACCCTACCCTTCCACATTTCTTCAGATGCTTCTGATACTGCTATTGGAGCAGTTTTAGGACAGCGGGATGGTCAATTACCTTATGCAATTTATTATATTAGTAGAAACTTAGGCCATGCTGAACTTAATTATACTGTCACCGAGAAGTAGTTCTTAGCTATTGTTTACTCCATTAACAAATTTTGACATTATATTACTGGATATCCTACATTTGTGCACACTGACCACTCTACCATTAAATATCTAATGAAAAAACCTGTTACTAATGCCAGAGTGACTAGATGGCTCTTATTATTACAGGAATTTGATATTACCATCATAGATAAACCTGGAAGAGAAATTTTTTTCACTGATTTCTTATCTCGTTTCACTAACAGTGATGATAATTTCCCTGTTGAGGACTCTTTTCCAGATGAACGCTTATTTTCAGTTTCAGCTCACTCCCCTTGGTATGCAGATGTCACTAATTACTTGGCTGCAGGGAAGCTTCTAGCACATATGTCCAAAAGATAAAAGAGGAAAATTATTCAGCAAAGTGCCAGGTATTGTTGGGTAAACGGTCATCTCTTTTACACAGGCCCTGATCTTGAGATTAGAAGATGTGTGAGAGAAGATGAAATATTCCATATACTGAAGGCCTGCCATGATGAGCCCTGTTGGGGGAATTTTGCAGACAGAAGAATAGGATACAAAGCACTGAGAATGGGATACTATTAGCCAACCCTTTTTAGGGATGAAGAAAGATATGTCCAGTCTTGTGATAGCTGCCAAAGGATGGGTCAACTCAATAGATTAGATCAAATCCCTCTGCAACCACAATCAGTGGTTGAACCCTTTGATAGATGGGCTTTAGATTTTGTCGGTCCTATCAGCCCTCATTCTAAGTAGAAAGCCTACATCTTGGTCTATACCGACTACATGATGAAATGGTTAGAAGCTGTGGCTCTAGTGAAAGCTAATGACCAGGCTGTGATTGATTTCCTATATAGTGAAATATTTACCTGTTTTGGGGTACCTAAGGAAGTTGTTACCAATGGAGGACCGCATTTTGTGTCACATCAATATGAAGCTCTACTACGGAAGTACCATATTCAGCATCAGGTAGCTTCACCTTACCATCCCCAAGCCAATGTCCAGGTGGAAAGCACTAACAAATTCATTGAAGCTATCCTTACCAAGATGGTCAAGAGCCATCATAGATATTGGGCTGACAGACTTCCGGAAGCATTATGGGCATATCGCACCACTTGGCGTAACACTATAGGTTTCTCTCCTTACGACTTAGTGTATGGGAAAAGTGTCATCTTCCCAATTGAATTTGAAATTAATACTTTGAAGACAACCATAGAGGTAAGCCTAGATGTAACTAAAGCCCAGAAGAGGAGATTGAACCAATTGAATGAACTAGATGAGAATTGATTGGTTGTCATGGACCAGACATTGTTAATTCAGCAACAAAGATCCAATTGGCATGACCGATTCATCAAAAAGAAGGTCTTTTGTGAGAGAGACTAGGCACTATTATACAATTCCAGATTCAAAAGAGATTTCACGGGTAAACTATGCACAAGATGGCTGGGACCATACCTAGTGGACAGAGTATTTGATAATGGTACAGTCTGCCTGGTAACCATCAATGAGAATCACGCATCATTATTTGCTAATGGTCACAGGCTGTGACTGTACCATAATCCCATTTCAAAGGATTCATTTATGTCACAAATTGCAGCTGATCTAGGCTACTAGTTAGCACAAGGGTAGGAATGTTTCTCTGCCCCTGTCAATCTGTAATTAATCACTGTAAATTGCATATGGATCTTTGTACATAAATAAATTGTTTTTTTCTGTTATTCTTATCTTTTTCTTTTGCACTTGATCCGTTTTTATAAATTGTGCAAGAAATCGCCTAAGAGTGGTGGTCATTATCGGGCCTCGCGACCAAAATCATTCCTCTGTAACTTCCTGCACCAAATTTTTTTCTTTCCCCTTCAATAAATCTATCGCAGCTGCAACACCCTTTTTTCGGTAGTTGTGACACCCTTTTTCCGGCAACTGCAACACCCTTTTTTCAGCAGCTGTGACACCTTTTTTCAGTAGCTGTGACACCCTTTTTCTGGCAGTTTCAACACTGTGAAACTACGCCTTCTCTCATTTCCACAGCTATGACCTCGTTTTACTTTTTCCCATAAATTCCATTTCGCGTAGCTATATCACAGTCAATTTTTGTCCATTTACATTCTTTTATCCTTTTCCCGTAGCTGTGACATCATTTCTGGCAGCTGTAACACCCTTTTCTGGTAGTTGCAACACCCTTTTTCGGCAGCTGCAACATCTTTTCTGGCAGCTGCAACATCTTTTTCGGTAGCTATAACTCCACTACATTTGGCTGATTTTTCTATCATTCAAGGCCGCACCTCTACTTTGATTTCTTTATGGCCTATGATTGTGACTCCTGTGTTATTGGCAGAGCTTTTTGCAAGATAACAACTCCTCCAGATATGGTTCCGATTCCTGATGCTGACAATTTGACTCATAATCTCGTACTCATCATGTTTCCGACGATTTTAACATGATGGTTTTGGTTCTCCAGTGGAAAATGTTATTACAACATGCCTATAATAATGATCACATTTAATGACTGGACAGTGCACGAGTACATCTTTCGCAACCACTGCAATCACACGTTCTATTGTTCTCCAAAGGACATCCATCGCACATTTTTGAAGGTATGGCTTTGATTAACTACTTTATCATATGATTTGACAATATCAATCGTACCTCCCTTTTTATGCCCATTATTGCATCGTTAACTCTTTGCTCGTGCGACGTAATGACTAATTATGCTACCTAATAACCACCACCTTTCCCAATTCGGGATAAAATTTCAAATAATCCAATGCACTGAAACTTTCTGAATTTTCCTAACTCCCCTATCAGCTGTTCATGCATACTCTGTGCTGTAACCTCCATTGTTGGAATCTGTAATCTATCATACTGCAATATACTTTTGAAGATAGAAACATGGGTATTCCAGCTCGCTATGAACCTTCAAACATGTGAGAACTCACAATAAATGTTGAAGTTTTCACCATTTTTCAAGCTGCGGGTTGGACTAAATTTTTCCAACGCCTGAATGGATTTCATCGTGAAGCAGCTTTATAGTTCTCCTTGAATCTTATAGAAACCCACTCAGAGGTTTTGGGATTGCGTATTGAAGTCTCTAAAGCCATAGTGGCTGAGGTCACTAGTCTTCCTCAGGAGGGAAGAGCTTGGTTCAGACGTCAAACCCCCACTACTGCAGCAGTATAGGAGTTTTTAAGAGAAGGGGAGTAGATTCAAATGACATGAAGGGGGATAGAATTACAGTCATTGCCATGGCCATGGAATCAAGTCACCATTTTTCTCAAGAAATACATCACCTGCGAAGGTAGGTACCAAATAGTCTATCATTTTGAATTTCCTTTACTATCTCATCTCCATCATAGGGCCATGTTAAACATTCCATATTATTTACTCAATGATTTACATCATATGGCGGGGTTTGTCTGAGCTTCCAAGAACCCACTCTCTTCACTTACCCACCATGGCCTCATTAAACTAATAATCTTATGTACCCTTGCTCAACACAACCTAACTTGGGATCAATTTACATCCCAAGCTCAGGAACCCACTCCCTTTCCCAGTGTTCCAATAGAAGAGGAAATGGACATACCTGTACTTGTGGGGCTTGTTCAACATCAGGAAGAGTAGGTCAATCAACAGTTCAGGGGAAATGTAGAACAATAGGAGGTTTGGATCCCCTCAAATGTAGTTGGGGGGGAGATGAGACTGGATCAAAGGATCATCCAGGGGAACAAGAAGAAAAATTGGGAGAGGATGTACATGAAAACCTTATGGAAGAACTAAATAGTAGGGTAGCTCTAACAACAGAGGGTGAAACTAGAGCAACATTAGATGCTGTGATAGTTGAACCCGAAGATGGCAGAGCCATGGCAATAGAATAAAACACTGAGATGGTGACCATTGAATCCTCACCTGAATGGGGAGGAACCTTGATTGAGGAAGAACATCCCAAAAAAAAAGAAAATGTTGGAACTGGGGATATCCCTTCCACTTCAACTGTAAATCTAGAAAATCCAGCACCACAGAGAAAAATTAGGAGATCAAAGGATGAAATTAAGGCATCTCCACCAATAAGAAGGGAAAGAACTAGGTTAGTCGCAGCAGCAAAAGTAGCAAGGGAAAGATGGGAAACCTTAGAAGCACAAATTGAGTTCCCCATTCTTAAAATCAAACCAATTGATGCCCCATAGGGGCTAGTTGAAGAAGAAACTCAAATTGAAGGACTTCTATTCAAAAATAGGCTATTAAAAGAGGAAGTCCAAGCACTCAGAAAAGAATTATAAAATTGGAAAGAAGCGTGCAGAAAATAGGGTGAAAGGAAGCTGCACACATTGGTTGAAGCTGCAGATCAATTGGAAGGATCAAATCCTACCGAGGCTGGCAATGAGGAAGAAAGAGTGGTATGTCCTACCTATGGAGAAATCTTTGATGAGTCAGGTTATAAGGTTATAATTCATTCCTTTACAACACAATAGTATACACCTACAACTGTGGAAGGACAGGGACAACCTGATTTGAGAGATGATGGGACTCCCAAAGAGAAACTTCATGAGAAGGAAGTTGCAGATGAGCTAGATGCTGTCACACAAGAACCAAAATCTTTCAATATTCCTGATGAAGTTACCAATTTGATAAGTGGTGAAACTCCCCAAGAGAAACTTTAGGAGAAGGATGTTTCAGATGAGAAGGATGTTGCCACACAAGAACCAGAGGATGAAGTTATCCCTGATTTTATGGATGAAGATTACACCGAGACCCCAAAATCCTCTCATGACACAAAAATAATAGATATAGAACTACAACAACAAAATAATGATGAGGTTGAATAGGATGTTGTTACATAAGAACCAACATCCTTGAATGTTCTTGTCCAAGTGGCTGTCCAAGTGAGAGAAGAAGAACCAGGGATTGAAGGCACTCTGTAATTTAATGAAGAAATTTGTACTATGAACCCAAAATTGTCTCAGGACATAGAGATACTAGAATTGGAATCACAACAATAGGGAGATGAAGAAGTAAATCAGGATGTTGCCACACAAGAACCAACATCCTTGAAAATTGTAGTAGAGACTCCCGGGATGCAACAAAAGGCCAACCCTGAAGTGGATGTCATTCCTGATATGGATTTGGGTGAAGATGAACAAGTTCAATCACAACCCTCAGGTGATACTAAAATCCTTAAGGAACAACTTCATACTGAAGAAGACATCCAATCCCAGCAGCATGAGGAAAAAGAAGAACAAGGCTCTGTCACACAAGAACCAGCAGCCTTACATTCTCTAGCTAAAATAGCAGCTGATGATCGGATAGAGAATAAGATTAAAATTCAGGAGGAAGTTGCTCCACAAGAACCAACGTCCTCATAGTTAGCTGCCAAATTTACCAATGGAGAACCTCAGAAAGAAGATGTTGTTACACAAGAACCAGCACCCCCAGAAATAGCTTTAGATGTGCAGGATGTCCAATGTGCCATATCAAGTGATAAGGTGTGGACTGAATCCCTTCAAAATTTTATTGACCTGGATTTTGACAAGGATGAGTATCCTAAAGAAGAAGAAACTCTGCAACCCACAAAATAAATCTCACTTTTGAGAATGGAGGTAAGAAAGTGGAAGAGCTAGGTGGAAGAATACCAAGAAGGGATGGTTTCCCTCACTGAGCATATAAATACCATCAGGGAACTGAAGGAGAAATGCGTAGAAGAACGCATGACCTAGAGACTTCGAGAGGAAGAACTACAAAAGGAGCTAAGGGAGCTGAAAAAGTTCCAGTCTATGCAAAAGGAAAAAGACCAGATGCATGCTCTTTCTCAAGAACTCCTGGGCACTAGGGTACCTGTTAGTTTTTCATCATATAAGCTAGCATTATGATCTTAGGATCTTTTCACTGAGAGAATAACAAGCATAGCAATAAAACATAAGCACGTCACAAGAGAAAAGAGACACAAAGAGTTTTCCTCAGGGAAACCATAAAGGAGAAAACCCAGCAACTTCCTCAAAGATAGAATCAGCACCAAAACAGTAAAATCCCAAAACAGTAAGATGCACTCCCAATAGCAGTAGTCTTCTTCTTGTCTAGTCCCAGTGTATTTCCTTCCTCACTAATGCACCACACTTGAGTGAGTGAATGATGTGTTGCAAGTGATAAATAGAGAGGCTCACTCTTTATTTATATTCTTCCATTCACTTGAAGTGCACTCCAACATGTTGGCCTCACTTAACAATTACTTACTAGAGCTGACATCTCTAGGAGTGTCTAATAACCCTAGTGCCCCACCACTTGTGGGTAATTTGCCTCCTTCGACCAATAGGAGGGTAACAAAATGGTGGGGACTATTGCCCCGACTTACAATGACTCACCTAGGGTCGACTTCACTAGGATAGTCTAATAACCCAGGGGCCCCACAACTATGGGGACTTTAACCCTTGACTAATAAGAGGGTTACCCACAATGACTTGACATGACTTCCTCATTATAGAAACTTCCCAGAATAAAAATTGGGGTATGACATGAATCAAATACATTACAATACAGTCCGGAATGAACATTGGGTTACAATAGATCAGAAATACAAGTGAATACATTTTGAAGTTACAATTACATCAACACTCCCTCTTAACTAGGAAGGTATTCTCTTGACACAATTTATCAGCACAATTCTTCTTCTCTGTATCATCTAGGTCATCGTCAGGTATTCATCATATTCAAAGTCATCTTCATCTTCAAGTCATCTTCACTGGATCTGGATCATCTCTCGATCTAGATCATCATGGAGCATGATCACTGGATCTAGATCATCACTCAATTTGGATCATCACTGCTAGATCTTCATCACTGGATCTTGATCATCACTCGATCTGGATCATCGCTGGCTATCATCACTGGATCTCAATCATCACTCGATCTGGATCATCCCTGGTGCTATCTCATGATTCTTCTCGTCACAAGAATTTCTACAGATCCAGCCCCTTTTCATGCTGGTTGTAGGCCTAGCCATCATGTAGGTCTTTTCCCATCACTTACATCTGACCTACTCGTCAGAAAGGCACGCCTAGCACTTACATCTAACCTACTCATTAGAAAGGCACTCCCAGCACTCACATCTGATCATATAGGAACCAATCCTATAATCACATCAGAAAGGCCCAGCACTCACATTCACCAGCATGATAGGACATCACATCACTAACATCTGTGAAAATTCTCAGCACTTACATCTGACCTACTCGTCAAAAAGGCACATCCATCCAGGCGGGAACACATCCTACCACAGTGATGGAAGACTCCCATCTAGGCTGGAACACATCCTAATCATAGTGATGGAATATTTTCCCACTTTCATCCAGGATAGAACACATCCTGCTCACAATGATGAAAGACTCCCATCTAGGCTGGAACACATCCTACTCACAGTGATGAGAGATTTCAGCACTTACATCTGAGCACGTGGGAACACATCCCTCAGTCGCTCTAGAAAGGCTCTGCACTTACATCCATCCAGGCGGGAACACATCCTGCTCACAGTGATGGAAGGGCTTGCACTCACATCTGATCCTACGAGAACACATCCCAGTAGTCATATCAGAATGGCCCCCATTCCTCGACTAAGCTACCTGGTAACTGACTAGGCGCCTCCATTCTCCTAGAGAATGGAAGTTTCCCTTACATCCGACCTGCTCATCGGAATGGCCAACACTCACATCTAACATGGAAGGAACTTAATCCTTTATCCATGACAGAATGGTTCAGCCCTTACATCTTATCAAGTGGGAACACATCCCTCTATCACATCAAAATGGCTACTCAGTTCTTACACTGAGTGTTCCTAGTAACTGACCAGGTACCTCCATTCCTAGAATGCCAATTTCCCTTACATCTGTCCTACTCGACAGAATGGCTAGCACTCATATCTGACATGGAAGGGAGCAACCCTATCACCATGATAGAATGGCTCAGCCCTTACATCTGACCATGGAAGAAACCAATCCTCTCACCATGTCAGAATGGCTATGGATATCAGCACTCATATCTGACATGGAAGGAACCAATCCTCTCACCATGACAGAATGGCTCAGCCATTACATATGACCATGGAAGGAACCAATCCTCTCACCATGTCAGAATGGCTATGGGTCTTATCACTTTCTCTTGGAGGAAACCTCGATCTAGAGAACACCAAGCTTCTCCCTAAAGTACTTGAACTTCAGCCTAGCCAATGGCTTTGTCAATACATCAGCTATCCGTTCCTCCATCGCAACATACTGGAGATTCACTGCTCCTCTCTACACCATATCCTTGATATAGTGATACTTGATCTCAATGTGCTTCGACTTGTCATGGAACACTGGATTCTCTGACAACTTTACGTAACTCTGGTTGTCACAATGTATACAAGTAGCATCCAACTAGAGATCAAATATATCAGATAGTATCTTCCGCAGCCATACTGCCTCACAACTAGCTGAACAAGCTATGACATACTTTGCTTCAGCTGTACTCAGTGCCACACAGGATTGCTTCTTGCTAAACCAAGAGATCACACCTGATCCCATATTGAAGCAACATCTTGGAGTACTCTTCTTGTCGATGGAACTACCTGCCCAATCTAAATCAACATAACCTTCCAGGTTAATCTTTTGATTCACATCGTACTTGATTCCATAATCAACTGTACCCTTCAGGTACCTCAGAATATGCTTTGCAGCAGTCAAGTGAACATTCCTCGGATCTATCAAGAACTGGCTTAAGGTGTTCATAGCAAAACAAATGTCTGGTCTCATGTTCATCAGGTACATCAATGACCCAATCATCTGATGATACATCGTAGCATCAACCGACTTAGATGAAGCATCACTCAATAGCTTTAGGTTCGATGCCATAGGTGTGGTCATGCAGTCCATCATCCTGAACCTATTCGGGATCTCTACTGCATACTTCCCTTGTCCACACCTCCATGTCTAGAAAATAGTGCATCGACACATAACAGGAGCATCACTAGTCTTTTGCCTTCAACCTTGAAGCAAAGGTTGGAATTCACTTTACTCTTAGTAAAGCCTATAGTCATCAGTAATCTGTCCATCCTGTCGTACCATGTCAAACCTTTAAATCTTCTACAGTCACTCCCTCTGAAGCAGAGCATCATACTCCCTCTGTCTTCTGTACTCTATGCACTGAAACATTCTATACCGGAGTGACAAGTAGCTTCCTATTCTACTAATATTCTATGTGACCATCTAGTGTATAGACTTGCATCTTCAACCTTGTAGCAAAGGTTAAGATCTTCATCAATATCATCATGTATGTGTTTCCCATGGGTGTCTTCTGAACTCATACAATGCCTTATTTCATTTGCACACATGATTATGCATGTCATGTGACTTCACTTATAGTAGCTGTAAATGTTTCTTCATAGTCGATGCCTTCTTTTCGTGAGAAGCCTCATGCTACGAATCTTGCTTTGTATCCCATGATGTTTCCATCTATTGCATGATGGAACTATGAAATTCTCTTTATGTCTCAATACTGCGCCCTGACATCATTCTTCTTGAACTGGTCTTCCCTTTCTTCTTGGTGGCTAGAAGGTTCTGCATCAATGATGTCACTGCACTCGTCATATTATTCTTCATTTTGAAACATCGTCACTTGTTCTTCGGAACAAGTCTTCATTCTTCTTTGCTTGTAGGCGATTATGTATGTGATCTTTCCTACAATTCAAATGCATTTGTATGGTTAGAAACATTTCATAAGGAATATTCATACTGGCAAATTCTTATGCATAAATATATGATCATGCAACTACTTTAGCCAATACAAGATTCATCCATATCTCACTGAAACTTTCTAGATGCCTTCCATCTCTACCAGGACAACATTGAGATTGTGCACTAATCCAATATGTCAGCAAAGAGGTTTCATTCTATATAAGTAGCAATGGAGATTTGTATAGCACCATGAGCTACTTACCCATCACAT
Source organism: Pseudotsuga menziesii (assembly GCA_001517045.1). Taxonomy (NCBI): domain Eukaryota; kingdom Viridiplantae; phylum Streptophyta; class Pinopsida; order Pinales; family Pinaceae; genus Pseudotsuga; species Pseudotsuga menziesii. Next base: position 108,072 of record LPNX010047071.1, read on the forward strand.
GAATATTAGTAGTATACTCTCATTAATGCAGGCATCCTATCATGCATAATACATCAACTGAATATAAACAAATGTATAACAAAACAATGAAATGACAATTGAATACTTATCTTTATTTTTTTCGTGGGTAGACTGCTTCTTGAGCCTTCAGCTTCATCGTCTTCTTCATTCATGAGAGCATCATTTCTTATCCAAATACTAAGGAGGATAAGAGGTGCTTCAAGAGTTGAGTTCTTCACATTCCTCATCACTTGAGGGATCTTCTTTCGATGGTGAGATCTTGATATTTAATTGTTCCCATCTTCTCTTCTCTTCTTATGAGTCGAGCTTCTTCTTCTTCCCAAAGTCTGCTGAAAGTAATCTCTTCCTTATAGCACACATTCCTTGCATGGATGAATCCCATGAACCTGGGAGGCGATTCAAGGTGGCCATCACCAATTTTTCATTCTTCACTTCTTCTTTTACCACTTCAAGTTATTCTTGATTTGAGAGACTCTTATGACTGCATGGTCTCTGCATTCTGGATCTTCACATTCTTCAACTGGTTTCTTAAGTTCATCTTTTGATGTATGTTCTTCCCTTAAAATAGCTTGGTCAAGGAATCAAACCTCATTGGTGTCTTTAGGGAAGACACTTGTGGCACAAGTTGATCTGTGACTGAATCAACCATGATCTTCTTGGCCTTCACCAAGTTCTTCTTATGTAAGGCTTCTAGCCTCATCTCCCTCTAGAACTAGAACCTCTATACTCATGTAGGTGTCCAATCCATTTTCTTCAGAGAGATCATATACTTCTAAGCTTGAAATTTGTCAACTTCACCAAGATTATCATCAAGATGATGTGATAGATCACTTTGAAATGAGAACCTTAAATGAAAATAGCAAAAGATTAGATCTTACTGATTTGAGGTGTCCATCTTGGTTCCGGAGCTCGCTGATCTAGGGTTTGTCACAGAAACCCTAATTTTCAAAACTTGGAATCTTTCATATATGATAGGATATACAGATATATCTCTTCAAATGGATCTGTCCAATGTACTCCTTTTCTGAAAACAGTGGAGGGAAGCTCTCGGAACAGGAAGCCCTAATTTTCCAATTTCTTCTGCAGAAATGCCTTTTACTGTTTCTGTGATATCTATGAAATTAATTCTCCTAATTGTCTAAAATTTTTCACTGAGGTAACCTCGCATGTCCCTGATCCAACACTATATATTTCATCAAAATTGGTTTCACCATTTGGGATTTATGATCCGTTTCCCAAGGTGACATGTTACAGGACTGTTCAGAATAGTGAAGTTGTATGGCATGCCACATGTCGCTGGTTGATCTTCTGAGTCTGATATTCATACCAACGAAATTAAATTCCATTCCCTTTTTGTAAAATCTTTAGGAATTCCATTTGGACCTCTGTAGCTCAAGATATTGCAATTATCCCCAGGTGTCCTGTTTAGGGATGAATTTTGGAAGGGGCTGGAACCCTAACTTGGAGGGATCATATCTCCCAGAATATAGCGAATCAGAGGATTATGTTTGGATACAATGTTCATCCATATTTTATTGTCAGCCCTTGAAATTTTCAGATTTTGAGACATTTCCAAACGTTGAATATAGCGAATGTACCAAAACTTATTAGTTTTAGTATTTAGGTTTTTTCCTAGCTCGGGGTCAAACTAGGGTTTAACTTTCCCGGAGTTTCACCCAACCAAATTTCTTGATCTAGGTCTCTAAAATTAGGTTTTTATGAGGAGAACAATCCTATGCTGGTCTCACTCAAAAATTACTCTTCTGTAGAAATCCCTAATTTCCACATCGAAAACTGAAAATGCTCGGAATCGAATTCCGCTTCGACAGAAAGATGCGCCCTTCAATGGAGAGTCATCCTAGCATACTTTTGCAGATGGATTGTAGAGAGAGACCCAAAAAATAAGAATCCCTAGATTCTATAGCTGCACAATGTCTTCTTCTCAGGTTAGCTCTTATACCATGTTAGTTTTTCATCATATAAGCTAGCATTATGATCTTAGGATTTTTTCACTGAGAGAATAATAAGCACAGCAATAAAACATAAGCACATCACAAGAGACAAGAGACACAGAGTTTTCCTTGGGGAAACCATAAAGGAGAAAACCCCGCAACTTCCTCAAAGATAGAATCAGCACCAAAATAGTAAAATCCCAAAATAGTAAGATGCACTCCCGACAGCAGTAGTCTTCTTCTTGTCTAGTCCCAGTGTATTTCCTTCCTCACTAATGCACCACACTTGAGTGAGTGAATGATGTGTTGCAAGTGATAAATAGAGAGGCTATCACTCTCTATTTATATTCTTCTATTCTCTTGAAGTGCACTCCAACATGTTGGCCTCACTTAACAATTACTTACTAGAGCCGACATCTCTAGGAGTGTCCAATAACCCCAGTGCCCCACCACTTGTGGGGACTTTGCCTCCTCCAACCAATAGGAGGGTAACACAATGGTGGGGACTATTGTCTCGACTTACAATGACTCACCTAGGGTCAAATTCACTAGGATAGTCTAATAACCCAAGGGACCCACAACTATGGGGACTTTAACCCTTGACCAATAAGAGGGTTACCCACAATGACTTGACATGACTTCCTCATTATAGAAACTTCCCAGAATAAACATCGGGGTATGACATGACTCAAATACATTACAATACATCCCAGAATGAACATCGGGTTACAATAGATAAGAAATACAAGTGAATACATTCCAAAGTTACAATTACATCAACAGTACCTTCCTCTTCTTACCCTGTATTTTTATTTGAACAATTTGTTTGGTTTAAGTTAAGGGATGTGAAAGAAGGGAGATCATTTGAGATAACAACCTCAGCAAAATTCTTGGAAACATTTTTGAGAAGCAATTTTGAAGACCATAATTTGCTGTGTGAACTATATTTTTGCATGAGATGGCTTGTCCTATAGATCGCCATTCAAATCCTATCCCTTTTTCAGGAGATGTTCAGTTGAGGGCTTTTGCTTCTTTTGTGACCAATCATGCTCAGTGGAAAAGGTCTTTTCAAACATTTTCTCACAATGAATCCCACTCTAATCTGTGGGTCTGAAGTGAGCCTCAAAATCCTTGTATTTTTCTTGCTAGACACCATATTTTTCTCTCATGCCCCATCCAGACTTAGCATATAATGGAACTACAGGAAGAATTTATTTCTACTTGCATCAGCCAGATCTCCATACATCAACAAATAGCTTTGGAAGGCAGTAAGCACAGGTGGCAGGTTGCCTTTCTTACCCTCAAGAATAGAGACCCCTATTATTTTAGAAATTTTGAACAGGCACTTTCCAGGGTTGAGGATTATGTTGGATGTATCAGGGAGTGTGGGGATAATTGGCTAGGCCTGAAATTTAAATTTCCCCTCATCTGGTGGCCAGAAAAACCATACAAGATGAATTTCTCATTGACCATGGAAGAGGAGTAGCAATGTTGGAGATATTGGGTTTCCCATAGGGGGTTCATAGAAAAAGAAGGAACGTCTGAGATCCCCTACAACTTCTCTTCTATCCATGAATATAGCATAGTGCAAGATTCAGATTCGGAATAATGGAGGTTGTTGCATGAGGACATGCAACAGGACAGTTGGGGGAAGATGTTGGACCCATAAATGGCCCCTTTTTGACCATCCTTATTCACCTCTTTTTGCCTTATCCTACCCTATTGAGCAGGCTAAACAGATGTTTTCCCCTCACTCTGTTCCCCAAGTCACCAAGGTATGATTGGTTATTGTCTTGTTTTATTAATAATTATGATTGTGGTAATTAAGGCTTTATATCTCTCAATATGGTAACATATGATGGTTTATAAAGGTATTTTGAGATATAAAGACTACAGCTATAGCGGGATGAACATGCTAAGAAAAGGATGGGCATTCATCACTCAAGTTGATCACCATCCATCCTACCATTGCCCAAAGAATGCGGTCCCAGTATATTATTCCAGGAAAAGTTGTACAAAGATATATGCAATAGAATGTGACAGATTTGGAGGCCAACAGTGTGCTGCTGCTCGTGTATAGCTGTGATCTGAGGATATCATTATTTTTGGGTCAATTAACAGTTTCCCTATATTTCCTATCTTTCATCCTGCCACAGTTGTAACAGTTGTTGTAATTTAGGGCGCCTGAAGATTTGAGATCTTCATGGCTGCCCAATAATAGGGATAGGATGTTATGATTTACATTGTATGAATATGGAGAACTGTTCTGAGCCAGGGGTTGAACCCCTAACCAATTCATTGTATTAGCTGCAACTGAGAGTTGTGTAATTGATCTGCCTTTTTAATACAAGGAGTTACTTCAGATCTAAGGGTTTTAACGTGCGTTATATCCAGCATCTCTGTGTGAAGACTGGGCCCACCTTCCCATAGGGATTGCTGAGTTAAATTAGGCATTTTAATTATTATATCATGTGATGTTATGTTAATTTTATTTCTTCATAGGAAGCTGTAATAGTTGTTTGTGGATTTACAGTCTGTTATTAATTGCATTTCTTGGAAATATGTAGTGGCATGGTGTGACAGTCGATTGAGTAGATAATTATTCCTTATGCAATTGCGTGGTAGCTGTAACAACCTTGTTCATCCTTAGATCTTTTAATTGTTGTTTCCATGAATCATTGCAGTTTGTTCCTTGCTTTTATGGTTGCAGAATTTCATTCCTGTACTTTGAATTCATAGGATAGTTGAACTCAATTTCTATACTCCGAATTCCTAGACTAGTTGAACTCAATTCTTGTCTTTTGGATTTCTAGAATAATTAGATTAAGATAGTTGGGTAAATCATTAGATGATTTGGTAAACATGATCTCATTTTCTGCAAAAGTAAACTAGATGTGATTTCATGAATCTTTCAATTTCTAGATCAAGAACAGTAGAAGGTAATTGTGACTGTATTCTTTAGAAGGTAAACTAGATTAAGTGGATTCTTGGGATGAGCATAGCTGAATAGAGAATAGGATTGCTTACTTATAGTAACTCAGTGTTTAAGCATATATTGTGCATGTTATCCTTGAAATAAAGGACTTCCCTGGGTTGGCAATAAATATTTCACACTCCATATGTTAGCTGTAATTAACTTGCATATTGGGTGCCCAACACTCCCTTAAGCATCTCATTTTGGTGGGGTCGACTTAATAGCTTATTTGGGAACCAGTTGGTGAGATAATTCACATAAAAACAACCAAACCAGTTTGAATGCAAACCGAAATGTGGTGGGTTTTTCCACTAATTGTAACGCTCAAACTGGCCAGAATTGAGAATCCATATCAGCCAATATGGGTCAAATGTGGGTTAGCTGAAACTATCAAATTGGGTCTGTCATTAGCTGATCAATGTAAATTCATGCACAATGAAGAAAACCCATGTTTGAAAGCTAATAAAGATAACACAAATATATAATCTAATCCTACTACTGGGGGATCTGTTGAACATGCCATTGAGGTAGAATACTCTGAAATCCTTTCTCCTTTATTGCTTTCCTCTAAAAAATATTCACAGTTGAATTCGATGCATTACAAGCAAAGGTTAAAAAAGGAAGGATTCGAGTTGGTGAAGAAGCATGCATTATAGACAGAGACCCTTTGGGTTGTTGGTAAAAGTAAAGTAATCAAGTAGGCAAGGTATATAAATGAGGTTTCTAA
>LPNX010047071.1:116245-121304 GCA_001517045.1 Pseudotsuga menziesii
ATTGGAATTGTTTGCTACATCATTGAATTCAACTGTTTCTTGGAGTACATCTTCTGCTGCATTATCATCATCATTATCTAACTCATGTTGATCATGCTCTGCGTCATTGTATCCTTCTTCTAGAGAACCCTCTTCATTAGCATCATCTAGGTTATACTTTACCGGCCTTCCCCTTGGATCATGTCTCACAACAAATGACCAGCCCGCTCTACCTAGAACCTCTGAGTAAAATACTTGTTCACATTCTCTTGGAAGAACATAGGGCTCGTTTCTTGGCTCAAACAACCTTTTGTTTACCATGGTAAATCCATTATCATGTTCAATAATAGTTCTATCGAGATCATGTTGATTCAATCGTAACCTGTACCATTTGACAATGAATAGAACTACCTTAAAGGATTTAAAGTCACGCTGTATAATATTCTTCCAAATACCCATAGTATCGATTTTCTGAGACTTCTGGATGTCTGTCAGTTCTAGATGAAACATTGGTAGCCTCAAAGATAGCAGATATCCCAGAATCTGATGTTTTCTTTGTTTCATCCAATTTTTTGATCCGATATATACCTCCATTGCAGACCATAAAACTTATGGTGTTTTACCTGCAATAAGAAATACAAACAAAAAGATTACACAACCATTCAGTCCTTATGCAGCAATACATGGAAAAGAAGAACATGTTCGTCAAAATGTAATTTGCAAAATAAAAGATTTAGAGGGATTGATTAATTATATGCTTGCCATTTTATCTTTTACACCATATGCCAAATTGATTTCCCTTTCTGTTAGATTTCTATCTCCACTGTGTTGTGATGCTTTTACCAATGAAGCCACACCTTCCCATGATATTCCATGACCCGATTTTTCACATCATTCAATTCATACCTTCATCCAGTCAAGATTGTTTGCAATGTATAAATGAATTGCATCCCATTCTCGACCAACTGTTTAATGACAATAACCATTAAAATGAAAGAAAGGTGTAAATCTCCTGAATAAAGTATATGCTCTTAATTGAAGCAATTATGACTAGAAAATACAATTAGAATATGAAAGATATAATAAACATCCACTAGCTAATAATTAACTTTCATCTTCCTCAATATACCTTTCCCCTTTAGTTGCTCCCCTTCAAATTTGTTATTGGAGTCTGGATCACAAATGCGACGTAAATTGAGCTTTGACGCTAAAATAGGAAGATATTCACTAACATACAACATGTTTTGGTATACCATATATCCTTCCATCATAGAACCCTCAACATGTGATCGTTGTCTCACCAAACCCTTCATAAATTTCAAGTGCCTCTCAACCATCCACATGGACCTCGAGTGCACAGGTCCACACAACTCAATCTCCTCAACTTGGTGCATGAGGTAGTGTTCCTGTGCATTGAAAAATGCCGATGGTAGATGCTTCTGCATTTCACACATGAGATGAGGAATTTCTCTCCTTCAATACTTTATATCTTCTTTATGGATTTCTTTAGATGTCAACCATCTACAAGTGACACAAACCAATAACGATATTTAACAAAAATAAACATTAAATTAAAATATATGTTGAAATAGTGCACAAAAAAACAAATATAAATTATACGGAGAATTAAATAAACACTAAGCACATGCAAGTAATCACTAGTTCCCTCATGTATTTACCAAGATTATATATAACTTGTTTGACATTGTTGTCGAAGTTGTCCGGGAGAGAGAGAGGTAGAACATACTATATCAATATACAAACCATGTCATTTATTAAACAAAGAGGTATACAAACAAGAAAAAAACATATACGCAGTATAATGAAAAAAATTATTATATGGACATAACGATAATAATTACCTTGATGAAGACATGCCAATCATGTGTTTTGACCTCTGCAAAATCACCTTTTTTGGTTATGATATTCTTCAAGTCCGCACAAAATCTAGTGGGAAATTTAATTTTCCGCATTACTTATTTGACAACATTGCTTTGTTACTTCGTAAACATCCATGGAATTGAGTTTATATTAACTTGTTCTCCATTGGTATGAAATTGGATGACGTCTTTCATTGCATGGTTTCTTTCTTGAATGTCTTTGCAATATTTCACAACTTTATCTTTCTCCCTCTGTAGCTCTAGTAGTTTCCATAAGGTTTCAGTAACATTCTTTCCAATATGCATTGTATCAAACAAATGAGCAATTTGTAGGTGCTCATAGTAGGGCAACTTGCTGAATTAAATAGGATAACTTTTCATTCCTCGTGGAAGCCCATTAATGCCATCATGATCATGATGGACAACATGAATATTAGTTTATAAATAAATTACATCATAAATCAAATATGGACACTACAGTAAACAACTCACAATAAAAATTAAAATACATAACAATTCATATACGATGATCCATACGTACCATGATGATGATTTCTATTGTATTGCATCTTCCAAAGGTGAGGTGTCATTCTCTGTGGTTTTAATGTAGTCTCCTGCTTCCCTTTGAAAAGATTTTTTTTAGTTGTTCTATACCTATGATTCTTAGAGAGGAAATGCCTATACTCATCAAACACCTCCTTTCTTAAGCTTTTTGAACGATGAGATTTTATCTTAGGACCACAAACTGGACATGCAAATTTACCCTTTGTCTGAAGACCTACAATATTTAGATATGGAATATCTATGTCAAATATTTTCATATATAAACTATTCTAACTACTCCATATCATTAAATGCAATTAAAGTGGAACTTAAAATTACAAACCACAAAATGAAGTTAACCAAGGGGCATCGTGTATTTTCCATACAACCATTGCATGGAATTGAAATTGCCTTTATTGTATTGGTATAGATACCTCATACATAGTTATGCCATTCCATAACTTCAGTAGCTCATCTATAAGAGGTTCAATGTATACATTCATATCTTTGACTTGGAACTTAATTGATTGATTTGAAGTACATATAAAATATATCATTATGAGAACCATTAAGATATATAAGCCATGCACAAGGGTAAAATAATAGATATATATATGAAATTAAGAAACATAATATGACAGGAGATGCTACAACTACATTATAAATAAAATAGTTTTTGACAAAAAAACCTGGAATAATCATCGACAACATTATGTGCTCCCTCTTTATTGACAACCATGGAGGAATGTTATTGTTGATAACAAAAATAGGCCACACCATGTAAATGGATTTCATTTGTGCAAATGGATTAACACCATCTGCTGCCAAAGAAATCCTAAGATTACGTGGTTCTTCTTTAAAGTGAGGCCACTTTTCCTCCGTATATCTAAAAGCAGAACCATCTACAGGTATTTGGATAACATCATCTTGAATTATGTTCTTGGCATGGTAATACATAAATTGCACTATGTTTTTGCACCTGAACATTCGTTGCAAACATGGAATGATGGGAATATAATGAAGAACCTTCTGAGGCACCTTTTTTGTTACTTTATCTGTACGATATCTACTTACATGACATTTCAGACATTCTGTTGCAAATTCATGATGATTATAATATATAACATTGTCATCGAGGCATGCATGAATTGCTTCATAATGCATTCCAATCTCTTTCATGATGGAGATAAATCTCAATATGTGCGAGGTAAAATATTTAATGGTGGTAACAAAAATTCAGCTATTAAGCTACAAAAAAATAAAAATAATAGTTAATGTAATAAATAAATAATATTAATGAAACATGCTTCATCCGTATGATGATCAATAATGAGTTAACAATAAAATTATTAGAGGAATACAGATAAAATTTATCACGATCCTATATATGTGATGGATTATTTTACATACCTTAGCATCTGTGTGATTGTAATGTTTGAAAGGCCATTCACAACTTCAAGTTCATTTTCAACAATACAAGAGAGAGAGGATTTGTTTTGGAGCCTTCATAAAGGGGTTCATATGCCTTATCGAGAAGAGGTATATCATGAACATCATCAAAGTCATCATCATTTTCATTATCAACGTCAAGGTCATCATCCATTCTAAAATTAAATGAATCATGGATCAATGTATTTGTACCATTATCTTCAATTACATTATCAGTATGATCATCTTGTTCAATGTGATCATTCACTTGTTCTCCATTAAACATACACACTCCATGATCTTGATCCTGAACTTGTTCTAAAAGAACTTCCTCTGGACAATATGTTGTAGGGTGTCATTCCTTTAATATTGTTAGGTATAACTCCCGATTCTATTCTATTCCATTGACATATCATACATTTATACATTTCATGTGGCGGTTGAGAACCAGCCTTTTCACCTTCCTATGCAACTATTCATATTCCTATTTATTTGTTTATTTACAATATATAATCCTAGCGGATTATATTCTAACAATCCCCCTCTTAATCCGAAGGAGTGTTCGTAAGTCCAAGCATGGTTTTGAATCTTTCAAACTTTTCTCGTCCAAGCGCTTTGGTGAAGATGTCTGCAACTTGATCATTTGTGGAACAATGTCAAAGATGGACTGTCTTGGCCTCTACATGATGTCGAATCAAACGATACTTTGTGTTGATGTGTTTGGTTCAATCATGAAATCTAGGATTCTTAGCCAGCTTGATTGCAGAAGTATTGTCGACCAACAATGGAGTGGAGTTTTCTTGTTTTTCTTGCAAATATTCAAGTATCTTCCTGAGCCATACTATTTCTTTCGTTGCTTCAGCTGCAACCACATATTCTGCTTCTGTTGTTGAATCTGCTGGAACTGACTATTTGCGTGATCTCCATGAGATAGCTGCTAATCCAAGACTCATAGTGTATCCAGAAGTTGATACTCCTGTCTCCTTATTGCCATCAAAATCTGAGTCTGAGTACCCAATAAGTTTGAATTCATCCACTTTAGAGTACTTGAGTCCAACATCTTGAGTCCCCTTCAAGTATCTTAGAACTCTTTTTGCAGCTGACCAGTGTCCTTCACAAGGTTAATGCACGAACCTTGAAAGTATTCCAACAACATAAGAAATATCTGGTCTAGTTGTTGTAAGGTAGATAAGACTTCCTACAAGTTGTCGATACTTGGTCGCATCCTC
>LPNX010047128.1:0-13050 GCA_001517045.1 Pseudotsuga menziesii
AAGAATTTCAATGGTAGATGGTTTTTTAGGGTATAACCAAATTGCAATACACCCTGATGATATAGAAAAGATAGCTTTTACTACTCCGTGGGGTACTTTCATGTACGAAAAAAAGCCTTTTGGATTAATGAATGCTGGAGCTACCTTTCAAAGAGCTATGTAATAGAATTTGTAGGAGAGAGGGATAAGTTTGTAGTAATCTATTTAGATGATATTACAGTCTTTTCACAATCTGATGATGAACACCTAAAGCACTTAAAGCAAACTTTCCTGAAATTTAGAAAATATGGTTTGTCTCTCAATCCCAAAAAGTCACATTTTACCGGACAAGAAGGTAAGTTGTTGGGTCATTTAGTTTCAGCTGATGGCATATGGATAGATCCAGAAAGGGTGAAAGCAATTCTGAAAATTAGTTTACCAAGGAGCAAGAAGGATGTGCAATCTTTTATTGGAAAAATAATTTTTCTGTGTTGGTTCATACCAAATTTTGCTGAAACCATTAAAAAGATATTAGCCATGTTGAAGAAGGATCACGAAGTTAAGTGGACTATAGAAGCTAAAAATTCATTTGAAAAGATTAAGACAACTCTTATGGAAGCACCAATACTAGTAAGTCCTGATTTTACAAAGGAATTTTTGACTTTTTCTTTTGCATCAAAGGATACTTGTTGTTTTATTACAGAAGAATAAGGATGGACTTGAACAACCAATTTCATTTTTTAGCAAGACCCTTAGAGACTCAGAGCTAAAGTACAACACTTTAGAGAAGCAAGCTTACTCATTGGTAAAGGCATTAAATTTTTTCAGAATTTATGTTTTACATTCCAAAGTCATTGCTTATGTTCCTAATGTTGCCATTAAGGATGTTTTGACCCAACCTGACAGTGATGGAAAAAGAGGGAAATGGATTGCAAAAATAATGGAATATGATGTGGACATTAGACCTACAAAGCTAGTAAAGGGACAAGGTTTGGCTAAATTGTTGGCTGATTCAAATTGCCAAGCTTTAGGTCTACATCTCATGGCAGAACAACCATCACAAGAAGAATTTCAAGCAGAGCAGGAGAAAGAGAAAATTATGGACCACTATGCAGAATCCACATGGTATGCAGATATTGTACACTTTCTTTTTTATTTACAATGTCCAGAACATTTAGACAAAAAAGCTGCTAGGTCTTTGAAGTTGAAAACTACTAAATATTGTTTGATAGAACAACAACTGTTTTGGAAAGATCCAGGGGGTATTTTACTTAGATGTTTGGATAAGCTAGAAATTGAAGAAGTAATATCTGAATCACATGAAGTTGCTTGTGGGGGACATAAGTATTGGAAGGCAACAACTTATAATATTATGAGATCTATATACTATTGGCCTTCTTTATTCTTCGATGTATATCAGCAGGTAAGAGCATGTATCCCTTGTCAGAAATTTGCTGGTAAGCAAAAGTTGTTGTCATTACCATTAAAGTCAATTGCAGTAAATGCCCCATTTTAGCAGTGGGGTTTGGACTTCATAGGAGAGATAAATCCTTCCTCTTCAGGGCAGCATAAATGGATTTTGACTGCTACAGATTTCTTTACTAAATGGGTAGAAGCTATTCCTACAAGGAATGCAACAGACAAGGTAATTATAGATTTTATTCAGGAAAATATTCTTAGCAAATTTGGATGTCCCAAGAAGTTATTGACTGATAATGCTCAAGCTTTTAAGTCTAAAGCTATAGTGGTATTCTGTGAAAATAAAGGGATTATGTTGAAACACTCAACACCTTATTATCCTAGGGAAATGGGTTAGCTGAGTCAACTAATAAGAGTATTATTCAGAGTATCAGGAAGTTATTGAAGCAAAATAAATGATCATGGGATTCAATGTTAAAATATGCATTGTGGGCAAACAGAATAACAGTTAAAAAGGCAATTGGAACTTCTCCTTTCCAATTGGTATATGGTACTGATGTAGTGTTTCCTATCCAACTTGGTATTCCAGTGATGAAATTTTTTCAATATTGTCAAGAAGAACCTGGTGATATTCAAAGAAGAATTTATGCACTGATAGAGTCACAGCAGAAACGAGAAATAACAGAGGAAAAAGCTCAGCTGTACAGGACAAAGATCAAAGAAAGGTTTGATAGAAAGATCAAAGAGAACACTTTTTCAGATGGAGATATGGTTTTGAGATGGGATGCTAGAAAGGATCAGAAAGGAAAGCATGGCAAGTTTGATAATCTATGGTTTGGCCCTTTCATAGTATCAAAAGTTCTGGAGAATAATAGTTTTGTGTAATAGACTTTGGATGGTGAGGAATTGTCTAATCCAGTTAATGGACGTTTCCTCAAACATTTTTACAGTTTTGGAGGTAGATATTGGACTTTCATTGTATATACCGGTGTGAATAACAGAATAAAGATTCCATGACCCAATGGAATTTTTGCAGATTACCAAGTAGTTGCAGTTACAACACAGAAGGCACTGATCTACAGGTTCTTGAAGCCTCACAGGGAGGACTTCATCCTGCAGTAGGAGCTAGATGTTATAGCATGTTTTTGCTTCTCATTTTAAAAGCATTTTCTTGTGTTTTGAAGCATGGTTTTGTTCATTTAAAAAAAAAAGGTTTGGTTTTTAGGTTAGTTTAAATCTTTTTCTTTAATTTTCATGTTTTTATTTAAGTGATTTCATAGTATTATTTTTCCAATTTTGGTTTTATTTATCAAAATTCATAGTTAAGGGGCTTATAGAATGTTTATATGAATTAAAAGGTCCTTAAAAATATCATAAAGTCTTGATCTAAGTCATTTAACCAAAGTTAAACCATTGTTATGAGTTGTATTTTTGAAAATCATTGAAACAAGTTTTCTTGTAGCGCAAGCCTGAAAAAGTTACACACGCGCACTACAAGAAAATCGCAATATTTGAAAATCATGATTTTTGGTTCAAATTTTTGGAAATTCGTACAAATGAGAGGTCATTCATACTTGGTTAATGGATTTGATACGTGTTCTCGGCCAGAATGATCATTGTGATAGGTGTTAATACTTCAAACAAGCCATCATTAGGGTAAGTTGTGGTGGTCTGGTGCAGAGTAGTGGAATAATGATAATTATTCATGATTGAGGAAAATTCGCCTTGAATTATGCATCTTTTGAAGTGCATGAAGACCATACAAGTTCCTAGCGAAATTTTGGTAGTTTGTAATCAGGTTTTGGAGGAGGTCAATGATTTAGGGCTTTGAAGGGTGACCATTTGGAACTATTGTGGCAGTTAGAGGAGGATTAGGGAATGGAATTGGACACCTAACAGACAAGTAAACATAGTTCTAGTAGCTGGATTCACTACTCTGATGGGTAGGAGGCGAATTGCTATCAAAGTCTATGTATTTGGGTTTGTACTAACAGAGGATTAATTATGGAATTTAATTAAGATTTCTAGTATGTAAACCTAATTCATACTAAATGTCAAATTTTCTGTCAATAGAATTAAGACATTTATCAGTTTAAGTGATAAAATTCAGTCCAGAGGTTTAGTTTCCCAATATTTCATTGACGATCAATTTGCCAAGATCTGAATAGAGTTAGAATTCTTCACTGAAAGAAGCAATTTGACAGTCATTTAAAATGAAAAGAAGTGATAAAACCAATAGAGCTGAACCTTCAGACATGTCCTGGGTTCATAATTTTCCAGACTGTGCAAGATTGTTTTTAGAGGCAAGATGGTTAATCGTTTTTGAGAGAATTGATGGGTATCACACAGAGGTCTCTTATAAGTTTGCTCAGTGTTTGGATAAAGATATTGTTACTTTTGATACTTTGAAGTTTGAGTTGACCAAAGAGTTAGTAGCAGAAGCTATAGGGATCCCAAATGAAGGCGAATACTGGTTTAAGAAAGTACCTTCTACCTTTGATGCACATAAATACTTACTTCTAGATGTGCTATCAGACTGGGGTAAAGGAGTACATATTCAAAAATTTAAACCAGAATGGATAGAGCCAATTAAAATCCTGCAAAGTTATATCACTTGTGAAGGGAGATTTGCATTTGTTTTTAAGTATCATTTTAGGTTTTTGTAGCATGTTAGCCATGAAGAAAAAATGAATCTTCCATTCTTTTTATTTAAAAGTTTACAAAATATGTCTAGTAGGGTGAAGGAGCATCAGGATCACACTAAACAATCTGTTTTTCATCATGGGATTATAAAACTAGTCATAAGTACTGTACTTCGAAAGAAGGAGAAAACATGGGAATATTTTCTTTTTTGGTTTGGATTTAAAGTAGAGAAGGAAGATCAAACTCAGAAAAGATAGTTGAATAAGGGTCATAATTTGGTCAAGAAGCTGAAAACGAGAGTCATAGTTAAGATTGAAGAGGATAATGTACCAGTGAAATCTATGACTCAAGGACATGAAAATGTTGAAGTTGACCAACAGACCAATATTGAGAAAAATGAAATTTCAAAGGCAGAAGTGAAAGAAATAGAGCCTGTAGAAGATACTTTTCATGAAGAACTAAACCAAGAAGTAAAGGAAAATGTGAAAGAACAGGATAAAGTTCCTATTACAGTGCAGTTTGAAGATGAGGAAAAGTCATTATCTGATGAATTTAGGGTTCATACCGAACAAAAGATATAGAAACAGTCTGAAGAAGAGGAAATGTCACGAGGGATAAAAAGAAAAGTTGTTCAGCTAGCTTCTATCAAAAATCAAGGGAAAGTTTTAAGCATGTTAGGAGAAATTGGAACAGCTTGGAGGCCCAAGACTAGACCAAAGAACAAACTCAGATTGAATATGAAGAAATTGTTAAACCCTAAACTAGCTAAAAAGAATATTACAGTAATCAAAGACTCTTCATCTCAGGAAGAGTTAGAAGAAAATGAAGATCAAAATGAAAAGGACATGAAGCGTAAAAAGCAAATGGTTTCAGAAAATAAATCAACTTTCACTGAAACCAAAATTTCAGAGATATTTGAGAAAGTTAGAAAGAAGGTAATTTTAGACCAACATCAAAATGATTTAAAGAAACAACATTTTCTTATATTAAGCTCTTGTGCAGAGAAAGGAAGGGATGCTGAGCAATCAACCCAATGCAGTATTGAAGCCAAAGAGTATTCAGAAATCCCTCTGGCCATGACAGAGCAGATGGAAGAAGATGAGGAGATTTTTAAGAAGTTGAAAATCCCTTGGATGCCAAAAGAAATGCATCCAGTATCAGAAGGGAAGTGCATTGATTCTGAAAATGAAAATTTGCAGAGGAGTATCAAACAATACAAATATCAGATCGAGTACCTGCATGAGACAAACGAGGGTAGTAGTGACTGCTAATAGAAGATTAAGAGAAGATTTAGAAGAGGTAAATAGTCACTATCAGTAATTGATTACAGTTTCTAAGGAGGATTTAAAAAGAAAAATACAGACACAAAGTCTGTTTACAGAACCGAAACAAACTATTCAAGAGCTAACACAATAGAATCAGGAGCTAACAAAAAGAGTTGAAGATTTGGAAGCAGATCACCAGAAAGAAAGGAGGAAGACTCAAGCTTTAGAAGGAATTGTTCTTTTAGCAGAGGCTGCTAAGGACTTGTAAAGTGCTTTAAGAATAGTGGTTATTAGTTAGTTTGTGAAAAAGTTATTTTATTTTTGTATAATGATATTCTTATTGAACAATTCGGTAGTATGACCTAAAGGTAGTTGGTTCAGTTATGTAACTGTCTTTAATAAAACAAGATAAAAGTAAGGCTGGAAAAGAACCAAGGGTTCGAGTTTTGTTACAAGG
This sequence comes from Pseudotsuga menziesii, assembly GCA_001517045.1. Taxonomy (NCBI): domain Eukaryota; kingdom Viridiplantae; phylum Streptophyta; class Pinopsida; order Pinales; family Pinaceae; genus Pseudotsuga; species Pseudotsuga menziesii. Next base: position 5,764 of record LPNX010047128.1, read on the forward strand.
GGAGGCTATCAAGCTGTGGTTTATGAAGCTAACTGTAAAAACTCTTATGTATTTTTGAATGACTGATTATGAAATATATGCAACTGTAAGCCCTATTTAGCCTATTTGTTGGTTTCATTCTTGATTTGTCTAATCACTCAGTTGATATATTCATTTCTTGTTTGAGGTTATTATTCATGAAATGCTTGTCAATTGTGGATGGAATTCAATGCTGTGATTACTGTATCTGGTTTATGTTTTATATGTTATGCATCTCAGTCTTCCAATTGTGCATGATTTAGTGTTTGATTTATCCTTGTGAAGTTTCTACCCTCTTGTTTACAAACTGTACAACCAAAACCCTAAAAAACCTATCTTACTTAATTGTGTTTTATGAGATTGTGTTGGCTTGTTCTTTTGTAGTATGAGAACAATTTCTGGCACTAACATTGTCCATCAATATGAGGGTGATAAGAAGAACTAAAACTGAGATTAGTCCCCAATTTCTTCCATAGAGTTCTCAAAAAATGACCAACAATTTTTGTATCTCTATTAGATTCAATACTCAAAGGAAATCCATGCAACTTTACAATTTCTGAAAAGAACAAATTAGCAATATTTGTTGCATCATTAGTCTTTTTGCATGCAATGAAATGAGCCATTTTAGAAAATCTATATACTACAACATAAATTGAATCATGACCTCTCTGAGTTCTAGGTAAACCTAAAACAAAATCGATGCTTATTGAATACCAAGGCTTAGCTGGAATAGGTAATGGTTGATACAATCCTGTGTTTTGACTTCTCCCTTTTGCATGTTGACAAAATCTACATCCTTCAAAAAATTTCTTCACATCATGCTGCATCTTTGGCCAAAAATAAAAATTACTCACCAGAATAGAAGTCTTGTCTTGCCCAAATGTCCTGAGAGACCTCCACTATGCTTTACTTGAATTAAATTTTCCCTCATTGAACATCTTGGAATACGCAACTTACTGTCTTTGAACAACAATCCTTCCTATATCATATAATCTAACCATTGGCTTCTGTTATGGGTAAATGGATTTTCACAGGCAGCATAAATATCCTTGAAATCTATATCCTCTTTATACATAGCAATCAAATTTTCAAATCCAAAGTTATTGACCTTAACTTCCTACATTACCAAACTTATCCTACTCAAAGCATCAACAACTTTATTAGAATTACCACTTGTATGTTTGATAACAAAGGTAAAGTTCTACAAAAGTTCTGCCCATTTAGCATGCCTTTGATTTAATTTAGGTTGGATGTTGATGAACCGCAAAGCATGATTGTCAAAATACAAAACAAATTCCCTAGGCATTAAATAATGTTGCCACTTTTTAAGAGCTTACACAACATCATATAATTCTTTATCATACGAAGAGTGCTTTTGTTTAGATTCATTCAAATTTTCACTGAAATATGCCACTGGCCTCTGTTCTTGACTTAAAACTGCTACCACTACTGTTCCACTGGCATCTGTCTCCACTTGAAACACTTTATCAAAACTGGGCAAAGCCATACTAGGCTTCTCAGTTATTTTCTTCTTCAATATTTTAAAATTTCTATCAGTTGCTTCGGTCCATTGGAAAGGCTGTTTAATTCCTCTGAAAGTATCTATTAAAGGTGCACAAATATGACTGAAATTCTTAATGAATTTCCTATAAAAAGTAGCAAGTCCATGAAAAATTCTTACCTCATAATAATTCCTTGGAACTGGCCGATTTAAAATTGCTTACACTTTATAAGAATCCATTTTCTGAAACCACGAACCCCAAGTAGACCAATTATTTTTTCAGGAAGCTACACTTATTCAAATTTATCAGCAGCTTCTGCTTTTGCAAAGTCCTCAACACCAACTTAAGGTGCCTTAAATTCTCTTCTCTGTTTTGACTAAAAATCAAGATGTCATCTAGATATACTATCACAAATTTTCTAGTAAATTCTTTTAGAACCTCATTCATCAATCTCGTGAAAGTACTGGGTGCATTTGTAAGACCAAATGGAATCACTAACCACTCATATAGACCATCATTAGTTTTAAATGTTGTTTTCCATTCATCCCCTTCCCTTATTCTAATCTGATGGTATCCACTTTTCAAATCTATTTTGGAAAAATATTTTGAACCACTTAAACAGTCCACTAGATCATCAATTATGGGTAAAGAAAATCTATACATGATAGTGATCTTGTTGATTTCCCAATCCCTTCTCCAACAACTCTTGTACTTGCTGTTTGATTTCTTGATTTTCTAGAGGGGTTAATATGTATGCTGTTTTGTTAGGTAAAATTGCACCATGTATTAAGTCAATGTGATGACTAATAAATACTTCTTACAGGAGGTAATTCATTTGGAAATTCATCCACAATAATGTCAACATACTCATCAAGCAAAGTTTTAACTTCATTTGGAAAATCATCTAAATTTGTAGAAGTTAAAATTACCTTTGGATTACCAATAAGAGAAAAATGTAGATCCTTTTCTTTCTGAACTTCCTGTAACAGTTCTTTTCTAGACATCAAAAAAATTCTTGATCCTGAACTTCCATGAACTTCTTCATCTTCCAAGGGTGACAAGGTATGTCTCTTCCCATCTTTCTCTAGAGAATAAGTATTCTTCCTCCCATCATGAACAAATTTCCTATCATACTGCCATGGCCTACCTAAGAGTATATGACACACATCCATAGGCATTATGTCACACAATATTTCATCCTTGTAAGAACCAATCCAGAACTCCACATTACACTGCTCATTCACCAAGAGTTGATGTCCTTTCTATAACCAGGACACTTTGTAAGGAGTGGGATGCTTCGTCCTCTTCAATCCCAGCTTCTCTACGATCTTCGTGGAAACCAAATTATTAGTAATACCACTATCAATAACCATTTTACAACACTTACCTTGTGACTTACACCTTGTTTTGAACATACTTTTCCTTTGAACTGGTTCATGTACCTGTTCCTCTATCTTTACCAAGACTCTCTTCAACATAAGAGCCTCTCCATCCTCTGGAGGATTATTCACCTCTGTTTCTTCTTTTGATTCTTCCTGAGCCTCTGTAACATTTACATTTCTCTGACTTGTAGATTTATTTCTTAGATAATCCCAAGACATATGTCTAATCTCTCCACAAGTATAACATCTTACTTCTCTATTTCTACCTCTTCCTCTACCTCCTTTGAATCCTCCTCTCTAGAATGATTAACTACTACTCCTAGAAATTTCAACTTCATCTTTAGAAGTTCTACCTCCTCTGTTTGGAACACCTCTGCCTCTTACCATGTTCTTTCCTCTGTTCTTCTAGTTTTTCTTTCTTAGCAATTTATCTTCTACCTTTAAAGATACCTGATATGCATCTTCTACATTTTTCAAATTCAATAGACTGAGTTCATCTTGTATATCATATCTCAACCCATTGATATACCTAGCTACTCTTTCTAGACCTCCCTCTGTGTGTCCAAATCTAATATTCAGTCTAAAAAACTCTTATGTATATTCTTTTACTGTCATAGCCTTCTGTCTAAGGTTCTGAAATTGTCTAAGAAAATTTAACTGATAGTCCTTAGGCATAAATTGAATTTTAAGCTTATGCAACATCTTATCCCAAGAGTTAATTTTTTTCTTACCTCTTATTTCTCGATGGATCTGAAGCTCATCCCACCAGATAGATGCATGTCCCTTCAATCTGGTAGATTCATATCTTACTTTCTTCTTGTCTTCCATCTCTTCAAAATCAATGTATTTACTCAGAGCATTAATCCAATTCATAAGTTCTTCAACATTTAAGTTACCTGAATACATAGGTACTTCTATTCTTGGTCTGCCACTAGTTTTCATCAAAATCTTCAAGATTTTAACTTCATCAAGATCTTCTTCTTCTTCCTCAGAGGATTCAGATTCGTCTTCTTCATCACTGTCATCTGAATTGTCTGAATGTTTCTTTCTTTCCATAGCTTCTAACATTTCCTCCAGTATTCTCATGTTTCTTTCCATTTCTATTTCTGTATGTTGTCTTCCTCGACCACGTCCTATAGGAACTCCATGTATGTGTCCCCTTATTAGTGACATATTTCTCAACTGATCAACTGAGATACTACGTAGAATATTTGTCCTGCTATGATACCAAAACTGATGGCCTCAAAGACCAACTAGATCCAAGAATTCAAGTTACAGGCTGAAATCCTGATTGAAATCTTCTTTCCATAACTTTTGCTCAGGTATCTTGCCCTTCCATAAGATCGTTCTTTTACAATTTTCACCTTTCCGCAATGTTATCCTTTCCGCAACTCAACTTTTCCGCAAACGTCGTTTCGTAAGACGTTTCCCACAACTCCTTCTGCAACACCCTTTTCCGCAACACTGCGGGTTGTGGGATGCGGCTTTACAAATTACAACTTTTAAAATTGAACTTCCGCAACTAATTGCAGCCGCAACGGTTTATCCCACATGCGGGTTGCGGAACTTGACTTATCGAAATTGAGTTCCCGCAATTTCCATGTTTCCTGATTTCCACAATTTCAAAGTCTTCTGCACCGTCAATTCTTGCGGATTATTTCTTGGTCGTTGATCTATCTCCAGATGCAGAACAAATTGTAACCATTGATTTCCATCGTGATCTTTCTTCGTAGCTCACCAAATTGATCACTGGAAGGATCAATTTCTCTACGACTCAGAAACTAAAGAATTTATACACATAATTATATGGAGTGAAACACAGGATGAATTCATATCTCTACAGATTTATATAAAACCAGGAATCCATCAAAACACACACAAAGTGTAATCCTCTGTTCTTTATTCAAATTGATCGGAATTTCAAACACAGAGAATTCAACTTATTCACTCCTTCTATGCACACTCTTTATTATCTCATCTTTCATTCCTTCTATGCTCTCTTAGACCTATTACAATCAAATTAATTAATAACACTCAGGGAACCTGTCAGATCCGACTAAGTTGGATGTGAGGACCCGATAAAAGAAAACCCTATCGAGAAAGATCAATCCTTAAGAAATCCATGCAGGGATCAAGGAGAACAAAGGAAAAATTTCCACTTATTACAAATTCAAAACTAATTCTATCTACTTGTCATCAAACCCTATCCATATAGAACTTGATTACAAAACAATCTGACTCATCAGTCAATGAACTTCGAGCTGTATGCTAAGATGATTCATCAGTCAATGAACTTTGAGCTGGATGCTCCTACATCAAATATTCTTCCCAGTTTGATGAAGAACATTCATAAATCTACAAAAATACTCAAAAGGCTCTGAAATATCAGAATAGAAGTCATATAGAGAATAAATATCAGAGGTATAGTGTCTCCATGAGAGAATAGGTCCATAGTGGGAAAATAGTTGGTAACTAGATCATACTGACATGTCAGTGAACTTGGATGGTCTAGAGACTTGAAATTTGAACCATAGGTGCTAAGATAAGGTCCATACATGTGGAACAATAGTCCCTTGAAGTCCAGTGACATGGATGTCCAACCAATGAATGATACATAAGACATAAAAACAACATACACAAGTGACATAGTATTGGAAACAATGCAATTTTGAGATTTTCCAACTAGCGAACTTGGGGGTTTTAGGGTATTTTGGGCATCAAATGGTTGGATAGATGAGTTTAAGGATGTGATAACCTGAATATCACTTTCAGAATCAGAATAGGAATGATCTGAATGGAGTGGGAAAGAGCTTTCATAAACTAGTAAAAAATGACTAGTTTTTGGAGGAAACTTTGGTGAATTGTTTGGGGTTTCTTCCAAGGAAGGTATGGGGGTTTCATAATATGATATATCAGACTGTAAATTAGAATCAAATATATCTGAAATATAGATGTGAGAAACAGGTTTGACCCTATCACCCAAAGCATACAAGCACTTACCATCTTCTTGTTCGAAGGAGAGCTTGCCTTCTTCTCTTCTTGCAAAATATGGAACATCAATATTGTTGTCTTCAAGTAGCTTGATCATGATGTCAAAAATCCTTATGAAACAAGAATTTTCATGATGTGAACCTATGAGGTAAACACATACAATATTCTCTCTCTTACTCTTCATCCCCTTGGCTTTCGAATCCTCATCAATTGAATTGGAGTTGTCTACATATGAATGCTTCTTCTCCTTCACTTGTTGTTTCCTTGAATCCTTGACTTTCTTCTTGCCTTTGGATTGATTTAACACACACACAGAAAGGTATTGATCATTGGTGGATTTTATGGTACCCATTTGAACCAACTTGTCTTGTTCCTTAGCCAAAGACTCCATGAAGTCTTCCAAGGTAGGAATTATCCAATTTCGAATTGTCAGCTTGCCTGAATGGAATGTCAATACAAACAAAGAATAGTCAGGCCTTAGCTTTGAAACGATATAAAATATCAGTTGCTATTATTTCTTCTCAATTCCACATTATTTCAGGTGAAGCACCAACGATTTTAACTTTGTGAATAAATCCTATATCGTATCAAAGTGAGTTGGGCTCAATGATATCAAATCATTTTCGAGCTGGTGTGCTCTCATCTCATTAGTCTTCCCAAATAGTGACTCGATATCGAGATAGAATTCATTGGGTGCAATAATAATGTCTACATGGAAGAGAAGGTCCCTTGAAATATTGAGACAAAGCATCTTGAATGCTTCATCCAACCTGTTGAAGTACTTCGATTTTTCCACAGCAGAGTTGGGCTCGGTCTTAGTTCCCATGTTTACTCTGTATAGGCCTTTCAACCTCAGCTAGATCACCATTTTGGAATTCCATTAAAAATAATTGAATGGGTTAATAAATACATGATTCTTATACATTTATACTTGCTCACAAAGTGACAAAGACACTAGAACTACCTACAATGCAAACACTCGATTTTTTCTGGAAGAGACCCTAGATAGCAACTCAAACTCTCTGAATTCGACTTGTAGATCCATATATATATGATACCATGTGAAAATATGATTCATATAAATATCTAGGATCTAAGAGAATCCTCACAACTAAAGAGTTTCACAAATAATGCAGAAAATAGTGAAAGAGAGCATATTAACACATAGAGATGGTGCCAATAGCTGAAGTTTCTATTACTGTACATCATGTAAATATGTCTGGTACATGTTTATAATATAATGGGAGAAAATATTTATCCTTAGGATCCTAATTGGTGCCATACATGTGGCCTGCTTAGATTGGAGCTAAAACCCCCCTAGGTTGACCAATGAGCTCCCAAACCACCTCAAACGGTCACGAATGGCCATGTGAACATTCTTGAAGCATGATAGG
>LPNX010047145.1:8073-87560 GCA_001517045.1 Pseudotsuga menziesii
AATGTATCTGGGACAGCTCGATGAATTCGTGAAAATAGTTAATAAAAGCTTTCCATAACTGGGTATGGCCTATGGCGACTATAAAGAGATGAGCTGGATAGACTCAATATCCGACACTGCATCAATGAACAGAACCGAAATACGCCAAAGATATTATTCCAGCAAAGTTTACTTCAAAGCCAAGTCTGATTTCGTAGAAAAACCTATACCACTAGCGAGCTTGCTTGGAGCTTGGGAACTCGTGGAGAAGAACCACAATTCTTTTGTTGTTTTCGATCCTTTTGGGGGAATAATGGATCAAATACCGTCCTCTGAGATACCGTACCCGCATCGAGCAGGGAATTTATACTCGATTCAGTATCAAATTCAATGGAAGGATTCGAGCAAAGATGCAGTGTCTATTGCTTGGATGCGAAGCTTATACCAGTATATGACTCCTTATGTTTCGAACTCTCCAAGGGCTTCTTATGTAAACTTTGTGGATCTTGATTTGGGTGTAGCTGATTTGGGTGTAGCTCCAAATGGGACAGCCACGGTTGAAGAAGCGAGGTAATGGGGTGAGAAATATTTTGCTGATAACTATGACAGACTTGTGAAGGTAAAGAGCACAATTGATCCGAATAATTTTTTCAGGAATTGTCAGAGCATTCCTGTCCAAACTGCAAGCCCAGAATGGTCCAACACAGCAATGGAATAATGGATATCAGCATAGATTCAAAATAAGACATTGGCTTATAAATCTATATTGTATAGGTAGCAAGTATCAAAATGAAACTGAATTGTAATATTTTACTCGCGCATCTGCATTAATTGCAGATGGGAAACCTCGTGGTAATTTCATTGCTTACAAATTTATTTTCATATCATTGTCCATTTTTCTATCAATTTTATATAAAAAATGCAATATTCATTTTAAAATATATAGTAAAATAAAAAAACTTCGAAAATGTTATAATGTTTTTAACGTTCTAAAATAATTCATTTCATAATTAAAATTACTTTATTTTAATATTATATATATTATTTAGTGTTTATATATATAACCATATATATAGTGTTACAATACTAACGGTATGGTATTTTTTATATAATAAATTGATATGTTAACTTAGAAGTGATAAAAAGGAGTAAAAGAAAATATTACAAAGAGAAAAGTAATTGACCTCATAATACACCATAGTTTTCATACAAATCTTGACATAAATTAACTCACTAAATAATTGTGAACATAATAACTATTTTAAAAGACACCAACACTTTTATATCCCTGCTCATTTTAAGAGGAAAGAAAATGGGAGAACTTAGACAGGGACGCTGAAGGTGACGCCCATAATATTGAGAATATTCGACGTTGATTCCCTTAATCCTTCGTGGACACTGAACTAAGGAAAACATATATGTTTTTGAGGATAATTGCACCGAGAGGCGCTCTACAACCCAGTATGGGGGAGATCTTGTAACGTGATGTAACGTTACTAACATGTCAGCAAAAAATAATAGTGATAGTGAATATTATGGGAGAGATTTTGTAACACAAAATAAAAAAAATATCACTTTAATAAAGTTATTTTTATTAATAAAAACTAAATTTTCTAATAGGCCAAAATAAATGTCGGCCACAAAAACAATCTAATATGGGGGAGATGTTGTAATCTTTCTACCTAACAAAACAATAAAAAAGTAAAAATTTAATTATCCGTAAAAAAAATATGTGGGTCAAGAAGAAAACATTCTAAACAACCCATGGTTTTATTGTACATGGTTTAGGAGGCTTTGCACATGGTTTTAAAACCATGTGCAAGGCCTCCTAAACAACCCATGGTTTTATTGTACATGGTTTAGGAGGCTTTGCACATGGTTTTAAAACCATGTGCAAGGCCTCCTAAACAACCCATGGTTTTATTGTACATGATTTATGAGAGCCTTGCAAATGGTTTTAAGACCATGTGCAAGGCCTCCTAAACAACCCATGATTGTAGTTTGTTCATAACAAAATAAAAAATATTATATGTCGTCCATAAATAATATTAAATATTAATAATAATAAAATTATATGTGGACCTTAAATAAAAAGATGTGTCTTTTGGTTTGAATCAAATCAATTTATACCTAAGAAGAGGTTTGCACCTCGAGAGATTTGATCGATCTCGGCGCTTGATAGAGCCTAGGATTTGGATCTACGCTGGTTATACACCATCTCAAAATGAAACACAAGTCTATAACCAAAGAAGACAAAGAGAATGTTTAATGGAACGAGTACTATGTGCTAAACATAACTATACTAAACTTATTCTTTTACAATAATGTTATTACAATAATTTATGCAGTTTGATAACATTAGAAATACCAACAATACCTTATACGGGGACAAACTACAAAACAAACAATATAACTAGCATTTTATCATATGCTAGCTGAGTGTTATTCTTGATCTGGATTTTGTTTATTGGTAACAAAATTGCTTACCAGTTTAGAAACTGTAAAAGAAGCATGACTTCACTGTGTTAGGTGTAAGATAAGTAAGCCCCGATCTCATCTAAGGTTCTTTCCTACTTGACAAAAAATAGTAATAACACACTTAGCATCATATTTAGATGTAGTTTCCTTTCCTGCCCTTCTAAAACATAAACTGCTGAGTTTAACATCCCTGACATAGTACTTCAAGATAAACAAATAAATTACATAGAACTAAAGAAATACAATGCTCATTCTAATTACTACTGTTGAGTAACCGCTAGCATCTATTGGTTCATAGGCAGTGACATCCTTGAAAATTTTATGTTACATGAAAAATTTTAAATTTTTATGAATTTTTGGGTTATTACATGTGGTATCAGAGCACAAGGTTCAGACACTAGGCCTGAATGTGGCTCAACTTGCATCGATAAAACAATAGATTTAAAGCATGCATACTGATTTTTACTTTTCTTTTGAATTATACTTCCAGAGAATTTTTCTGAGTTAACTGTAGGTATGGAAAGATTGGAAGAATATGCAGATGAGGAGTCTCCATTTACTGAACGAAGTAATTCTAAAAGAGAACCTATATAAGAAGAAATAACTAATAACTCTTCTGAATTATTACAAACGGTCAAGAAACTAAGAACACAGATGGAAATGGTGAAAAAGGAAAATGAGAGAATTCTGAGAGCTCAGGAGGACCTAAATCAGATTTTAATGGAAATATTTCAGAACGAAGAAAAAGATAAATGAACAGAGTTTGAAGATATACCTTACCAACATAAAGTTAAAAAGTCTAAACAATTTCAAATCAAAAGTAGCTCATCTTCTGAGGTTTATGGCGATCCACATAAAAAGAATTATCAATATACTAGTGATAGTAGCAAAGATAATCATCATACAAGAAAGAGAAAGTTTAAACCTTACAAAGAAATCTATGGAGAATTCAAGAAAATTAAGCCACCAACCTTTAATAGTGAAACTGAGAAGGGAGAAGAGGATGAATCATGGTTTTCTGGGATGAAGAAATATTTTCAAATTTATAATTACTCTAATCAACTGAAATCTAGAATGGCTATTTATAACCTCACTGGGAAGGCAGAAATTTGGTGGCAAGACCTAAAAAGAGTAAAAGGCATTAGGGAGAAAAACATTAACTGGAGTACATTTAAGAAATATTTTAAGAAGAAATTTTTGTCTGAACAGTACTATGAGGAGTGGGCTAAGGAATTTTATGAATTAAAACTGGGAACAATGAACATGAAAGAACTAACCAGTAAATTTCTAGGTCTGCTCAGATATGTGCCGTATATTGTGGGCGAGAAGCCTAAGGTACAATGGTTTTTAAGCTGCTTACCCTTTCATATAAAAGACATAATTGAGTATGAAAATGCAAAAAATTTAGAAGAAGCATTGACAAAGTTGAATTTATGTTATGAACATAATTGCAAAAAGGAAAGTATGACAAACTCGAAAGCTAAAAGAACTGATAATTTTGAACAGAGGAATTAAGGTTTTGTACCTAATTGAAATTTTAAGAATAATAACACACAAAATTTTCCTAATAAAAATTTCTAAGGGAACAAAAGTAATTCACAGATAAATCCAAATGGTCAAAGAAGTAAAGGATCTGTTAACAATCACAGTTATTATACCAAGAATTTTGAATGAAAGGAACCAGTAAAGTGCTGGGAATGTAATGGTCCTCATTATGCATCAGTTTTCCCAAACCAGAAGAAGACTGTTAGCAACATACATACGATACATGAGGAGATGACTGTTGGTGATCTAGCAAGGACAATGCCCAAGATCAATGCAGCACTGGAGAACAGGCAGGCGAATTATCAAACTTCCATGGTGGAAGTGGAAGGTAAGTTGAATCAAATACCTATATCTATTTTAATCGATCTAGGGGCTAGTTTAAGCTATATTTATCCTGATTTAGTAGAAAAATGTAAGTTATTAGTAGAAAAGTTTGCAAAGTCTTGGTTAGTCCAGTTAGCTACTGGTGCAAAAAGAAAGGTGATCAGCTATGTTAAGAATTGCACAGTAAAAATGGATCAGTTTTAAACCTATGTTAAGCTTAATGTTTTACCTTTAGGTTCTTATGATATGTTAATTGGTATGGATTGGTTAAAACAACATAGGGTAGTCCTAAACTATTTTGATAAAACATTGACTTGCGTAAATAATGATGGAAAAACAATAAATGTAAAAGGAATCCCTAGAAAACAGCTATAAGATAGATTTCTGCTTTTCAACTTAAAAGAGTTGTTCAAAAGGGCTGTAAAGCCTTTGCTGTAACCATAATTAATGAAGAAAATACTAATAACAAAGAGAAATTAAAACTGGAATATATTCTAATCCTGAGGGAGTATTCGGATGTATTTTCAGAAGAAATTCCAGGACTGCCTTCGAAGCGGGAGTTAGAATTTATTATTGAGCTAGTACCTGGTGTAGTGCCCAACTCAAAAGCCCCTTATCGGATCAATATACTGGAATTAAATGAACTAAAGTCATAGTTAAAATAACTCATTGATAAGAATTATATTAGACCCAGTGTGTCTCCCTGGGGAGCACCTGTTATTTTTGTTAAGAAGAAGGACAAAACTCTATGATTATGTTTAGATTATCGTCAATTAAATAAAATGACTATAAAAAATAGATATCTATTACCCCGTATAGACGATCTATTTGATCATCTACGTGCCAGCAGCTGTATTCTCGAAGATTGATTTACAATCTAGTTACCACCAGGTTCGAATCAAAGATGAAGACATCTTTAAAACAACTTTGAGGACCAGGTATGGTCATTACGAGATTGTTGTGATGCCATTTGGGCTTACTAATGCTTCAACTATTTTTATGTGTCTGATGAATAATGTAATGCATAAATACCTTGATAAGTTTGTGGTCGTATTGATTGACAACATCTTAATTTACTCAAAGTGTGAAGAAGAACATAAATAACATTTAAAAATTGTCTTACAAGAGTTACGATAACATCAACTCTATGCACAATTTAGTAAATGTGATTTCTTCAAGGATAAAATACAGTATCTGGGTCATGTAGTGACTAAAGAAGGAATTTTCGTTGATCCCGAAAAGATAAGAAAATACACGAATGGACAGTCCCAAAAGATGTAACTGATGTACCATCATTCATGGGGATTATTGGCTATTATCGAAGATTTATTGAAGGGTTTTAAAGAGTTGAAAATCCCATAACTTCTTTACAGAAGAAAGGGAAGAAATTCGAGTGGAGTCAAAAGTGTGAAGATAGTTTTAAAAAGTTAAAAACGTTATTAACCACTGCACCAATCCTAAGAATTGCTGACCCTAATAAAGATTTTATAGTATGTACTGATGCATGCAATGACAGCTTAGGTGGAGTTTTAACTCAGGAAGGACACATCATTGCTTATGAGTCTAGGAAGATGAAGATTCATGAGAAAAATTATGCAACCTATGACTTAGAATTGGTTACTTTCATACATGTCTTAAAAATGTGGCATCATCATTTAATTGGAAGGAAGTTTATATTAATGATAGATAATAAAGGGTTAAAATATCTGTTGGATCAACCTAACTTAAACGCTAGGCAAGCTAGATGGCTAGCTTTCCTCAGCGAATATGATTTTGTAATCCAACATATTAAAGGAAAGGAAAATAAGGTTGCTAATGCTTTAAGCAGAAATGCAAAACTAAATTTTACAGCAGCAATCAACACCTATAAAACAGATTTAGAAGAACAACTAGAAGAAGGAATACGACAAGATGAAAATTATCGAAAATTACAAGCAAAGGTAAGAGAAAATTTAATTGAAATTTTAAGTATAGGGTATAGTTTAAGTGAAAACGGATTATTATTATTATATAAAGATAGAATATATGTACCTAATGTACCTAAGATTAAGTTGTTGATTTTAAACGAAATTCATAAAACTCCTTATTCAGGGCACCCTGGTTATCAGAAAACTATAACCATGCTAAGAAAGGATTATTTCTAGCCAAATATGAAAAATGAATTGGCAGAATACCTTGCTAAGTGCTTTGAATGTCAGCAAGTAAAGGCTAAACATCAACATCCAGCTGGGTTACTTCAGCCATTACCTATTCCTAGCTGGAAGTGCGAGATAATCAGCCTTGATTTTATCACAGGACTACCTAGAAATCAAAACTTGAATGACTCAATAATGGTAGTTGTTGATAAATTAAGCAAGGTAAATCATTTTATACCTGTAAAAATTACTTATAAAGTTGCAAATATTGCTTATATTTTTTTAAAACAAATTTTTTGTTTACATGGAATACCGAAAGTAATAATTTCGGACAGAGACCCTAAGTTTACGGGCAACTTTTGGAAGTCTTCATTTAAGGGACTAAATACTACATTAAATTTTAGTAAATCTTTCCATCCTCAGACAGATGGACAGACTGAAAGAGTAAATCAGGTATTGGAGGATCTGCTCAGAATGTATGTAAAATAATAGCCAGGTAAATGGAAAGATTACTTACACCTAGTAGAATTTGCTTACAATAATCACTACCAAGCCTCAACAAGATATAGTCCTTTTGAAATTTTTATGGCAGGAAGTGCAATACCCCCATATCATGGAGTAATCCAGTTGACAGGTTAGTATTATGACCGGAATTATTAAAAGAGATGGAGTCAATAGTAAAACAGGTGCAAGGTAACTTAAAAGTTGAGTAAGATCGACATAAAAGTCAAGCAGATATTAAACGAACTCAAAAGGAGTTCCAGGTAGGTGAACATGTATTTATTAAGGTGAGACCTAAAAAGAGTTCTCTGAGGTTAGGAAGTTGTATTAAGTTAGCACCTTTTGAAATACTGTCCAGAATAGGATAGGTATCATATTAGTTAGCTTTACCGCCAAACTTAAAGGTTCACAATGTTTTTCATATTTCTATATTAAAAAAATATGTACATGATGCTGCTCATGTTATTAATTGGAATGATGTGCAGGTGCAGCCCAAAGGAGATTTTATGGTGGAACCAAATTGTATCCTCAAAAGGAGGGAGATTGTCACATACCCCAATTTTGTAAAATTATGTAATTTGTTTTATTATTTTCTGAAAAATTATGTTAAACTTAATCCTAAGTAGGGATTGCTGACTCAGCAGAGTCAACAGTTATGGAGTGTAATTGAGAATATTTTATTAATAATAAATAAATTATGGAGACAACAGCATGGGAGAGCTGTTAAAAGAGGTTACTGGTCAAACTGGTTGTTGGAACTAGGTGGAGAGGCAAAGGACAAGTGGCAGCATCCTCAAGCACTTCCTAAGTTGCAGGTGGAAACTTCCCTATATTTGGGGTCATGATTCCCCAAGAAAGTGGAATGTGAGCAGGTGGCTGATTAAATGACAGTTAACCCAACTAAGACCTAGGCAATCTTTAAAAGTACTTAATGAAGAGAGCTGAGGCTGCTCAGTTTTTATTCCAGAAAGAATTCATTCAGCTGAATGTAGTTCAGGAATTTCATTTGAGGAAGAGGGAAAGACAGTAAGGAAGTGTTTTGAGTGAGTGTTTGCAGTAACTTGATGCTGATTACAGCCATTTGAGCTAAGGAAACTGACTAAAAGATTAGAGTTGATACTGATTTGAAGGATGTATCTATTTTTTTTTGCTGCACCTAGTTCCAAGCCAGGGAGACAGAGCAAGCTCGGGGGTCCTGAGAAGTCGCTATCTGAGCGCTCTCCAGGAATTGGTAGGGAGGAACGGCCTCCCATTGCTGTTGTTGTCCACAACATTAAACAGGTTCCTCATTCATTTCTTTATGTCTTTCTGAGTATAAATGGATAGATGTTATAACTATTTATATGTCTGAATAATTGTTTAGTATCTAGAATGTTAGTAGCAAAAAATTGTTAATATCACTGTGTTTTTCCACATCTGATATCATCAGATAGTACTCTAGCACAGTCTCTGAATGTTTAGAAGTAGTATTCTCCCAAACTGAGTTCCCTACTTTACTTGCAGTTGTTATAAGTGTCTTTCTGTTTAAGTTCATAAGTCATTTTGTTACAGTTTTAAACTATTCTGATATTGTAACTTTGTTTTCTGGAAATATTAGTAATAAGAAAGAAAAGATAGACCAGGTATTTCTGCAGTCTAATTTGTGACTATCTTTTAAAAATTAAATAGTACAGTCAGTAAGAGAAAATAATTCATTTGATTTTACCTGTTTATTAATAAAGTTAAATATTATTAATATTAGCTGCGTACTAAATAAAAATACATTGGTTGTATTACTAAATAATTCTTTGATTTCAGTTAAAGTATACACATGTTTTAAAATTTTTTTTGTTATTATAATAACTAATATGATAAATAAATATTACATTATTCATAGAAAATCTATACAGTTATGAGTAGAAAATACACTTTAATATTTAATAAGTACTGTATAAAATAATCAAGTTTAATAATTAAATAAAGAAAACAAATTGAAATATTGGTTAAACAATATTAAGATAACAAAGCATAGAACAAATAGAAGAGGTAAGGATATTATTATTACTAATAAAGTATCTATGTTTATTCTATATTATAAACAAATAACATTTAAATAGTACAGTAGTATATAACTAAAACTTAGTTCATTTATACACAGAGTGTAAACAAATAAGGTAAAATCATGAACTATTCACACTATGCTTTTAAAAAAAAAAGAAGAGTTAAAACATTATTAAAAGGACAATAGTAATAAATAGCTAGGTTATATCAAATGGAAAACCAAAGAATACTTTTACACAGAACCCTTTTACCAAATAATTTTACAGTATCATAATGCAATCTAATTAAAACGTTATAGAACTGTAAGCTGTTCGATAGGCAAACTTAAGATTATTATTTTTACAAACTGTTATTAAAATCCTTACGGCCAATTAGGGTTTAACTTAGTAATATGTAAATATTCACATAAATTATTTAACAACAACACAAAAAGAAATAAAATAATGTTTTTTGCAGCCAGGTTAATAAACAAAACGCAGTAATCTTTTCTTCTATCCAGGTTCCTTTAATACTGTAATTAAAAAGGAACGCACGAGAGGGAAAAGTAGTTATCAAGTTCCAAAATAATCAAGGGTAAAACCCTATCATTTCAACAATCCAAGGATTAATTCATAGCTCTGTTTTGTATATTAACCTGGAGCAGTAACAAAACATTACACAAGGGCGTACAGCCTGTAAGAATCTATTTTAAACACAGCTAAATCACTATAATAAATATTGTATAAGAAAGACAATGTTTAGCTCATGGCCGCACTTAAATCCATAGAGTAAACCCACAGAGTATGTGGTGTAAATTCTTTTATAATTTATTCTTTTACTGTACAGAGCTGGAAAGTAAAGCAAAACACCTATACAGGCAAGCTAGATTACCAAAAGGTCGTATGATTCCTTAAAACATATTCAAAACTTGGTAATAACCCTGTAGGGTTTTAAGATTTACATCAAAGTGTAGAGGACGCAACCCTATCTACAGCAGGCTCACGGCCATTGCCGTTTAACATGTTTTACTTTACTGCAGGTCGACCAGGGTCGCAACACTTTACACAGTTTAGAACTAAGCTGGTTTAAATACTCTATAATATACAGTTTAAAGATAAAAACAAAAACGAGAGTAACCATCTGTTATGCATCTTTCAAACCCGCACAGCCCTAAGTAAATCAACAAGGAGGTCGCCAGGTCGAGACCGGGCTTACCAAAGGGAAGATGCCTGAAGGAAAGATGTTAACCGAGACCGGAGGTCCTTCAACCTACTACGACCAGTTCAACCTGCAAAAGCGAGAAGAAGCTCTTTTTAAAACCCTTTTGTGTTGTGGGTAATCAGTATTTTAATATTTTAGATAAAAAAAAAAATTATGGAAGAGCCGTAACTTACCAAAAGCTTGAATGAAGTTAAGCAGCCGTTGTAAGTAAGTAATAACCAGAGCGAGCAAGCATAACCCTTCCCTTCGGCAAAGGAAAACGCTGAAAGAAACTGAAGGATATCTTTTCCAAAGAGGAAGACTGTCAGTGACCAGTCAAGGGAACTTACTCACGTCACGATAGAATCGATGAGGGAGCTTATAAGGAAAAGAAACCCTGGTTCTTCACGTACTGAGACTGCCACCTATCGAGTTACAAACTCCTGTACAAAGCTGAGAAAAATCTCAGGTTACGGAAGCAGCATTGGAGCTGCTCTCACCAGGCATAACAAACAAACGAACCAGGAGGGTTTGCAGAGCCTTCCAGCCCGAAGGCGAGGGAAAAAGATAAAGGTAAGGGTTGACTCAGCGAGTTTTATTCAACCAGTGCATGGTCGAGAAGCGACCACGTTAGTACTTTAATCTTTTTCTTGAGAGTGGGTCGCAAACTATGGTTCACCCTGTCACATGTTACCAAACCCTCGTATTGTGGAGATTGCATAGGATCACTATCCTATGGTCGATACCTGCAATTTAAATATCCACAATATTTAGATCATGACTCATAAAACGATAAACAAGTTAACAAATCATATGCAGAGCAAGCTGACAAGTTCTATCCCCTCTAAGCCAAGCTAAGGTAATTGATCACTTGTTTTGTTTAGAAGTAATATAACTAAACAAATAATACCTTTACTAACCATAAGGTTAAGAATTATTATAAATTTATTTCCTTTTAATACTAAGGTATTTAACCTTATAGTCCTTAGCTTTGAGAATTGTGATAACTTCACAATATTTTCTATTCTTAAAACTTTACCAAGTAAAGGTCGAAGGTATATAATTTATAGAGTAAAGTTTTATCCTTATGCGAGATTTACTTTGCATAGGATTCAATACATATCTTATGCTAGTATTTACATTATTTTGTAAACCCATAAAAATTGGAATAAGAATACTCTAGTTTATTTTACTTATTGTTACCAAGATAATGACAACCTCATAAAAGACTTGAATCCTTGATAGTATTTAAACCCTTATTATTATGCCCAAGGATTTACAAGAATGGTGTAATTATGAATACAATAAGAGGTTTATACTATTCTCGTTGATGGTATAATCTAGAAACTCATAATTAAGTTAAATCACTATAATCTAGAATTACATTCTAAGATGTTTTGGAGTTGCATTTTAGGCAAATGTCAATCTTAGAAATAAAATAAAAAAATATAGTTCTCCCTTCAAAGTAAATGTTTAAATGCATAGAGGAGGCAGTACTAAACAGTAAGTATCATAATCTCTGGAGGTAGAAAAAGTATGAGAATAAATATCATTCATTCCAAACCTTTTGCATCAGAAAACTTTTGGAGCTTGACAAGATGCAGTATCAAGCGATAAATGAATTGAGAATGAACATGATAACCTAGTCTCAATTACTGTGCTTTTACCTACCTCTTTGACTGCATTTCAGTAACTCTTTGAATGATTCCTTACATCTTCAAATTGCTTAATGCTATTTTTCTTTATAAAAGGAAAACAATTATCATTCTTCAAGTAAAATACCATTTCCCTTTCAGTAAGAGCTTAAGGAAGAAAATTCGTAGGAAAGGCTTTACCTGTAGAAGTTAGATAATCTGGCTAACATGTTAAGTTAGCTATTTTTTTCTTTTCCATTATTGAATGATTTGGTACAACATATAGATATCTATTACATTAAAGATCTGTTTGCAGCAATCCGAACCTTACCTGTACATCTGTAAGAGACAAGAAAACTGATGCATTAGCTTAATAGCTAAGTAAGCCCAACCTGACTCAGCAACCCCCCTGCTGTTGCAAACAGAAAACAATCAGTATCTAACAAGAAACTTGTCATTTGAATCAAGCATGAGTAAAGATCATCCTGTTATAATGTTAGTAGCATTAACTAATCAATAATTAAGGACTGCATTAGTATAATTTTATGCTAGTTATAAAAGTTTTAAATTTTTTTGAAAATTTGGGGTTCTGACAGAGATCTCGCTTCGGAATCACACCATTGTTCAGGTGAAGGTGCAATGGAAGCACTTTAGTACAGAAGAAGCCACCTGGGAATTAGAATGTCATATGTAGGATGCATATCCAATTCTATTTCAGGGAAATTCTGAGGATCAATAATAAATAACATCGAGGATGATGTTATAAATTAAGGGGGTGTGTATGTCACATGCCCCAATTTGCAAAACAATTTCATGCTTTTGAGGAACATTATGTTATATTTTATGTTAAAGTTTGTAATTAATAACCAAGTGGGGTCAAGGATAATTTAATGTATTTCAGAATATTTTATTAATAAATAAATGAAAGATGTGACAATAGCTTAGGGGAGCTGTTAAATGACTGTTTACTGGTCACTTCGTGGAGGAGGCTGGGTTGAGAGCAGATTGACATGTGGCAACATACTCAAACTACTTCTAGCTATTGCAGGTGGAAACATCCCTATTTTTGTGGTCATGATTCCCCGAGAAAGTCGAATAGGAGCAGGTGGCTCATTAAGTAAAAACTGACCCAAAAGACCTAGGCATGCTAATAAAATTCCCATTGAAGACAAATGAGGTTGTTCATTCTAGATTTGTGATCATTTCGAGTGAATGAAGTGCACATGTGAATTTGATGGAGGGGACTAGCTGAAGTAAGTTTGAGGGGATAAGTGCTGAAGAATGAACTAGTGTAGCTATTTTAAGTTGAGTTCATATTGCTAAACACTTAGTGGAGTTGCACAGGATTTCAAGACTACATCTCTAACCCAGTACTCTACCAGGTGGACCAGGAGACAAGCTTGGGGGTCCTGATAATTGCAGTCCAGCTCTTCTCCAGGAGTTGGTTGGGAGGAACAACTTCCTTAAGCTGTTGTCACCTCATCTACACTTCTAGGTTTTGCTTAATTCGGTTATTTAAATTATTCACTCTATCTCGAAAGTTTAAGAGTTTTTCATTAATATAGTATATTACTATTTTATTTCTGTTAGGGATAAATAGGAGAATTATATATGCTGTGAAAATTAGTAACTAGCTATATTAGGGTAAATTAGTAAAGAAATTTCTGAGTCAATTAACAGATAGGAAAAATTACCTAAACTTAATTTTTCCACACCTTTTGCAAGGCAGTACTCTAGTACAGTAGGTTTATTTATTTTCAAATAAGTAGATTCAATAAAATATGAATGCAAATGCAAATGATTACTATCTACAGGATTTTGTGTAAATTTATTTATAAAACTTTAATTGTATTTGTGTTATTTACTTAAAGTATTTAAATAAACTAAATAAAGATAGAAGAACAAGTCTAAGTAATACACACTAGTATGTGTAATATTTTATACAGTTAAACTAAAAAAGTTACATACTATAAACCTAGTATGTAATCCTAAATAGATAAGATAGGAACATTAAAGTATCTAAACTAGGTTTAACTTAGTAAAACAGTAAATTAGGTTAAATTATTACCTAGTTAGCTTACTTAAGTGAAAATGTAAACTAGGGTTACTAAAACAAAATTTCTAGCTCTGTAACTTTAAAGAAGATTTAAGGTTTATAAAAAGAACTGTTCTTTTATAACCAAATAAAATCATAAATTATATTTATAAAAAATCTAGTAGTAAAATCCAAAAAGTACAGAAGTTAGGTAATTTTGTTCACTAATATCATTTCTCTCTTCTATCTTCTGAATTCATTTATGCATTCATAATAATGCTTTTATCAAAGTATCCCATTGTCAATTGCCCCAATTCATAATTTATCTCGAAGAAAAAAAAATTTAACTAATAAACCATCTAACCTAATTCCTCAAAGGTATTAAATAATAAACACAACTAGCATAAAAATAATATACAAATATTAACCAAACAGAGATACTATTAATTTAGCTTTAAGCTATAATATTTCTTATAAATATTAAAAACGAAGCTGAACAAACTGAGTCTCAGCTCACAGCCTTTACATTATCAGTCAAAGATTAAAAGCTTGTATTAAAGTATCTATACTTAAACAAAGTTCACAAAAATGAAAAGAACCATCTGTTTCGGCTACGAAAGCCCTTTTTACAAAAACGAGAACTGCTGTAAGAACAACCTTTAAGTTGTTTTTAAAAAAAAAACTAAACAAATCCGCATCTAACGACCCAATGGCCTGACAGTAAGAGTCATGGCTTAAATCCAGTTCCAAACAATACTTCTATAAGTTAATCATGGCCGAAAGGGCTAAAAACAAAACTAATTCCTTAAATCTCGGCAGAGAGATCCTGATTTCTTCCATTACAACAAGCCACTAGGGCTTTAAAATAGAAATTAAAAGAACAAACAGAGCAATTAATAACCACGGTCGAACCAACAACTACAACATACGATAGTGCCTTCATAATCCACCATACAACCCTTGCAGGAGTACCTCAAGTGAAACCGAGGCTTATCGGTTTGAATGCCTTCACGAAAACTTTGTTGATGGAGTTTAACAGTATTTCGAGCCACCATTAAAGAGCCTACACAAACAAAATCAAAATAAAACGAAGGTTAATACTTAATCCCACAAATAAAATAAAATTATACTTATACAGAACAATAAAATTAATTTTAGTTCTTACCAAAGACACAGTGCAACTGCTAGAAGTCGCAGTCTCACCCTAGCCTCCCTTGTGAGCTTCATGAGCTGAAATGGAGCCCTGCCGACAAGAAAATGCAGTATGCAGTATTCAAAGGTGAAGTATTAGGCAGTGACGAGGTAAAGACCCAACCCTCGTGGAGGAAATGAACAATAAACAAGAACTCAACTCACATAGTAAACAACCCCATCACACTCTTTTCAATCACAGAGTTTAAACTCACACTATAAAAACAAAGGCGAAGACAAACCAAACCCCAATACTCTTTACACAGTCAAAACCACCTCTCGATGGCAGTAAGCTTCTTACTCACCCTTCTACACCAGCTTGTTAAGGCTCACAAAGGCGTGCGTGCATTTGAATGGAGGTTTTGACATCAAGCTTAGCGGCCATGAGCTCACAGCTCGACCACTCGACTGCAGAGACAAACAGATTATGATTTTAGGGTTACAACAGGCCTTTTACTTTGCCTCCAACTCAACTAAACCCTAAGCTTCAACCACCAACCATGTGTCCACCAAAATAATTTGCAATTATGGGTATCAAGCTGTAGTTTGAAAGTCTTGCTTTTTAACCTGCACAATCATTTGGTTTACAAGTCAAAAACCTTATGATTTCATAGCATATTATCAATATTATCCTCGTTTGATTTTTGTTACAGTGATCAAAGAATTTGTGTTAGAGAAATGTTTATTTACACTAGGGTTATATGCATAGTTTTAATTATCTATGTTCTCCTTATTGTTTAAAAATAATGTTACTTTTGATAATAGTAAGATACTAACGATGGAGGTGAACTAACCTTCCATAGGTATACATAACCATATAGATCTTTAAGATAGGTTTTAGTCTGAGCTTAGTTTATAAGCTTCAAATTTATGCTTTTTCAACAAAAGCTCATATAAAATGAGATTTATAACACAAGAAAATCAAATGTAAATACTTGATTTAAGGAGAATCACTAACATAGAATGTTTAAAAGTTTAGAAAGAATTCAAACAAATATAAACAGTACTTTATACCAAACACTGAAGATAGATATGTAGTTTTAGTCACAAGCATGTTTACCATATTTTCTAGTTTATAGACTTCTTAGGCCACTATGTTTTTAATGGCAGAAGTAGAAGTGTCCTTATTACACACCATCTCAAAATGAAACACATGTCTATAACCGAAGAACATAAAGAGAATGTTTAATGGAACAAGTATTGTGTGGTAAACACAACTATACTAAAATTATTCTTTTACAATAGTGTTATTACAATCATTTATGATGTTTGATAACATTAGAAATACCAACAATACCTTATACAGGGACAAGCTGCAAACCAAACAATTTAACTAGCATTTTATCATATGCTAGCTGAGTGTTATTCTCAATCTGGATTTTTTTTACTCGCAACAAAACTGCTTACCTGTTTAGAACGTGTAAAAGAAGCATGACTTCACTGTGTTAGCTGTAATCTAAGTAAGCCCCGATCTCATCTAAGGTTCTTTTCTACTTGATAGAAAACAATAATAACACACTTAGCATCAGATTTAGATGTAGTTTCCTTTCCTGCCCTTCTAAAACATAAACTATTGAGTTTAACATCCCTGACATAGTACTTCAAGATAAAGAAATAAATTACATATAGGTAAAGAAATACAATGTTCATTCTAATTACTACTGTTGAGTAACCGCTAGCAGCTATTGGTTCATAGGCAGTGACATCCTTGATCATTTTATGTTACATGAAAATTTTTAAATTTTTATGAATTTTTGGGTTATTACAACTAATGTTGGTGAATGGAGGAGGAAAAGGTCAGTGGCAAGCCAGTTGCCAGTGGAGGATTCCAACAAGTGGCACATGTAGTGTACACACTTGGAAACCCAAGATATACTATCATTCCAGGGAAGTGTTAGCCGACACAGGGAATGTGTTAGATCATCAACCTGAGTTACATACATCATAGCCTCCCATATCTGGGAATTATCACTCCTCATCATTAAGACCCGAGGCGGGTACATTCACATCACACGAGGGAAAGGACTCTCAGGGTACCCCTCCTGTCACCATTAATGCAGAAATATTTCCATCTCGCCCAGTTTCAGATGAGTAAGGTAAGGCGATTTATGGGGGGGGTAAATTTTTTTGGATATGTACTATTCCAATAAATGGTAAGTACATAGTTATGAGTAAGGTTCACCGAGTAAGGATGAGTGTTGCGGCTATTTATTGGGCCAATATTGGCCATCCACTCAAGCTTGGCATTCTCGTTTGGAGGAGGACTGTTGTGAGAAAGCGTTACCTTCTTGAGTATCAGACTGAGTTCTCAATGGCCCCTGAAAGGAAAGTGCGAGGGGGAAAGACATGTCACAATGAGGGAAGGAAGAAGCCTTCTCGGGAACTTATTAGAGCTAGGCAAGTTTCCCACTTCTTTCGCGAGCGCATACCCCATCTTATCAGGGATGGAATTGAGTGAGTAGAATAGACTATGTGGAATCTCATTCAATCGATGGACACGAAAAATGTCAAGGCAGAGGTGGAGGATTGGGTGAGTGACCCAGGGAGGACGGTTGGTTGTCTTTCCACTTATGATCAAATGATCACCACCCATTGGGTTACAAAATAATTGATAGCCCATGTCCTTATGGATAGAGAGAACAAAAAAATGGGCAATGAAAAACCAATCAAAGCATGGAAGGAGCACCACCATGAGAACCAGATGATGCATAAAACGATTTACCGCATTGCTCTGAAGCTAGGTATTGTGCTAGAAGCATTGGTTGCAGGGGAAAGCTCGACAGGGGTGAGATCCAGGATCCTGTGCCCTGTCCACGGTCTGAAGGCTCAACGTGAAATCGAGGTTGACTCTCTTTCCAATGGTCTTCAACTAGACGTTGCAGCATCCTAGCCACTCCTACAAAGCCAAAATGAAGGTGCTATGATGTTTTCTGGGTAAGGATCTGTTTATGTCGTATGTGTTTGTCAACCCGAGAAGTTAGTTTAGTTTCAGTTTATGCTTTGCTAGGTTTTTAGGATTCCACATTTCACAGAAGGAGGAAAGACTAATAGAATGCTGTTCTCTTTTGTAATGAACAAGACATTTCTGATTTTTAACTGTATGACGGATAGGAAAGCATATGATAAGGAAAGTAAGGCCAAGGGAGACTTTTCTTTTGTAACAGACTAATCTTGACACTCCCGATGATGTTCGGTGTCTCCAGACCCTAAGGTCATGTTATTTTGATATAAGGAAGACTCCACTTTAATATAGTTTTACTTTCTTGCACACAATTTTTTTTAATAATAAAGATACAATCAAGCTATTAATAAAAAAACAATTAGCATATAGTTGAGATCAAAATATATTGAATCTTTAAACATACATTTTTAAGAATCAATGTTCTATAGAATAATAAGCTTTTTAAAATAAAAATTATATTTTAAATGCAAAACATCATGACTTAATAAATCCAATAACTCCATCGTAACGTAATATAAGTTAATAAGTATAAAGAAACGATAAATATTAAAAATATAATTTCTTTGTAAAAAGAAAAAAACATTTTTTTAAACATATTTAATTGTTACTTGGTATTGTGATGATGATGATGATGATGGTTGATGTCCAGTAAAACTAAATTTGGTTTATTGGACATAAAGAAGTGAATTATTTAGATTGTTTTAAAATTATATTCCTATGATCAAAGAGCTTAGAGAAAAGCATCTCTAACTCAATATAAATTTTGACATGTTGATTGCTTCAGGTTTAACTCCATCTCTTTCTCTTTGTTCCTTCTGTTTCAATATGCTTCCGGTTTTTAACTCCATCTCTCTCTTTGTTCCTTCTGTTTCAAGATGCTTCCGGTTTTTGCTGAAAAGCTTTTCCTTATTCGTTTTATTTTGACCAAGTGATTTTCATTTCCTAAGTTTCAATATGAACTTACAAATATTTCAAAATAATTTGTTCATTCTTTTCTAAGGTGCTTCTGGTTTTGCTGAGATGCTTTTCTTTGGCCATTTTTTTGACAAAGTGGTTTTCATTTCATTTCATGAGTTTCAATCTGAACTTACAAATATTTCAAAATAAAATATTAATTTTTTGTTTGAAAAATGATTACAAAATAATACAAAAATCTTTTTTTACATTGTGTTTTGATTTGAAGTATAGATTTAATTGCCAAATTATTTTAAGCATATTGAATTTTAAAAAAAACGTCAACAACAATCAAAATTATTTTAAAAGATTACCAGACTATCAATTAATAATGTATGTATCCAAATTCCAACTATAACGAACCATGAACATTCTAAACAATTTAAACCATTAAATTACCCTACTTACATTAAGAAGAGAAGGCTATTTTTTTCATTTAGTTTAATTATTTTTATGAAAAATATATTTAAATTTTTAATATCCTTAAAGTATAATTATAATATTGGTTTTTTATTTTATTTTTATTTATTTAAATTTTAATATGATTTAAAAAAAAAATTTAATTAATATTATATCATAAAAATTAAAATTAAAAAATTGAAAAAAAGTATTGAAAACTGAAAACTTCCATAAATATGTAAAATTTTCTTGTTTTTCTTTTGATTTGCTAATAACAGTTAACTATTTTTATGCTTATATTCCTTTTTTTTCTTTTTATTTCAGGCTTCTTTTTTTCCTCACATTTTTAATTTCTTCATAAATTATTGCCATCCAACCATAATAGTACCTATCAACCCTAGAGGAATTCTCTCTCACTTTTTTCAATATGTTAATGGTTGGCCTCATAGCAAAATGAAGAGTTTGGAAAGCCTCATTCACAATATCCATGTACCATATTTGCTCAAACAACAATTTGGTAATTTAAAAGAAAAACATGATAAAAGAAGAAGAAAATTATGAAATTGATATTTTGAACATTAAAGTGAATGACACAACCATGTCGATATCACCATTTAATTCCCAAGTCAATAAAAATGAAAATGATCTTGACCAAGATTATGATGAGAATCAATCCATTATTGATTGATGACAACAACAACGATAAATGTAATGACAAGGGGTGAAAATAATTATTGTTGTCATCGCAAAAGAACATCAATGGCAATGATACCATGAAAATAATTATTGTTGTCAAGTGAGTCAATTCTGTTCAGTTAACGACAAAAAATGTTAAACGAAATTTTACCAAGTATATACTTAATGCCGATTCCAAAACGAAAGAAACAAAATGAACTAGTTGTCATAATCAAAATTGCATATCTCAAGTCATCAGTTCAACATAGAGTGAGAATAAAAAAAGACGTTAACACATCAACTTTGAGGACAACAGTGCCATTAAAGAAGAAACAAAGTAATAAATAAAATATTAAACTAATAAATAATATAAAATAAAATAAATAATAAAATAAAACATAACATTAGTTATATTTAATTAAAGGACATAACCCTTGTAAATAATTATTTTTTCATCATAAATCATTTTAACAATATGTATTATTTACTATGAAAATGAATTTCTTCTTTATCTGAACACAAAATCTTCCATAAGTGTTACAATGTAGTTTTTTTTTTCAATTTATAATTGACAATTTTTAAGATTTGCAAATTTTTAAGAATTTTTCAATTATCATTAATGACAAAATACATAAAACTAAATTTTGATTTTAATATGTTTTCAAAAACTAACTTTTGATTTTAATATTTTTTTCAAAAACAAAAACTCTACTCGTCTAAGTCCTTGTTAAAATAGTTGTATTAGTTTACAATCAAAATGACAAATGGTCACTATTAGTTAGACATTAAAATACACACTCCTATAGATTAGTTTTTTTTAATAAAAACTAAAAATACATAAAACTAAAATTTTCAATTATCATCACTGACAAAATACATAAAACTATATTTTGATTTTAATATTTTTTCAAAAACTAACTTTTGATTTTAATATATTTTCAAAAACAAAAACTTCACTCTTGTTAGTCCTTGTTAAAATAGTTGTATTAGTTTACAATCAAAATGACAAATGGTCACTAGACATTAAAATACACACTCGCTATGGATGAGGTTTTTTTCATAAAAACTTGAAAAAATAGTGAAACTGGTCTATAGTTGTATTAGTTTACAATCAAAATGAAAAATGGTCACTATTAGTTAGACATTAAAACACACACTCACTCACTATCAATGAGGTTTTTAAAAGAAAACTAAAAGTTTTTGTGAAACTGGTATATAGGACTTCCGTGAGTTACTAAAAAAGCTCCATAAACAACCCTACCCAATAGGTACATATCCATTTTCCTACCCAATAGGTACATATCTATTTTCCAACTCATTGATTGAATTTTTCAAAAGCCTTTAATTGAAATCAAATTAAATCTCATTCCAAAAGACAAAGCACATGATGCAGATCCGCAACAAATAATTTTAATAACAAGTATCTCAATTTTAAAAATCCTTTAATATGTTTATCAAATTGATATTAGTAATTACCTGGAATGCATTTTCACTATGGAGACGCAGTCTTGCAAGATTCCTCGTTTTCTTGGCCATTAAAATTTCGACACTTGTCCCTTGGTGATTGACGAGCTTTCTGAAAACGCTCAATCTTTATTTTGTTTGTTCGTATTTTGTAAGTGGTGGTTGGCGAGTTTAGGTACACATTCTGAAAACGGTCAGGTTTTATTCTTCTATTCGTATTCTTTCCGAGTAACTTCTTCCTCCGTCAAGTCCTTCCTTATTTTAATTTTTTTTGGTCGGTAAAGTAGGGGAGAAAAAATGCAGGATATTGGAGGAAGCACACCCATGGTTAAAATTTCCAATCAGTTATCTATTAATATTTTCTTTTACAAAGTAACTATTTAAAAATGGAAATGAAATAAAAATAAATTATAGCAATATATATGGGTATTTAATAAATCACTGAATTTTGATTTTTTTTCATCCACTTTCATTAAATAGATTTGAATAAATTAAATTACATTTTTTAATTTGCGATCTTTGTTGTGTTTGAACCTGGTTTTGAATTAGGTAATATCTATCATTTTAATTAAGAAATCTATTTAAAAAAGTATTTTAGTTTAAATGTTAAATCAAAATTCATAAAAAAATATGGCACAAAAACTTTTCGGTAAATCAAGAAATAAGATATAAAAAAATATGACACACAGACTTTTTTCTGAGGTTTGATTTTTTTCATCTACTTTTTTAATTTAAATGAACAAAAATCAAAGTTTTGATAGGATAAAACAAATAGGAGACAAAGACTTTTCCAATTTTTCCATAAAGAGGAAATCATAAAATAAGATAAAAAAAAAATATGAGACAAAGACTTTTCCGACTGATTTTTTTTCATCCACTTTTCCTAAATACATTTGACCAGAAACGGGGGAATTAGATAATAAAAAAAATTGAAACAGACTTTTCGGTAATGGGGTAATGGGGAAATCTAAATTTTGATTTTTTTTTCATCCACTTCCCCTCAATACAAAGGTGGAGTTGTTTGAAGTTTTCCCTATAAACTTATTTAGAATTGTAGGATATTTTTAAATCTGTGTCTCATTAAATTTCAATGATTAATATTTACTAATGAATAATAGTTTTTTTTGCCTCTGGGAAGATACTTAGGTATGAGGCCATTCATTTCCTGTGGGGAAGATACTTGGGTATGAGGCCATTCATTACAGATTCCTTGTATGGCAACTCCCTGACCAAAAACAATGTGCCAAATTCCAATTCTATGAGACTCATCCAGCTCGATATGATATCTAGCAAGGCATGTGAGAGTTGCATTGTCCATAAACATGAAGAAACAAACTCTCTGCTGTGATTATCTCACATTCTTGGGTTGCTTAATTCTATCATAGGCTTCTTGGGTTGCTTAATTCTATCATAGGCTCCAAATATGGCTGAAATCACCACCAAATCTCTGCACAGCTCCATGGCCTTTCTATCTTCTTCAGACACAATGAACCCTGGGCTATGGTGATTGGCAAAACCACAGGGCAAATCAGTCCCTTCAGAATAATTAAAATACCTTTTTCTTTTCTTCACATCCAGATTTACTCCGAAGGTCACTGGAACTGCTGCTGAATTGGGTCCTTCATGTATTCAAGCCCATATTTTTCAAGAAACACCTCTTCTTGAATCTGATGAGTAATATCTGTGACTGCCATCAACAATGAAACCTAGTTATGGCAATGTTGCTTAGCAGATGGGATCGAGAAATTGGTAAATATTAGGGTATTTGATTACCTGAAAACTACGAATATAAGTGACAAGATCGATTCGCGATTGCTGTAGCTTTCCTCAGTAAATACTTATCCGCTCCATAATCTGAAGGGTATTAAAAAACTGGCCATGAAACTTCTGGCTCGAGCTTAATTTTAGCATCCTGGCCAGAGCTGTGCGGCCTTTTGAACCCAAGAAACCTGTTCAGCAAACGCTTTACATGATCGAAGGATGAATTATTCGAATTCGAACCGACTGCAGCGGGAGGTGAGGAATTATATAAAAATGATTCATTGTAATTATGGTAGAGAAGATTTAAGAAGAGCTGCGTGATAAGAAACGGAACAAGAATTACAGAAGAAATGGATGATAGTATTAACATTTGGGTTTGCAGCAGAGCCGAGCTCTGGAGTATCTGAGATCTCTTTGTTTTCTCTTGAGGTCCCTTTCTTTATCTGGAGGTTTTACTCGAGTTTACCTGTAAATTGCTTTGCTACACTCAAAATTCATCAGATAGAATATTAACTGATTGGATTTGATCAACTTTGATCAACTTGTCAAAAAGATACACCTTGCTCTTATCCTCTATGTTCTGTCAGGTTTGTTCAATCTTTATTAGAGAAAATAAATCTTCTTTTATGCTTTTTCAACATTTATTTATTTAATAAAATTATCTTAGCTTAGCTTAGATCTTCAAGTTTGCACATTTGATATTTGAAGTCATAGGGAGTTGAACCATCCACTTATATCTCAATCATCAGCCACAGCCACAGGAACGATGTCAACTAAACTAAATAGAAAATCCTATTTAACCTGCAAACTCCCACCTCTATCTCGTAGCCTTAAGCATGGATACAAAGTTAAACAGTGAATTCATAGTAAAGAAGCGGATCTTGAAATTCATAGTAAAGAAGCATAGCTTGAAGTATAAATTTTGATTGGAATTTTATCACTAAAAGTTGGTTGCCTCATAACTGAGATGATGCTTGTATGGGCCATTTTTGGCATTTTAATTCTCATTCATTTCTTTACACTGGTTCATTTCTTTACAGTGCTATTAAAAAACAAACATTATTGAAATGAATAAACTAACATAGATTCAGAGTTATCATATTTAGTTTTAACCAGTTAATGAATCAAAGTTAAAGTTAAAAATCTGAGTCATGTATTACCCATCTAAATCAAATTTAGATATCCCCAAGTGAATTTAAAACACAATTTAAGTAATCAAATTTATTTTTCTATTTGATTGCATAAATTCATTTAATTTGACGATGAAAAAATTAACTTGTATTTCAGTTTTTATTTTTTGAATTTCTACTTTAAACATATATAAAATTAACATAACTCTATGAAAATCATCCTGGATAAATCCAAACTTAAAATAAATCTAAATTATAAATGTTTCAAATGAAAGATTGTCAATTGCAATCAAAAAGTTGTTTCCTTTAACCTCCATATTCATGGATATTTTTTTCCGTATTACTGGGAGTGAGGCAAGCCAGCTCATCCAAATCTGCTTAACCTCTGCACAGATGCCATAAAACCTAGCTTTTTAAAGTGTTGGATCGAAGAACTGATCGATAACTAGCTGGGATCTAACACCTCCTGTCAACTCAGATCTGGTTGGCATAAACTGCCACATATGAGAGGGTGTAGATGGGCATAGCACTATCAAATCTCAAACTCCTCGCTAAGCTATCATGTATATCTATGCTGAGACATAAGAGGAACATCACTCACTGTGATGAGAGTAGAGCTATCATATGGATGAGACATAATAGGATCAAACTCATCCCTCCTCCTGAGCTTTCACATATGATATATGATGAAGCATGGGAGCGGTATAACTCATTGTCAAACTCAGTCCTTGAGCAGTATAACTCGTTGTCAAACTCATTTCTCCTTGACCTATCATATATGATTATATGATGAGACATAAGATGAGCATAACTCAATGTCAAACTATATGATTATATGATGTGAAACCTCCATAATAAGATTTTGAAAGGATGTTTATAAAAAATATTTTTTTGATAATATTAACTTCATATGCTTAATAAAGACTACAATAAAGCATAGAGATTTTGTGTGAAACCTCCATAATAAGATTGAGAGGATATTTATAAAAAATAACTTGGTTAAATGCTTCAAGGAGAACAATGAATGCATAACGATTTCAATACTATGTTTGAACTATCACAGTCAGAATTTCTTTGGATGCAACAAATATATCATATCTCTTTCACCTTTAAAAAACTTGTTTTCTAAATAACTACAAAGCTCTTTAGGCTGAAATATTTTTAATAAAGAAAAAGTAAATACTACATTAAAAATGGATATTATTTAAATGTTTTGTTTTGGGGTTTGCATTCAAATATATCATGTCTTTCACCTTTAAAACAATGGTTTTCTAAATAACTTGTTTCTAAATAACTACAAAGCTCTTTAGGCTGAAATATTTTTAATAACGAAAAAGTAAATACTACATTAAAAATGGATATTGTTTAAATGTTTTGTTTTGGGTTTTGCAAATAGACCAACGGCAGCCACTCAAGCAATGCATTTTAATTTTAAAGTATAAGAATTTCCACCAACAAGTTGCTAAATTATTACAAATATAACAAACATTCCTTTTAAGTTTCCGCAATTATTTTTCCTAAAACCAATAACCAACAATGCTGATTTTATCACAGTTTCAAACCAACTCATGTTATAACTATGTGAAACATTGACAAACTGAAATGACAGAGTTTTCAATAATTATAGGATGGCTCCACAGTTAGTTTCACTGACAAAATGAAAATGACAGAGTTTTCAATAATTATAGGATGGCTCCACAGTTAAAACAGTTGCAGCCATTTTATATACAAATACATTCCGAACACTCGTCGTGGAGAGAGAGTTAATACCAGAGACGAAGTAAATAGATCATAACACTATTGCAATCTCCGCATGGAAAGTGGATTTAAAAAAAAACAAAGTACTGATTTATTCAAATGTATTTAAGGAAAGTGGATTAAATATTTTTATTCTGTAATTTGGAAAGGGAAAATTGAGAAAATAAAATAAAATGAGACAAACACTTAGTTATCCGAACTTTGATTTTTTTTTCATCCACTTTCCCTAAATACATTTAAATAAATTAAATTACATTTTTTAATTTCTGATCTTTGTTTAGTTTATCTATCAATAAAAATACATTGAAATCAACTAGAACAATAAATTTAAACAATAAAGAACAAAAAACATATTATGTTCAATAAATCTAAACAACAAAGAACATATTATGTTTGGAAAGTGATTAAAAAGAAACAATAAAATAAAAATAAATTATAGTAATATATATGTATTTAATAAATCAATTTAAAAATATATTATAGTTAAACAAATAATATTAAAATACATTTTAAAAATCAATGAGAACTATAAGTTTAAAGAACAAAGAACATAATATGGAATGTGATTAAATGAAAAAAAACAATGACCTGCATCCCTAGTTTGATTTAAGATTTTTTTTTGTGTGTATGGGCAACTAGCAATTTGCGGGATTGCGAATTGCTAAAAAAGATAAATAAAATTTAGCTATTTTGTAATCCCACATCCAACAATTGCGACCTCAATTGTGGAATGCAGGTTGCAGGATAATGAATAAAATATTAAATGATATATTTAAAAATTAATCTATAAAGTGTGTAATATAATGAAGAAGAAAAAATGATTGCAATTAAAAATTAAAAATTTATAGTGAAAAATTGAAAGATGACACAAATTAATTTATTAATGTTTAATTCAAATTTTGAACAACTACCATAGAATCAATCTCGATAGTACTTGTCTCATGCTTGAGATGAAAAAGCATAGGCCTTAGTCCACCCCAAATCTCAAATAAAAACATCTATCACAGAATAATTGCTAATTTTCTTGAGAGAGTTCAACTCTTTTCAATATTCCTGCCTGATGTAAGTTTAATCTACAGACTTTTAATTGTAGAAACTCTCCAATTTGATATAGATATTTTACAATTTGAAAATAAATCTATGGATTATATTTGGTTGATTGTCTAAAATCTTCTAAATGTTTCAGATTAAACCATATTTCATCTACATTGAAAATCAACTTGTTGTTTTAAAAATCTAAGAGAGGGGAGGAAGAAAGGGGCGAAGAGAGGGAGGGGGAGAGCGAAGAAAGGAGAGAGATGAGGGAGGAGGAGACAAGGGAGAGATATATGTTGATCCGAGGACATTGATGTATTTAGTCATCAATGTCTAGAGGTAAACCCTCACTTGCAAGTAAAATAAATAGTATCCACAAAAATATTATCAAAATGTAATTCCAATCTCCTAAACCAATTAAAAAAAGGTTAAGTTCCCAAAAAAACACAATATTATTTTTACCCTGTGGACATTGTGGACATTCTTTCGGACCTCTAGGTGCAAATGCTGTATATTTATTAACAAATAATTTTAATTAATGAAAACCCCCTCAATTCGATTGTTTTAACAATTATGTATATAACTCATAGATCGGTTTTCTCGGGAATCAATAGGTTTTTTCGCGTCAGTACTGGACGGATCACCTTTCCACGTTGCTGCTATTTTTAGTATTTGCAATTAATGAAGACGATGAAACTAAAAACCAAACAGTGGCAGCAAAAATACAACGTGGTGCGCATTCCACTGACTTTGCGGCATTTGAACAACTCTGGCATTAACAAGAGTTACTGATCGTCACAGATGTATTAAGATCCGAGCGCTGAGCACTTAGACGAAGAATATGTAAGATTCGATTGGATCAAGGATCGACACGGGACCGTTACAATCAACCATTAAATTATGCGAAAGATTGAGAAGAATATAATGTAAGTTTCAGTTTTAGTAGGATTGATTGGATTAAATGAAAAAATACGAAGTTTAGATTCATTACTACAATGAATCTAAAAAAACTTGGTAGAGAAGAAATTTAAACAATGCTTCACTCACTAATCCTACCAGTGCAATAGCAATATATCATTTTCACTAACCGAAGAGCTATAGATCAACGTATATATATATACTTACAAAACTCTGATGCGATTGGAGTTTGAACAATGAGAGATGTGAAGAACACTTTAAAATCTCTCATCACAAGTACGTGGAAACCTTTTCTAAGTGAAGCATTTGCTCGTTCTAATATATTATAATCACAATGCAAAGGCATTTAGGTGTAAAAACTGTGTATCGAAATAGGCAATGGCAGAACCTCAATTTCAGTGACAATGACCAAATTATATATCAATCAAATTTCAAATTATATATTAATCAAATTTCATTGGAGCATCCTATAGCCGTGGATTACCATGAATCTTTATTACCCGAGCCCACCATGGCCAATTCTTCAAGATCATCAATGGACTTCTCATGATCCCTAGTTGTCCTTCATTGATCTTCTCCTGGATCATGTGCATGGGTATGTCCTCCTGGGTCTTCTGGATCAAGGCCTTGCAGATTCTGCTGCTTGGAGACGCTAGGAGCTCTCACTTTCAAGTAGCGATAGTATTCCCCATAAAGATACGAGGCGAATCCCCACAAGGCTAGCACCAACGACATGCCCTTCTCCGCACTGAATTTCTCGTGGAACAAAACCACCGCCAGGATCTCTGTCACCGGAATCATAGCAGCAATGATCACACCGCTCAACAGAGAGCTCGCCAGGGATGTAACGCCGAAGACCCCAATGTAAAAAAGCTGCCATGCCACTGCAGCCCATACAAGAGCCATGGAGTAATCGATCTTTCCCGCACGAAATCTTTCCGCCTCCCTGTGTAGAGCCTGGAAATCTCGGTTAATGAGCATGCCCACTGTACAGAAAACAGTAGCCGAAACAGACATGATGAATTGCATCTCCATAACAAGCGTATACGTTATTGGGCGCTTTGTTTTCTTGTAGCTGAGCTCAATCAAGGGTATAACGAAACCATACAGGGCAGCTGCGCCGAGCGTCAAGACAAACCCTAGGACGTACTGCCTGTTCGTTACTCCTTCAGGTCTGTCGCCACTCGTATGGAAAGCAAGCAAAACGGAACTCGCAGTGAGCAAAACTACAGAATTTACAGAGAAAGGGCTGAACTTCTGCCGGACTAACAGTAACGCAAATACGGCATTGAAGCCGAGCTGGCTGGCTATCAACACAGCCGAAGTAGAAACGGGTAGAAATGAGAGGCCATATGCGTATAGGAAATCGTCTGCGCCTGTGAGAATACCGATTCCACAGCAAGCCAGGAAGAGCTTCGGGGTGATGTGATTCTCCCTATTGGGCTGCTTTCTATACGAAAGATAGAGAGGCAGGAGGAGAAGAGGCCAGCCGACAGTCTCGAGCCAAGAAGAGAGCCATCGCTTGGATCCGCCGTTGACGAAATAAAATCTTATCAATAGAGGCCCTGCGCTTGAACCCACAGCTAAGGCCAAGACATTGAGGAGTAGGAGGATCCGACACCCTAAGCGTTTCTTTCTGTTTCTTTTCTCGGATTTCATTCTTTCGAATTCTCTATCACTTGCTGTTCCTGTGTTCTCGAGTTCAACCAGAGCAGACATGTTAAATGGGCTAGAGAAAACATACGATAAACCCATTTGCTAGCTGGAAACCTAAGATAAACACTTATCTTCCATGGCAATAGCTTTAGGAAGAAGCGTCCCTCGTACCTCTCCTTTATCATGACCAGCGGTATTGGTTGTTGGTGGAAGTCAATCCAACGCAGCACCGAAAGATCACGAAATTTAAAAGCATAAAATAAATATGGTTGATAGTTGTGTTTATTATATTTATTTGAAAATTTAGGGATCACTAAATATTACTTTATGGTATGTTAGCAGGATGGGATACGTGTATTATCTACATTTTATTAAAATTTAAATTATAAAAAGTAATAATAAAAAATTAATTTATTATATATGAATAAATAATTAGTAGAGATATATGAATAGCTTATAGCTGATAAATAGATACCTAACCATTCACATAACTCGAAGAATATGAGATAAAAAAGAATATAAAAAATAACTAATGGTTAATAAATAGATAATAAGAAGAATGCCAATTATAATATGTAGTTAAGCATGGATAACTTAGAGTTGAACTATTCTAAACTTTCTTCCACCATGATTTCTGAACATTTGATCCCTAGTAATCTAACTCCCGAGTTTGTAAGTGTCCTAGTTATAAGATTTTTCAATTTAAGAAAATGCCTTAATATCTATGAAAGCCAGAAATCAAAATGGAAGAAGTCATTGCTCATAAAGAGCCTTCCAACCCAAAGGGTAATTTATTTTCCTATACAAATTAAATTTCAATTAAAAATTTACTTATCAAATTCAAAATAAAGATTATTTTTTATCTTTTCATTTAAAAACTAAAGAAATTTACTCTAATATATTCCTTTGAATCATTACTTTTAAAAAATATAATATTTTTTTCATTACTTTTAAGAGATGTTTATCTATATCATTCTAATTAAAAGATGTTTTAATATAATTTATTAATGCGTTTTGAAAATTATATTATACATACCAAATAATATTAATTTATTTTAAAAAGATTAAACACACAACAAGGTCAAATGATAAAATAAATTGGGGATTTGGGGGGAGGATTTTGTCATTTATCTTTCGTTTGAATCTGGTATCTGCACATGGTTCATCTTTGGGTCTACAAATATCACGATCAGAGTGTTGTGCAACTTGCCAAATTAACACATTCCCTCTCTTCCAGCCACTAAATCAAAATGGATAGTCGCAAAGG
Organism: Pseudotsuga menziesii; assembly: GCA_001517045.1. NCBI lineage: Eukaryota > Viridiplantae > Streptophyta > Pinopsida > Pinales > Pinaceae > Pseudotsuga > Pseudotsuga menziesii. The sequence continues at coordinate 39,094 of LPNX010047145.1, forward strand.
TATGTAAAGACCGATCCATCTCTAGGGTTTTAATGCTCTCTACAATTCATTTGAGTTGCATAATATCATCCTTTGCCCATCGGTGTCCATAATGTTAAAGAAATCTCAAACTTTCAAAATAAAAATTTATCATAGCCCACACAAGTTTACTATGTATCCGGGTTCCCATGCAAAAGAAGGGTTCTACATACTCGCCCAACGGACCTTGCTGAAAAGACATGTCCTTCCAGTAGATTGAAAAAGACATGTACTTTGCAATCCAGTGAGATAATTTGTTATATGAAAAAATAAAGCTCTGTTTTTACTTACCAAAAACAAGAAGGATAAACATGGTAAGATATTTTCCTAGTATTTTAGCAGGGAAAGAAAAAAAGTTGACTACTCATTGAAGTTAGTCCATAATGACATTAATGGACCAAGGAATAATCCTAGAATCAAAGGATCCAAGCCTTGTCAAACTTCATTAATGATTAATGATTGGGAAAGAAAAATACGAAAAGCTATAAAAAAATATATTGATAAGCATAAACTTGGACATGAAAAACTTATAAAATATTGTTTACATCAGCAACCTCAAAAATAAAATATTGAGAGAAATCAAAGATATTTACAACAATGGTTTATTTCCTTAAACATAAGAGTGAAATCTTTGAGGTATGAATTCACTAATGATTGACAACAAAGAAACACTACCATTTCCCCAGAATCAATGATCTCAACAATCAAGTTTCAAGTAAAGGGATCCAAGTATTTTACTAAATTTACTTGGTTTTAGGCTACCATGAGGTCTAGACTAAATTCAGGCTCTACAAATGCACGATCATGTTGTTTGGCCTCAACAATGCCCCATCCATATTCATGCAATTGATCACTAAAATATTCCAACTCCACCTCGGGAAGTTTATTGTTCTCTACCTAGATGATATTCCCATCCATAGTAGTGCTTAGGTAGACCATTCCACTACAACAAATCCTGGAATTAACATCCCATTTAGCGTCCCTTTTTAGTGTATTTTTTTTTTACGTTGAGTAGTCAAACTAGACGCTAAATGGGACGTGTCATGGACAAAACTTAAAGTGTCTCAAAAACATCTTTTTTTGCATCCTAGATAGCATCCTTTACGACGTCCAAAATAACGTCTATTTTTTTGCTTCCAGAATGACGTCCAACTTTGCTTCCTAAACAACGTCGATATTTTCTTCCTAATAACGTCCTATTTTTCTTCCTAGAGAGCATATGCTTTTGATTCCTAAATGATATCCTTGTTAGCACCATATTTGCATCCAAATTAGCATCCAATATTGCATCCATTTCTGCTACCACTTTAGCACCCCATTTTGCACCACGTTTTACTTCCAAATATGTGTCAATTTTCACTTCCAAATTTGCACAAATTTTTGTTTTTTTTTTGCGTCATGTTTTGCTACCAAAATGACGCCAAGTATTTCTTCTATTGTTGCACCATATTTTTCTTCTTATATAGCGCCATGTTTTGCATCCAAAGTAACATCTTATTTTTCTACCATATCAACACCATGTTTGGTTTCATCATTAGCACCAACTGTTGCATCCTTTTTAATGCCTAGTTTCACATCTCTATTTATGTCCACATTAGCACCATGTTTTTACACTGCTTTAGAGCCCAAATTATTTTCCATTTTTACTCCCACACTAGTGCCACATTTTGCTTCCCATTTAACTCCTTGCTTTCTTCTTATTTTGCTTCCTCACGAGCGCCTAATTTAGCTTCTCATTTAGCATTCAATTTTACTCCTTTGTTGGCCACTAGTTTAGCTTCTACTTTGACATCCAAAATAGCATCAAAATTGACTTCCAACTTAGAGCCAAGTTTTGCGTCCAATGTTGCTTCTAGATATAGAACATAGTGGACTTATGTTTTAGCTCTTATTTTTTCTTCCTTATTAGCACCACATTACACTTTTTATTTAACACCTACAACCATATCCAATTGTGTGCGAATATATTTATTATATAAAATTATTATAATTATTCATTAATTTCAACAGTTCTCATATATCATCAACTTCACAGTTTTGAAATAACATAATGAAACATTCAAATTAATTGTAGATACAATTATTGAAATTAATTCCATAGAATTTATGAAGAAATTTAACACAAACATACAACATTTATCCAAAGTAGTAATATCATCATATATATTAATTTTCCATGAAAAGAACATCAACAACTTCCAATATATATAAATTTAAAATATAATAGAGATAACATCAACATTATCTTTCATCAAAAGAAGTGAAATTATAAAGCATCATCGCATCATTAACCTATCATATAGATCATTGTATTAAGGTTAAAAGAAAAAGTGATATATATGTATGTATGTATGTATATAGTGAAAATACCAATATCACGATACATATATATTTTTATATATATATCTAGAAAAGTCAAAATGATCAACAATAATCAAAGTTTATATGTCAACATGAATCCTCCACAAAAATCAAAATGACTGTTGGGAAAATATTGTCTTGAACAGTTTACCTAATATTTAATTATCGACCGGCGTTTGTAAGCTTGGATTTGCTACAAAATATATGCGAAGGCAGAAGGATTCCTAAGGTGTCGTGGAAATATTTTAACAAACACAGATCAAAAGATCTTTTGAAATAAGAAACAAAGACTCCTAAGAATTCAATAGTTAAGAAGATTAAGCTAGAAGACTATACTAGTTTAGTATCCAGTTATACTACTCTACTTTATACATACTTGATGCAAATAAAAAATAAGATAACAAACTATCCCTTAAAACCTATTCTACTACTTTAAAAAACTTTGAAAACTAACTATACAAAGGAATATTTACAGAATTACATCAACTAGAATATATAACTAAGGATATACATGGAAATTCAGACTAATTCCACTCTCCTGGATTGTTTTGGGGATAAGCATTTACAGTGACTGGGACAGGGGTAGGAGGAGAGTCAAAGTGGCTTTCAAATGAGGTATAGAAACTAAAGGGAATTAATTCTAACTTTACCTCTATGAAAATACGTAAACTAAGGAATGTCTAGTTGCAAGTAATGGTAAACATGGTTCTTTATATCATGGACACCTATAAAAAATGCAAAGGAAAATACCTAACTTATAAACAATAAGAAAAACTGATGATGATCTAAATTCTTGTTTAATAACCATCTTACTGAAAAGAACAACTTCTATTTATGACCTATCAATATATCTACCAAATTATCAATATAATTAACTTTAAATCACATGTACATAAATAGAATTGATTCAAGATAATATAATCATATGGTAAAAAGACTTAAAGGCTTAATAAATACTCTAAATAATTTAATAACATACTCTAAAAAAAAAAAACTACGATCTAACTATCCTAGTCAAAACCTGCTCAAAGAACTGAATAAAACAGACTTAAACTATGTAAAATATGCTAAGGACTGTATGAAAGACTGAACAACAGGTTGAAATGGTAGTCTGTATAACAAGCCAAATAGTCTGTCTGTATGACAGTCTGTATACAAATATACTTAAAACTTTGAAAAATTGATTAATCTAGATGATTTCTGCCAGCTAACCTATGCATGTAATAACTAGGATGTAAATATAGGAGTTTAAACATATTTAACAACTAATTCACATATAATTACAATTCATAACTCAAACCTATTTACCCTACAAGATAATACAATTCATAATTTGAAAGAATGATTACCTAGAGATTTTAAAGAAAACAAGAGATTAAATAAATTCAGAACATACTAAGAACTAACAAAATTGAAACTAACTATGATTGAATTCTACAGTATTGAAAGAAATTTAATCTATTATCATTGAATCAAATAATAAACTAGAATACATCAAAAAGAATTACAATCTAGTTTATATGCAAATGCATCAAAAGGAAGTTTACAGTCTAATCCATATGGAAAGGAATTACAATCTAGTCTATATGCAAATCCATCAAAAGGAATTTACAGTCCAATCTATATGGAAAGGAATTACAATCTCGTCTATATGCAAATGCATCAAAAGAAATTTACAGTCTAATCTATATGCAAATGCATTAAAAAGAAATTACAATCTAGTCTAATAAACTGGAAATGTAACAAAATAAATTACAATCTAATCTATATGCAACCAGTTGCCAACTTAAAAAGAAAGACTATGTAAGCATCATAACATTAAAATGGAATCTAAAATGCAAGCATCATAATACTGGAATGAAATCTAAGTTACAGGAAACAATATAAACAATTGCAGAAGTGAAATTACATAAACATCTATGAACAAAATTATGCTAATTATAAAAAGGAGAGAGACTATACGAAAATATAAAACTATGATTGGCGGGGGGCCCTCCTAGCAAACAGAGTCATAGCCTGCTAAGCGTTAATGGAACACGATCGTAGACTGTATGACAGAACTCTCATTTAAAAATAAGAAATAGAGTCTGAATTACATAAACTTGCTGAGCTAAAAACTACTTTTGCCTCTCTTTTTCTCGCATACAAGCATTCTTATATATATAGTTTTGAGAAAGTGAGCAAGTTGACCCTTTAGTGGTCAAATGCTCTTTGAGATGAGTCAACCATTATTACAATCCATTGCTCTAATGCCAACACACAATCATCTTTCCTCCCTTATCGCGAGTTGGCTTCCATCGGGCATGAGGTGGCATACATGCTTCCTTTCTTTGGCGTGAACTAATGGTGTGGTATTAATGCTGGAAAAATTCTAGAATGAGGCTCGTGCTATCACTTCAGCATGTGGACAACAACGGTTGTAGGTCGCTCCATGCTTAAATGCTGGAGAATCAATCAGTTCCATTGCATAGTTGTTTCGGTGAGCTGAATGACGAGCTGGATATGCTATGCGCATATCTAGCTGAATGTGTGTTTGCATGTCAAATTTGCCCAAAAAGCATGCTTTGCAATTGAGGAATGCATTTTTTAGAAGTTACTTCAATTAATTATCGAATTTACTCATTAAAACAATAAAATAATCAAGAATGAATCAATCTTAAATAAATCAAAATAATATCATACCTGAAGCTGAATGGTAGTCTATATGATGCAAAGACACTAAAATGACAACAAAATGTGCGTTACTACATAAGGTTTTTAGCTAAAAAAGGGTAACAAATTGGGGCTCAACAATGACCCAAAATGTTATATGAACTTGTATAATCACAAAAACAATAATTTGTGTCTAGTAGAATGGAGAAAGCAAAGAACATCCATAATATCAATTGTAGCATCAATGTCTACCATCATCATCATCATCCTCATCCTCATCATCTATCCCAACATCATATCCATAATCATTTTCATTTGATCCATTTGTTTCATTATCATCGATATCTTTCTCTGGTACATCGGTGACAACATAATCCGGATCGTCACCAACGTAGTCATCTTCACCATTTTTATGCAAATACCAAGAAATAATCAATTTAAAGCATTAGTATCAATTTCATTACATAATGCCTATTTTGTGTTATATTGCAAATATTATTGTCATAATTTATACATTTTCACGAGTTCTCCAACCATGAATATAAACATCATCTCATCAACAGATAGTATCCACACATATCAAGTGTATCCCCATAGAGGATACACTTCAAGTGTAGCATCAATGGCTACCATCATCATCATCATCCTCATCCTCATTATCTATCCCAACATCATATCCATAATCTTTTTCATTTGATCCATTTGTTTCATTATCATCAATATCTTTCTCTGGTACATCGGTGACAACATAATCCAGATCGTCACCGATGTAGTCATCTCCACTGCTTTTATGCAAATACCAAGAAATAGTCAATTTAAAGCATTAGTATCAATTTCATTACATAATGAATATTCTGTTTTATATTGCAAATATTAGTGTGATACTTTATACATTTTCATGAGTTATCCAACCATGAATATAAACATCATCTCATCAACAGATAGTATCCATACATATCAGGTGTATCCCCATAGTATCTCATCAATAGAAGAAGACATAGAGGAAAGGAAAAATAGGCATCCCCATGATTATGTATAAAGTGAAGAAAAATATGATATCACATATATTATTCACTTCGAACCATAAATTTTGTCTAAAGTTGTTATATCATTAAATCTATATATAGAACATGTTATTCAATCTATATCTTCAATAGCATATTAACCATGGTTTTCATCTGTCAATCAATTTCATGAATTGTTTACACTGTAATCTAAGAGTAAATTTAATATAAAATGCTTGATAATATCCCCTCATAAACATGGCTAAAATAATAATATCATAGATATAATTTTTAACATAATAATCATATCCTTGGTATACCAATCACAAAGCTTCATTGGAGTCATGTTATCCCAGTACCAGCAAGAAGTAACAAAACTCAATTTTGTTACTTGGAATTTGGTTGGTATCCCTAAATGGCCATCATAAACAAGTTAAAACTCACCATAAATAAAAAACCAAGACTCAAATGGAAAAAATGCTAGTTAATTTGGATTTGTGATATGCAAGTTCTACTAGGGACATCCCATCGAGACTGAAAGTTGTTTATTTTGATGGTTTTTTAAATTAGGGTTTTGCTTAGTAACATGAAGTGCAATTTATGCATGATAGGATAATATTTTGAAAATGTGTTGAGTGAGTGCATTGGATTCACCGTCATCTTGTCCTTGCCCAAACGCAGTTGCAGGAGGAAATGAAACTAAATTATGTTTCTTGGTTTGGATTTTATGCCTCGGGTTACAATTTGTCACGTGTCCTTTAAAGGCATTGATAAGCGAGAAGAAACTCTCTATAGCTCGAAAAACATGTTATAGGAAATTTCAACTCAAAATGGGCCTCCTAAAAAAAATTAATAAAATAATAGTTAAAATAATAAAATAATATTTATTAATTTTGGAGGAAGAAAAGAAAAAAACTACTTTTTTGTTTGTATTTTCGACATATCGCCCTGTGTTTTCACTCAAATTTCGATCGAGAGAGCTCGTTGGATGCGGAATTAAATTCCACATCCAAAGAGTACCCACTTGGCATACTTTTGACGGACCCCGCTACCCCAAAAACAAGAAATACGTGAAAAACATGATGATGACATCATCATCACATTTTTTCAGGTATTTCTTGTTTTTGGGGTAGCAGGGTCCGTCAAAAGTATGCCAAGTGGGTACTCGTTGGATGCGGAATTTAATTCCGCATCTAATCATCATCACATTTTTTCAGGTATTTCTTGTTTTTGGGGTAGCAAGGTCCGTCAAAAGTATGTCGAGTGGGTACTCGTTGGATGCGGAATTCAATTCCGCATCCAACGAGCTCTCCCGATCGAAATTTGAGTAAAAACATGGGGAGATATGTCGAAAATACAAACAAAAAAAGTAGGTTTTTTTATGATACCTATCCCCAAATTTATATTAAGAAAGTGTTTAAGACCTATACGGTATTTCAAATTTAAAGAAATTTCATTGGCTAACACATGATGGCATGGAATTTGAGTTAAAGTTAAAAGGCCCATTTTGAGTTGAAATTTCCTCTAATGTTTTTATGCCCCTCGTTGAAATTTTTTTGGTGTCCTTGAATGACCTTGAGAAGCGAGATAAATCTCACCATAAGTAAAAAGTGGAAGCTCCGATGGACAAATGATCATTTCCATTGGATTCGCAACATCCGTGTACTACTCGACAGACCATTGTCTGGTGGCTTCATGGAGCAAACGTTGTTTATACTAGGGTTTTGATCGTTGGTGTGTAGTGCAATTTTTGTACGATAGGCTACAATTTTGAAAAATGTGTCCAACGATTGCGTGGGAATCTCAGTCGTCTCTCTCTTTGCCATAAACACTTCCTAAAGGAAAAAAAACTCAATTCCATTGCTCGGTTTGGCTTTTATGCTCCTGATTGAAATTTGTATGGTGTCCCTAAATGAATTTGGGAAGTGAGAAGGAACTTATCATAACTCAAAAACCGAGGCTTCGATGGATAAACTGGAAGTTCCATTGGTTTCATGAAATCCGAGTATCACTAGGGACATCCATGTACGGTGGCTTCATGGATCGAATCATTGTCTATTTTGACAGTTTTCTAAACTACGGTTTTGCTCGATGATGTGTAGTGTAATTTCTACACAATAGGGAGATATTTTGAAAAAAGTGTCGATCTAGTGGATGGGAATCACAATCATCTCTCCCTTTCCAAAACACACTTGCAAGAGGCAACGAAAATCAATTCTATTGCTTGGATTGTTTTTTATTCCCCTAGTTGATATTTTTCCAGTGTCCCTGAATGGCCTTGAGAAGCGAGATGAAACTTTCCATAACTTGAAAATCGAGGCTCCGATGGAAAAAGTGCTAGTTACATTATATTCGTGACATTTGAGTACCAATAGGAACACCCCTTCTCGATGGATTCATGGACTGAAATTTGTTTATTTTGACGATTTTTTAAACTAGGGTTTTGCTCAATGATGTGGAGTGCAATTTATCCATGATAGGTTAATATTTTAAAAAATTTGCAAAGCAAGTGCATGGGCATCACAATAATATCTTCCTTGTCGAAACACACTTGCAGGAGGCAATGAAAATGAATTTGGTTCATGGCATCTTGTGGAGAGTCTACGGTAATTGAGGAATTAATGTCGACCTTTCGAGCCATGCATGGCTCATCTTTAGGACAATATCAATGCTTAGGAATTTGTCCATATTTCATTAAGATATTAATAGAGAACAACCTTCTTGTGATGGTGCTAACTAGTTTATTAGGGTTTATATTATTTAGTTGGGTTTAGGGTTTAGATTTTTGTAACCCTAAGAAGAGGAAAACCATTGAAACCCAACATCACCAGGGAAGAAAGAAGATCCCTCAAGGAACTTAGAAAGAATGATCATATTGTTATTTTGAAGGATGATAAAGGGGGAGCTATGGTTATTATCAACAAGGAAGACTACATTGATAAGATGAAAGTGCACTTGGATTTAAGTAGTTGTTATAAGAAACTCAATAAGAACACTCTCAATTGGATTACAAAAGAAGTCATTGAAGCTATAAAGAGATCATCTTTGGATGAAGGGATCAAGAAAAAAATCATTATATATGATCCCTTGGTTCAAAGAATATACTTTCCAATATCCAGAAACCTGGAATTCCCCTTTGATCCATAGTAGACACCATAGGCTCACCAACCTACAGGCTCGTAAAATTCTTGGCAAACAAGTTAAAGCCGTTAGTAGGAAGTACAAGCTCATTTTAGCTTGTGTCTTAATTCCACATTTTTTAGCTTTAAGGTTGATCTCTATGAACATACATGTGGAGTAGCTATGGGTTCTCCCCTTTCACCTATTATAGATAACTTATTCATGGAGAACTTTGAGAAAAAATCCTTGAACTCTGCTAATCCAAAACTAGAATGGTGGTCTAGATTTGTCGATGATACTTTCTTGATATGGGACCATGGGAAGGAAGAGTTAGAAAAATTTGTGGATCATCTAACAAACAATCTGATTCCATCAAATTTACGAAGAAAACCCACACATAGCAATACCTTCACGCCCTTTCACATCATCAATCGAACTAGAAGATGGGTGTTCTTAACTGTCACATACCCCACTTTTGTAAAATTATGTAATTGTTTTATTTTATTTCTGAGACATTATGTTAAACTTAATCTTAAGTAAGGATTGATGACTCAGCAGAGTCAACAGTTATGGAGTGTAATTCAGAATATTTTATTATTAATAAATAAATTATGGAGACAACAGCATGGGAGAGCTGTTAAAAGAGGTCACTGGTCAAACTGGCGGATGGAACTAGGTGGCAAGGCAAAAGACAAGTGGCAGCATCCTCAAACACTTCCTAAGTTGCAGGTGGCAACTTCCCTATATTTGGGGTCATGATTCCCTAAGAAAGTGGAATCAGAGCAGGTGGCTCATTAAATGACAGTTAACCCAACTAAGACCTAGGCAATCTTTTAAAAGTACTCAATGAAGAGAGCTGAGGATGCTCAGATATTATTCCAGAAAGAATTCATTCAGGTGAATGTTATTCAGGAATTTCATTGAGGAAAGAGGGAAAAATAGTAAGGAAGATTTTTGAGTGGATTGCTGCAGTAACTTGATTCTTATTACAGCTATTTGGGCTGAGAGAACTGACTGATAGTTCTGATTTAATACTGAGTTGAAGACTGGTATCTGAATTGCTGCACCTAGTTCCAGCCAGGGAGACCAGAGCAAGCTCGGGGGTCCTGAGAAGTCGCTGTCTGAGCGCTCTCCAGGAGTTGGTAGGGAGGAACGGCCTCCCATTGCTGTTGTTGTCTACAGCTTAAACAGGTTCTTTCATTTATTTCTTTATGTTTTCTGAGTATAAGTGGATGAATGTTATGATCATTTATATGTCTGAGTAATTAGTTAGTTCAGTAAAGTTAGTACTTCAGAATACCAGTAGTTAAACCTGTTAGTATTCATTGTGTTTTTCCACATCTGGTATCACCAGACCGTACTCTAGCACAGTATCTCAGTGTTGAGAAGAAGTATTCTTCTGAACTGAGTTCCTATTTTACTTGCAGTACGACAAGTGTTTTTACAAATGCATGAACTATCTTTCTTACAGTCTTAAAACTAGTTTCAGTACTGTATCTTTGTTTTCTGAAAATACTAACTGTAAGAATGAAAAGATAGACTAAGTATTTTGCAGTTTAAATTATGATTGTTATCTTCTAGTTTTAAGGAGGATTTACCCTTTTAGAAGTTAAATAAAACAAATCTGACAGTAGGATATAACTATGTTTCTGTATTTTTATCTGTTTGATGTTACAGATAATTTTCCTATTTGTATCAGTCTACAAAATAGTTAAGAATACAATATTTAAGCACGGCATATTCTTTTATTTAACTAAGTTTAAGGGTATTTCATAACCAAATTTCTATTTAATTAGGGTAAACGAATGCTATCACTTACACAGTAGTTTATATAGACAGGTATATGAAAACATACTAATAATATTAAATAAGTAATATATAGAAATATTTAAGTAATATAACTCAATAAGGAACCCAAGCCAAACATTGGGTAATAATATTAAAATAACAATTATAGTAACATTGAGAAGGAGTAATATTATTATTATGTTACTAATAATGTACTAACATTATACACATCATGCAATAAACATTCAAGTAGTATATTATTACAAACTTAGTTTATTCAATCTCTGATTGTAAACAAATAAAGTAAATTTATGAACTAGTCCTATACTGTGTATTATAAAGTAAATTAAACATTATTAAAAGACATTGGTAATAATTAAAAGATTACAAAAGAGTAGCATTATAATACTTAATATAAAAATATAAAAACAATGTTATATGGATGTACTGAGCCTGAAGGCTATTTATATATTGTACAAATCTAAAACAAGTAATAATGCATTAAATAAATCAAAGGAATAACTATAACTCTATTTTATTTATTAACCTGGAGCAGTAACGAAATTATACATGAAGGCGTATAGCCTGTAAGAACTTTTAAACACAGTTACACAAATACAATAAATATTGTGTGAAAAGATAATGTTTAGCCCACGGCTGCACCATAAACCCACAGAGTGTGTGGTATAAACTTATAATTTATTCATTTCTGTACAGAGTTGGAAAGTAAAACAAAACACATGTACAGGAAAGCCGAGATACAGAAAAGACTTATAGTTAAACCGTATTCAAAACTTGAGTAAAAACCCTAATCGATTCTTAAAAATAACACAAAGTAAACAGAGTATAGAGGACGCAACCTCATATACCGGCAGGCTCGCAGCCATTGGTGTTTTATGTTGAATACAATACTTCTATTATAGAACCCTTAACGCAGCAGAAAAGACTTGTAATTACAACATCGACCAGAGGTCGAAACACCTTTGCACAGCAAAGGGTTGAGCTTATTTTAAACCTATCTAACATACTTTTCAAGATTAAAAACAGAGCTGGAGTAACCATCTGCATCGCATCACTCAAACCCTTGTCTATCAGTCCTAAGTAACCAGCAAGGGAAACGCTGTGACGAGACCGGCTTACCGGAGAGAAGCTATGCGTTGAAACCTAAAGTATTCCGCTCTACAGTAAAGAGGTTAAAACCTGCAAGAGAAAGAACAGTTCTTAGTTAAAATCCTATCAACATAAATAAGCTGTGTTCTTAAATAAACTAAAGACTTAGAGTCGTACTCACCGACGAGGCTGAATTGTGCAGCTATCGATTAACAATATTTTAACAAGAGTCAAGAAAACGCAACCCTTCCCTTATCTCTGTAAAGGAGCACGCTGGTGGAAAGTCCAGAGATATCTTTCCCAATGGAAAGACTGTCTTATTCCAGCTGAATTTTTTACTTACACCACGACAGAGTTGACTGTGGAACCTAAAGGTAAAACCCTAGGATTTCAAGACCGTTTGGCTGCCTTGTCAAGATACAAACTGCCATACAGAGCCGAGAAGGATCTTAGAAGACGGAAGCAGCTTTGGAGCTACTCTCAAACGAGCTTAAAACACAAACGAACCAGGAGGGTTGCAGAGCCTTCCAGTCGAAGGAAAGGGAGGAAATGATGGAGGTAAGGGTTTACTCGACGATATATTTCACCAGTGCATGGTCGAGAAGCGACCACGACAGCACTTTAATTATTGCATGAGAGTGGGTCATAAACTATGGTTCTCCCAATCATATGTTTACCCAACAATCATCGTTTGGAGATTTCAAAGGATCACTAACCTTTGATCATCACCTGTATTATTTAAAACATTCACAATGTTAGATCATGGCATGTGAAACTATATTTTTTGTTATGAACAATAAACTATGCTTGTAAGGTAATGTAAACACTAGCATGGCATATGTATTGAAATCTCTGCATTGTATATCCCGCTTAAGGTTAAAACTTTGCTTCATAAACTATGCAAATTAAACCTTGCATTATAAAAGTTATAAGGATAGGGTATGTTGTGGAGTTATCATGGTTCTTAAGGCTTAAGACTATAGGACTAACTACCTTAGTCTCAAAAGGAAGCAATAAATATATCAATTCTTAAACTCTATAGATAGTAAATTATTGTTTGATTAGTTGTTTACTTCTCAACAAAATAAGTTACCTATTACCCTAGCTTGACATAGATGGTAAAGGACTTGTCAGTTTGCTCTTCATATGATTTTTTTTCTTGAAGTTTTCAAACAGTATAACCCATAAAATTGGAATAAGAATACTCTAGTTTATTTTGCTTGTTATTACCAAGATGATAACAACTTCACAAAAGACTTAGATTCTTATGATAGCATTTAGACCTTTGTTATTTATGCTCAAAGTTTTACAAGAATAATGTGATTGATAGTATAACAAGAGGTTTATACTATTCTTGTTGATGGTATAATCTGGAAACTCATAATTGGGTTTAATCACTATAATCTAGAATTACAATCTAAGGTTGTTTTTGGATTTGGATTTTATTCAATTGTCAGTCTTAGAAACAAAGTAGTTCTCCCTTCAAATTAAATGTTTAAATGCTTAGAGGAGGTAGTACTAGACAGTAAATATCATAATCTCTGGAAGTAAGAAAAGTATGTGAATATATATTATTCACTCCAGATCTTTTACATCGGAAAACATATTGAACTTGACATGATGCAGTAACAACAGATAAGTAAATTGGGACTGAACATGTTAACCCAGTTTTATTTACTATACTATTACCTACCTCTTTGACTACATTACAGTAACTCATTAAATGATTCAATACTTCTTAGAAATGCTTAATGCACTATTATTATTATAAAAGGAAAACAGCTATCATTACTTTAAGTAAAATACCAATTCTCTTCCAGTAAGATCTTAAGGAAATATTATAGGAAAGGCTTTACCTGTAAAAGCTTGATAGACTGGCTAACATGTATATACATCTATTTTTCTTTACTGAATGATTTGTTACAGCATATAGTTATCTATTACTTTAAAGGATCTATTTGCAGCAACCCGAACCTTACCTGTATATCTGTAAAAAACAGAGAAACTACTGCATTAGCTTAGTAGCTAAGTAAGCCCAATCTGTCACAGAAACCCCCCTTGCTGTTGCAAACAGAAAACAATCAGTCACTGACAAGAAACTCATCATTTGAATTAAGCACGAGTAAATATCATTCAGTTACAATGCTAGTAGCATTAACTAATCAATAATTAAGGACTGCATTAGTGTGATTTTATGCTATTTATAAAAGTTTTAAATTTTTTGAAATTTTGGGGTTTTGACATTAACACTATGATCACTAGAGCCTTAAGGTTTTTTTATAAAGAACACATGGATTCCAAGAAAGAACAACTTCACAACGTCTTCCTAAGCAATGGTTATATCCCAACTCAAATCAACAAATCTCTCGAGATAACAAAGGCCCACGATAAAAAACCGAATGATTCCTTCAAAGAAAAGAAGGTGGGTGAACAGAAGGCATTTCTCCCTTACATTCAAGGGATCAAAGAAAAAATAGCTAAACACACAAAAAAGGAAAACATTGATTATGTGGTCTCACCTCCTAATAACATAAACAATCTCCTCAAATCAGTGAAAGATCCGACATACCCATATCTAACAAAGGGGGTTTACGTCGTTCCTTGTGAATGCGGAAAACCCTACATTAGCAAAACATGATGGTCTATCCAAACTAGGGTTAAAGAACAATGCGCTAACATCCACCTGGATAGAACTCATAAATAAGATTTAGCAAAGCACTCTCATAACACAAAGCACCCAATAAATATATAATACATGCAGGTACTAGCACAGGTGGATAATTGGTCAAGAAGGAGAATCCGAGAGGCAATCAAGATAGTTAATAACCTGAGTTGATTGAATAGACATGAAGACCTGACCATCAATAGATCTTGGTTACCTAATCTAACTAAGCTTAATAAGAATTAAATTAAATTGGTAAATAAAATTAAAATTGGAATTAAAATTAAAATTAAAAATAAAATAAAATAGAATAAATTAAAATTAATACACTAAACTAACTAAACTAACAATGTATCAAATTATTTGGTAATTAACTAGATCAAATTAACTTATCACTAAATTAATGAATTATTAAGTAAATAATATCCTAAAACTAATCAATACTATTTACCTATTAAATTACTAAATTTACTAACTAACTATTCAAAACTTAGAATTAAAAAGCTAATTAATAATAGTAAACCTAATCATGATTATAAATTAAAAATAAAATTCAGAATTAATTATAACCTAATTAATAATATGAAACCTAATCATGATTATAAATTAAAATTAATGTAATTATCAAATTAACTAGTAAAATTAAATTAATAAACAATATTATTAACATATTTATTCGTAAATTAAAGTAAATTTAACTTAAATGAATAATTAACTGAAAATAATCTAGGATTAAATATAATTGATAATTATGTCTTAAAAATGAAAAAATAAATTTTAATACATGGTAATTGGATTAGACTAAAACTTAAAAACAAACTAAACCCTTAAAACCACTTAATAACCTAGTCGACACCCTCAGAAGAAGGTTTCCCTGTATTAATACCTTAATAAAAGATGAACAATTTTCCATGCATCGTTATTGTCCTGAAGATGAGCCATGCATGGATGAAAATGTCAACATCAACTCCTCACTCGCCACAAACTTTCCACAAGATGCCATCAATCTTTACTGCGGAATCTCAACAAACTTAAGGAATTTGGTGGCTCGCTTTTGTTTTTATGCCCTTAGATTAAATTTGTTTGGTGTTCCTTAATGGCCTTGGGAAGCGATATGAAAATCTCTATAACTCAAAAATCATGGCTTTGATGGACAATTTGTTAGTTCCATTGGATTCATGACATCCGAATACCAATAGGGACACCCCTGTTCGGTGGCTTCATGGACCAAAAGTTGTTTATTTTGTTTGTTTTCTAAAATGGGGTTTTGACAAGTGACGTGAAGTGAAATTTTTATAAGGTGGGCTAATATTTTTAAAAATGTGTTGAATGAGTGTGTGGGAATCACATTCATCTCACCCTTACCCAAACACACTTGTTGGAGGCAACGAAACTCAATTCCATTTCTCAGTTTGGTTTTTATGCTTCTGGTTGAAATTTGTCTGGTGTCACTGAATGGCACCGGTAAGCAAGATGAAACTCATCATAACTTGAAAATCGAGGCTCTAATGGAAAAACATTCAATTCTATTGGATATGGTAACATCCAATTACCTCTAGAGAAGCCCATGTTTGATGGATTCATGGACTGAACATTGTGTATTATGATAGTTTTCTAAAGTAGGGTTTTGCTAAGTGACATGCAATGAAATTTTTGCACAATAAGTCAAGATTTTTAAAAATGTGTCAAGTGAGTGCATCAGAATTGCATTCATATCTCCCTTGCCCAAACACACATGCAAGATGTAACATAACTCAATTCTGTTACTCGGTTTGGTTTTTATGCTCTTGGTAGAAATTTGTTTGGTGTCCCTGAATGGCCTTGAGAAGCGAGATAAATATTTCCATAACTTAAAAACAAAAGCTATGATGAAAAATTCGCCAGTTCCATTGGATTTGTGACATTCGAGTATCACTTGGGACACTCCTATCTAGCATCTTTATGGACTGAACATTGTTTATTTTGACAATTTTCTATACTAGGGTTTTGTTCATTGACATGTAGTGCAATTTCTACACGATAGGGTACAATTTTTAAAAATGTACCCAACGAGTGTGTTGGCATCTCAATTGTCTCTCCCTTTCCCAAACACACCTCGTGGATGCAACAAAACTCAATTATGTTGCTCGGTTTGGTTTTTATGCTCCTGGTTGAAATTTCCCTTATGTCCCTAAATGGCATTGGTAAGCAAGATGAAACTTGGCATAACTTGAAAATCAAGGCTCTGATGGACAAACAATAAGTTTTGTTGGATTCGTAACATCCAATTACCACTATAGAAACCCATGTTTGATGGATTCATGGATCGATCATTGTATATTTTGACAGTTTTCGAAACTAAGGTTTTGTTAAGTGACGTACAGTGCAATTTTGGCACAACAAGCCAATATTTTGAAAATTTTATTAGGTGAGTGCATTGGAATTGTTGTCATCTTAGCCTTTCCCAAACACACATTCAAGAGGTAACAAAACTAAATTTTGTTGCTCGGTTTGGTTTTTATGCCCCGGTTGAAATTTGTCTAGTGTCCCTTAATGGCCTTGAGAAGCGAGAGAAAACTAGTCATAACTCAAAAAATGAATCTTTGATGGGAAAACCTTGAGTTCCATTGGATTCATGACATCTGAGTATTACTAGGGACACTCTTGTCTGATGGCCTTATGGATCGAACATTTTTTATTTTGACAATTTCCTATACTAGTGTTTTGCTCATTGACATGTAGCTCAATTTATGCACGATAGTCTACGATTTTGAAAAATGTTCCCAATGAGTGCATGGGAATCTCAGTCATGTCTCTCTTTCCCAAAAACACCTCGAGGATGCAGTGAAACTCAATTCCATTGCTCGGTCTGGTTTTTATGCTCCAGGTTGAAATTTGTTTGGTGTCCCCTAATGGCCTTGGGCAGTGAGATGAAAATTACTATAATTCAAAATTTGTGTCTCCGATAGACTAACTATCAATTTCGTTGGATTCATAACATCTGAATACCGCTAGTGACGCCCCTGTATGATGGCTTCATGGACCAAAGGTTTTCTATTTTGATGGTTTTCTAAACTAGGTTTTTTCTCGGTGACGTGAAGTGCAATTTCTTCACAATAAGGAAATATTTTGAATAATATGGTGAGAAAGTGCATCAAAATAGTAGTCATCTCTTCCTTTCCGAAACACACTCATATTTTGTGGCTTCATGGACCGAAAGTTGTCTATTTTGTTGGTTTTCTAAACTATGGTTTTGTTAAGTTACATGTAGTGCAATTTTTGTATGATAGGCTAATATTTTGAAAAATGTGCCCAATGAGTGTGTGGGTGTCGCAATCATTTCACCCTTACCCAAACACACTTCGAGGAGGCAACTAAACTCAATTCCGTTGCTTGGTTTGGTTTTTATGCTCCTCGTTGAAATTTTCTTGGTGTCCCCAAATGACATTGGTAAGCAAGATCAAACTCACCATAACTAGAAAACCAAGGCTCCGATGGACAAATGGCCAGTTCTGTTGGATTCACAAAACCCGATTACCGCTAGAGACACCCATGTTTTTTGGATTCATGGACTGAACATTGTATATTTTAAAGGTTTTCTAAACTAGGGGTTTTCTTAATGACATGAAGTGCAATTTCTGCACAATAGGCCAAGATTTTGAAAAAGTTGTTGAGTGAGTGCATGGGAATCAAATTCATTTGGCCCTTTCCAAAACACACATGAAGGAGGTAACAAAACTCAATTTTGTTGCTCAGTTTCATTTTTATGCCCCTAGTTGAAATTTGCTCAGTGTCCCTAAATGGACTTGAGAAGCGAGATAAAACTTGCCATAACTCAAAAAACGAAGCTTTGATGGACAAACCATCAGTTTCATTAGATTCATGACATCCGATGTCAAAACCCTGAATTTTCACAAAATTTAAAAAAATTTGATGTAACATAAACTGTCTAAAGTCGCAGTTTGATAACTGCTAGGGGCTAACGAAAAAATGAAACAGTTAACAAAAGTAACCATTAACTTAAATACATATAAATTAATACTATTTTAATTTCGATATGTGATGTAAATAATCTGCATTCAGTTGTTTCTAGTTGTACTGATGGTTTGATTTTGTCAAGTAGGTGAGAAGTTACTTTCTAACTGGGGCTTACTTAGCGATTGCTAACTTATCTGGATTCTGGATCTTACAAGCTTGACAGGTAAATTTTGAACCAGTAAGAGTTTATTAAGGCGTTAATCCAAATATACTTCTTTTAGCATAATATACTTCTAGAGTAAAAGTTTGCTTAATAGAATTCAAGAATACTACAAGGTAAAGTAACATTTCTTTTACTTGCTTTGCAACAGTAATAGTATTTTAACTTCATGTCATTATGCTCAGTATCTTTACCCTACTGATTGTCTATTATCATAATGTCTGCTACGTTAGATAAATTATCTTTTCCTCTTTACGCTAAGTTATTTCCAGCTCTTCATAGAGCTCAAGATTTAGTATATCAATACTCTTACTGAGACAAGAGTTTATTGTTGTTGCTATTTATAAAATTTACAACACTGCTCATAAGTATGGAAACAAACCTAAGGCCTTTCCAGAAACAAGCTTATACAAAACTCTTAGCTTTACCTTTTATTAAGCTTCAGTAGAGGAAGTTTATTAGCTTATTGCTGCATTGTATTTATAAATGATCATTTGCATAAATGTCGTCAAGTTGTGATTTCTAACTCCGAAAGTTCTTATGACATAAGTAATGTGACAAAATTACATTATCATATTAGTGATACTAGATTTATTCTTTATTAGTTTTACTATCCTTTACTACCAAGTCTAATCAAATCTTGGTTTGATTCATCTTAGAGCTTTCGTATCTTATGAAAACCCAATGATCATATACTTCCTAGAAGTTTATATTACTCTTAGTATCATAGACTACATTCAATAGTAAGAGTTATGCTAGGGTGTATTTATTATTTACTTTCATTTACAAAGTAATGATTTCTAACGATCTCCTTATCCAATAATGTTTGCATAAACTAGTTCTATTAGTATAGATATGCATCGTTTATGGTTATAAAAGAAATGATCAATAGTAGTACCATCAACTCATGTTCAACAACTTTTACTATACTACTGATCTCTTTATAACAAGTTTTATTAAGAAGGATTATAAGATCTTTATGAAACAATGGGTATCGATGCAATATATGTATTGGTTCTTTACCCAAGAAGATTTCAAGGTTTATAATATAAGGTTTATCGATAGTACAAAAACCTCGTTCTTTAACATGGATTGACTTCATAGTATATCATTGAAATAATACGATATTGGCTTTGTATATTACAATATCATTGTGAAAATTATTAACAATAATTTGAAACCCGATAGTGCTGTGGAGACTATATCATTCGACCCACTGTGGATGGGAGAATTTGGTGGGTACGTGGATTGTTGTCCACCGTGCAATGCATAACTTAAAAGCTTCCAACACAACCCTAACTCCTCATTCTTTGTCGAGGGTTTTGGTCTTTGCTCGGTCTAGTTTCCTGCGGCCATGAGGGCTCGCTTGAGCTCGCCTTCAACTCCATTGTCTGTGCATTCCGAAGTGTTGTCACCCAGTGTAAGGGTTGCAAAGTTCATAGCTCACATTTGATTTTATTCCTGCATACAAGACTTCGCTGTGCGTGAGGGTAGTGTTACACTGTCAATAGTTTTTAGTGTCAATATCATTGTGTGGCCACTGCCAACGCTTGCTTTCGCTCCAGTTGTCAGTGTAGTTAGTATTTTGAACCCGGCTTCCTCTTTCTCAGGTGAACCCGAGGGTTGTACTATTCATTGTGCTGGTTTGTCTCCTTCGTGGCTTTGGATTTCATCACTTCTAGGTAATAAATTGTTTTACAATATTTGTAAGTTTAATTTACAGTTACGACTATACAACTCAGTTTCTAATTTAGGTTTTGTCATTCACCTGCATGTTACAACTCGCCCTTATGCTAGCAAGAACCCTCTCCAAGTTAGAATTGGCAACCAGACTTATGGGTAAGCCTCGATTACAAAGTGGCAACTCCCTTCTTGGCAATGGTTAGGGGAAAGGGTTTTCAGTTGGGAAGAAAATTATGAGCTCGGTTCCTCTAGACTTTGGTTGTTTGGTTTTTATTTTTTAGATTTAGTTTTTCTTTATTACACCCTTGCCTATAGCAGGGTGGCTTCGGCCATGAGGCCGTGACTTGTATCTCCTTTTTCTTATCTTATAAAAGATATACAGCAAAGAGGTTTTTAATAGCTTAACTGTTAGTTTTGTTTCCAAACTCATGCCGTGACACTGGGTACACCGGCCATGAGTTGGGTGTTGTAAATTTGTTATGTTTGTAAGCCTTTCGGCCTGACAGATTAATACACTTGGTTTAAAGGGTTTATTTTTAGCTTCGAGCTCTGTCTTGATTATGAAATGGTTTTAAAAGTATTTTTAATAATTTAAAGCTCTGTCTCGTTTATATATCAGTTATATAACCTGTAAGTTATGACTTTGTGTATTTTGGGTCTTCCCTTCCTTGACTGCTAATAATGGAAATGATTTGTTTTAATATTTTCTTGTAAATAATTAAATATAATGTGAAGACTGTCACTTCAGTCGTAAGGTGAATTTTAAATGTTTATACTTTTAAATTTGGATAAAAACCTAGGGTTACTGTAAAAGAACCCTTAGATAAATATATTCTTAAAATTTATCATATGTATTTGTTTCTATTTACCTATTTTACATTGTTACAATAGTTTTGATATTGTTTATCCTATTTAAGTATTTTCTTTTCTTTAAAATTAAAGAGTTATACAAATACTTTAGCTTATTTCTATTTACTGTTTACTTTTAAATTCTTAATTGTTTACTTCTCTGTTACTTAGTAAGGATTCAGAGCTATGTAATAATTAAAACAATAACTCTATAATCCTTGATTATCTCTTTATTTAATATAGTTAAATAAATTAGTTAGGGTTTCAACCCTGAAGTTTTACCTTTACAGGTATAAGCCCGCCTGATAATTATAAGATAGTTTCTTCATAGTAAATATTTAGTTTATACTAGTTATTAAATTATACTTTCATTGCTTCTATTTACTAACTGTCAGGTAGAATAGTTCTTGAAAAGATAAAGCATAGATTCTATATCTTAGTTTACTCTTTATAAATTAAATACTTTTTAATATCATCCTATTTAGTTTATAATAAGTATTAGTCTTAGATTTAGTTGATATTATTAGAAAATAAACTATGTGATTAGTAGCTCGTTGATTTATTTAACTGTATCTAATTAATTTCACTCTAAAGTGGTTTTTCTACTGCATTTCATTCAGTTACTAAGTGAAAACAGAGAAAAATAAACATATCATAACACTGTTTAAACTTCCTGATATTTAATATGAATAAAATTATTCTACTGTCTGTAAATACATAATCTTATCTGCTAACACATTCTTTTATCTACTTAAACATTCTACCTGTGCTAGAGTACTACCTAGATTTCCAGGTGTGGAAAAACATAGACTAAGAATTATTTCTATTCGAACATATCACTTTTCTAATTCATTTCTTCGATAATCTAAAAAGACTACTAAATATTAACATTTACAAACTGAATATTTAACATTCATATAAGAGTCAGACTTAGATTTATCTATCTAACACATTAAAACAAAATAATGTAGAACCTGATTAAGACAGACGACAATAGCATTAGGAGGTTGTTCCTCCCTACCAATCTCCTGGAGAGCGCTCAAACAATGCTTCCTCGGGACCCTCGAGCCTGTTCCTGGTCTTCTTGGCTGAGAACTGGTGGAGCATGCAAATAGTAGACTAGTCGAATAACTCAGCAAAACACCCTGCACTCAGCAGTAAGATATTTCAGCTTAAAAGATGCACTAGATCACTCAACAGTTATCCCCTCAAACTCTTTCCACAATTCCCTTCCATTGAATTTATCTGAAGTACATTCACCTGAATTATCACTTCCCTAGCATGAGCAGCCTCAACTCTCTTCAATGGGAATTTTTATAAAGATTGCCTAGGTCTTTTGGGTCAGTTGTCATTAACTGAGCCACTTGCTCTGATTCCACTTTCTTGGAGAATCATGACCCCAAATGTAGGGAGGTTGCCACCTGCAATAGTGGGAAGTGGTTTGAGGATGCTGCCACATGTCAGTTTGCTCTCCACCCAGTCTCCTCCACCAATTTGACCAGTAAACACTCTTTTAACAGCTCTCCTAAGTTGTTGTCTCCTCCTTTATTTATTTATAATTAAAATATTCAGAATTACATTAAATATCCTTGACTCTATTGAGTCATCAATTACAACTTATCATAAAATTTAACATATTGTCCTCAAATAATATCAAATAATATAAAATTGTTTTTGCAAAATTGGGGCATGTGACATACACACCCCCTTAGAGCATAACATTGTCCTCTATGTTATTTATTCTTTGTCCTCAGAATTCCCCTGGAACAGAATTGGATATGCATCTCGCATATTACTTTTCAATTCCCAAGTGGCTTCCTCTGGACTAAGGTGCTTCCTTTGCACCTTCACTTGACCAATGGTGCAGTTCCGAAGTGTGATCTCCCTCCACCCGAGGATATAGTACGGTTCCACCAGAAAATATCTTTCTAGTTCCACCTGTACATCATTCCAGTTAACAACATGAGTAGCATCATGAACATATTTATTTAATACAAAAATGTGAAAAACATTATGTACTCTTAAATTTGGCGGTAATGCTAATTGATAAGCTACTTGTCTAATCCTGGACAGTATTTCAAATGGACCACAGTAACGAGGTGCTAGTTTTGCACAACTTCCCAATCTCAGAGAGCTCTTTTTGGGCCTCACCTTGATGGACACATGTTCACCTACCTGAAACTCCTTTGGAGTTCTTTTAAGGTCTGCTTGACTTTTCTGTCGATCCTATGCAATTTTTAGATTACCTTGTTCCTGCTTAACAATTTCTTCCATTTCCTTTAATAGTTCAGGTCCTAATACTAATATATCTACCGGATTACTCCAAGAGATAGGAGTATTACATTTCCTTCCATACAAGATTTCGAAAGGACTAAATCTGGCTAATGCTTGATAATTATTATTATAAGCAAATTCTACCAGATGCAAATAATCCTCCCATTTACTTAGCTAGTCTTTCACATACATTCTTAGTAAATCTTCCAGTACTTGGTTTACTCTTTCAGTTTGTCCATCTGTTTGAGGGTGAAACGAAGTACTAAAATTTAATGTAGTGGTTAATCCTTTAAACATAGATTTTCAAAAGTTACCTGTAAATTTAGGATCTCTATCTGAGATTATAACTTTCGGTATTCCATGCAGTCAACATTTTCTTTTTAGAAAGATATCAGCTATGTTTGCAGCTTTATACGTAGTTTTAATAGGTATAAAGTGAGCTGATTTACTTAACTTATTGACCACTACCATGATAGAATCATTTAAATTCTGATTTTAAGGCAGTCCAGTAAAAAAATCGAGACTAATTATCTCCCATTTCCAGTTAGGAATGGGCAATGGCTGAAGTAATCCAGCTAGGTGTTGATGTTCAGTTTTCACCTGCTGACATTCAAAACACCTAGCGATATACTCTACTAGTTCAGTCTTCATATTTGGCCAAAAATATTCTTTTCTTAACATAGTTATAGTCTTTTGATAGCCTGGATGACATGAGTATGGAGTTTTATGGATTTCATCCAAAATTAATAACTTAACTTTAGGTACATTAGGTACATACATTCTTTCTTTATACAGTAAAAAATCTTTTGCATTCAAACTGTACCCTTTACTTAAATTTTCTGTTGGATTTTCTTTCATTTTATCTTGTAAGCTTTGGTAAATTTCATCTTGCTCTATCTTTGCTTTAATCTATTCATCCAGATCTGTTGTATAAGTGCTGATAACTGCTGTGAAATTCAACCTTGCATTCCTACTTAATGCATCAACAACTTTATTTTCTTTATCTTTAATGTGCTGAATTTCGAAATCATACTCACTTAGAATAGCTAGCCACTAGCTTATCTGGAATTTAGATTAGGCTAATCTAACGGATATTTTAATCCTTTATTATCAGTCATTAAAATAATTTTTTTGCCAATTAGGTGATGACGCCACATCTTTAGAGCATGTATAACAGCAGCTAATTCCATATCATAAGTTGCATAATTCTTTTCATGAATTTTCAATTTCCTAGACTCATAGACAATAACATGCCCTTCTTGAGTCAGAACACTGCCTAAACCATCATTGCAGGTGTCAGTACACACTATAAATTCTTTATTTAGATCAGCTATTCTTAAAATATGTGCGCCGGTTAATAAAGTTTTTAACTTTTTAAAGCTTTCCTCGCATTTCTGGTTCCAATCAAATTTCTTTCCTTTCTTCTGCAAAGAAATTATCAGATTCACGATTATCGAAAAACATTCAATGAACCTCCAGTAATAACCGGTAATTCCCATGAAGGATCGAGCATCAGTTACATCCTTAGGAACCGGCCAATCTTCAATCGCCTTTATCTTTTCGAGATCTATCGAAATCCCTTTCTTAGTCACCACTTGACCTAATTACTGAATCTTATCTTTGAAGAAATCACATTTACTAAACCATTAGAGGAAATTTGGGGTCTAAAATGGGCCTTATAAGAAAACGTGCCAAAATAAGTTTTTGTGAGTTGGAATTCAAGAACTAATAGAATTTCAATAAAATAAGTCAACCATAATGGTTGAATTGACATATTTGTCATTAAAAAAAACTACTTGTTTTGTTTGTATTTTCGACATATCTCATTGTGTTTTTACTCAAATTTCGATTGGGACAGCTCGTTGGATGGGGAATTTGATTCCGCATCCAACGAGTACCCACACTGCATACTTTTGATGAGCCCTGCTACCCCAAAAACAAGAAATACCTGAAAAAATGTGATGATGACATCATCATCACGTTTTTTCAGGTATTTCTTGTTTTTAGGGTAGCGGGTCCCGTCAAAAGTATGCAGTGTGGGTACTCGTTGTATGTGGAATCAAATTCCCCATCCAACGAGCTCTTCCAATCGAAATTTGAGTAAAAACACAAGGAGATATGTCGAAAATACGAACACAAAAGGTAGTTTTTTTCTTTCTTCCTCCAAAATTAATCAATATTATTTTATTATTTTAACTATTATTTTATTATTTTCCTTAGGAGGCCCATTTTAGACCCCAAAATTCCTCTAATGTTTGCAAAGAGTTGATGATCTCGTAGCTCTTGCAAAACAATTTTTAAATGTTCTTTATGTTCTTCTTTAGTTTTTGAATAGATTAATATGTCGTCGATAAACACGACCACAAACCTATTTAGATACTTATGCATAACGTTGTTCATTAAACACATAAAAACAACAGGGGCATTAGTAAGCCCAAATGGCATGACGACAAACTTGTAATGGCCATATCAAGTTCTAAAAGCTGTTTTAAATATGTCTTCATCTTTAATCCTAACTTGATGATATCCAGACCTTAAATCAATTTTCGAAAACACCGTGGCTCCACGTAGTTGATCAAACAGATCATCTATGTGAGGCAACGGGTACCTATTTTTTATAGTCATCTTATTCAACTGATAGTAATCTATGCCAAGTTGCATGGTTCCATCCTTTTTCTTAACGAATATGACAGGTGCCCCCCAGGGAGACACACTAGGTCAAATATACTTTTTTTGAATAAGTTCTTTTAATTGTGATTTTAGTTCATTCAGTTCAAGTATGTTCAATTGATAAGGGGACTTTGAGCTGGGTACTGCACCAGGTACAAGCTCAATAGTAAAATCTAGTTCCCTTTTTGGAGGTAGTCCTGGAATTTCTTCTAGAAATACATCAACATATTCTCTTAAAACTGGTATGTCTTCCAATTTTAATTTATCTGTCTTATTTTGATTTTCCTCATTAGTTATTTTTACTGCATAATCTTTACAACCCTTCCTAACATCTCTCTTAAGCTGCAGAGCATAAATCTTCCTTATGGTTGTTTTTCTAGGGATCCCCTTTACACTTATTGGTTTTCCATCATTATTTATACACGTAAAGGTTTTATCGTAACAATTTAAAATCACCCTATGTTGTTCTAACCAATCCATACCAATTAGTAAATCATAAGAACCAAGAGGTAATACATTAAGCTTTACAACAATTTCAAATTGATCCATGACTACTGTACATTCTGTTACAAAACAAGTTACCTTCCTTTTTGCACTAGTGGCTAACTTAACCAACCAAGAATTTTCAAATTTTTCAACAGGCAACTTACATTTTTCTACCATTTTAGGTGAAATATAACTGAGACTAGCTCCTGGATCAATTAAAATAGCTATAGGGGTTTGGTTTATCATACCTTCTACTTCCACCATGGAAGTTTGATAT
The DNA here is from genome assembly GCA_001517045.1 of Pseudotsuga menziesii. Classification (NCBI taxonomy): domain Eukaryota; kingdom Viridiplantae; phylum Streptophyta; class Pinopsida; order Pinales; family Pinaceae; genus Pseudotsuga; species Pseudotsuga menziesii. The sequence goes on from LPNX010047145.1 coordinate 66,225, forward strand.
TCTTCTTGTCGATTCTCCAAGGCTGCATTGATTCTGGGCATAGTCCTTGCTAAATCTCTGACAGTCATTTCCTCCTGTAAAGTATGAATATTACTGACAGTCTTTTTCTGATTAGGACAGACTGAGGCATAGTGTGGGCCATTACACTCCCAACACTTTATAGGTTCTTTGTGTTCAAAGTTCTTGGTGTAATTACCATGGTTATTAGCAGATTCTTTACCCCTTGAATTGTTCTGATTGCTTGGTGAATTATTCTTATTCCCTTGGAAATTCTTGTTAGCAAAATTTCTGGCCTTATTGTTTTTAGAATTTCTGTTGGGCACAAATTTTTTATTCCTTTGATCATAATGGTTATTATTCTTCTTGGCCTTCCAGTTGGCCATGCTCTCTTTCTTCTAATTCTGTTCAAAACAGAAGTTGGATTTCCTCATAGATTCCTCCAGATTTTTTGGATTGTCATACTCAATCATGTCCTTAATATGATAAGGTAGACAATTGAGGAATCGTTGTACCTTTTGTTTTTCATCTACAAGGTATGGTACATACCTAAGCAGACTTAAAAAATTGTTGTTCAGATCTTTCATAGTCATTGATCCTAATTTAAGCTCATAGAATTCTTTTGCTCTCTCTTCATAGTATTGCTCAGATAGAAATTTATTTTTAAAGTACCTCTTGAAGGTACTGCAATTTACTTTCTTCTCTTTTATTCCCTTCACTCTCTTCAAGTCCTTCCACCAAATATCAGCCTTTCCTAAGAGATTGTAGATATCCATTCTAGCCTTTAATTGGTTAGAATAATTATAAATCTGGAAGTACTTCTTCATCCCAGAGAACTAGGATTCCGCTTCCTCCCCCTTCTTAGTCTCTCCATTGAATGTTGGTGGTTTAATCTTTTTAAACTCCCCAGAAATTTTATCATAGGGTTTATATTTTCTCTTTTTAGTATAATGATTGTCATCACTAGTGTCACTAGCGGAATGAAAATTACATTGATCACCAAACACCTCTGAAGATGAGCTGCTTTCATTTTTAGTCTGTTTAATCTCTTTATATTTATGTTGATAACTTGTATCTTCTGAATCAGCTCTTTTACCCCTAGCCTCATTTTGAAATCTTTCTGTTAGGATATGATTTAGCTCCTCCCGAGCCCTTGGAATCCTTTCATTCTCTCGTTTGACAGATTCCATTTCATATTTTAAGTCTTTTACTGTTTGTAACAGTTCTGAGGAATTAGTGGTTATGTCTTCTTGTATAGGGTCTCTCTGTAAGTTTTCCAATTCAGTAAATGGAGATTCCTCTTCCGCATATTCCTCCAGCCTTTCCATACCTGTTGTTAAACTTTAGAAACAATTTCTCTGTTGAATAACATTTAAAAGAAAATAACATCAGCAAAATAATTTAAATTCACTGTTTCATAAAAGCGAGTTGGGCTTCATCAAGGCCTAGTGTTTGAACCTTGTGCTCTGATAGTACATGTCAAAACCATGAATTTTCACAAAATTTAAAATTTTTTGATGTAACATAAATTGTCTAAAGTCGCAGTTTGATAACTGCTAGCGGCTAAAGGAAAAATGAAATAGTTAACAAAAGTAACCATTAACTTAAACACATATAAATTAATACTATTTTAATTTTGATATGTGATGTAAATAATCTGCATTCAGTTGTTTCTAGCTGTACTAATGGTTTGATTTTGTCAAGTAGGTGAGAAGTTACTTTCTAACTGGGGCTTACTTAGCAATTGCTAACTTATTTGGATTCTGGATCTTACAGGCTTGACAGGTAAATTTTGAACCAGTAAGAGTTTATTAAGGCGTTAATCCAAATATACTTCTTTTAGCATAATATACTTCTAGAGTAAAAGTTTGCTTAATAGAATTCAAGAATACTACAAGGTAAAGTAGCGTTTCTTTTACTTTCTTTGAAACAGTAATAGTATTTTAACTTCATGTTTTTATGCTCAGTATCTTTAACCTATTGATTGTCTATTATCAGAATGTCTGCTACATTAGATAAATTCTCTTTTCCTCTTTACACTAAGTTATTTCCAGTTCTTCATAGAGCTCAATATTTAGTATATCAATACTGTTACCGAGACAGGAGTTTATTGTTGTTTCTATTTATAAAATTTACAACACTGCTCATAAGTATGGAAACAAACCTAAGGCCTTTCCAGAAACAAGCTTATACAAAACTCTTAGCTTTACCTTTTATTAAGCTTCAGTAGAGGAAGTTTATCAGCTTATTGTTGCATTGTATTTATAAATGATCATTTACATAAATGTCGTCAAGTTGTGATTTCTAACTCCGAAAGTTCATATGACATAAGTAATGTGACAAAATTACATTATCATATTAGTGATACTAGATTTATTCTTGATTAGTTTTACTATCCTTTACTACCAAGTCAAATCAAATCTTGGTTTGATTCATCTCAGAGCTTTGGTATCTTATGAAAAACCAATGATCATATACTTCCTATAATTTTATCTTACTCTTAGTATCATAAACTACATTCAATAGTAAGAGTTATGCTAGGGTGTATTTATTATTTACTTTCATTTACAAAGTAATGATTTCTAACAATCTCCTTATCCAATAATGTTTGCATAAACTAGTTCTATCAGTATAGATATGCATCATTTATGGTTATAAAAGAAATGATCAATAGTAGTACCATCAACTCATGTTCAACAACTTTTACTATACTATTGATCTCTTTATAACAAGTTTTATTAAGAAGGATTATAAGATCTTTATGAAACAATGGGTATCGATGCAATATATGTATTGGTTCTTTACCCAAGAAGATTTCAAGGTTTATAATATAAGGTTTATCGATAGTACAAAAACCTCGTTCTTTAACATGGCTTGACATCATAGTATATCATTGAAATAATACGATATTGACTTTGTATATTACAATATCATTGTGAAAATTATTAACAATAATTTGAAACCTGACAGTGCAGTGGAGACTATATCATTTGACCCATTGTGGATGGAATAATTTGGTGGGTATGTGGATTGTTCTCCACCGTGCAATGCATAACTTAAAATCCTCCAACACAACCCTAACTCCTCATTCTTTGTCGAGGGTTTTGGTCTTTCCTCAGTCTGGTTTCCTGCGGCCATGAGGGCTCGCTTGAGCTCGCCTTCAGCTCCATTGTCTGTGCATTCCAAAGTGTTGTCACCCAGTGTAAGGGTTGCAAATTTCATAGCTCGCATTTGATTTTATTCCTACATACAAGACTTCATTGTGTGTGAGGGTAGTGTTACACTATCAATAGTTTTTAGTGTCGATATCATTGTGTGGCGACTGCCAACACTTGCTTCCGCTCCAGTTGTTGGTGTAGTTAGTATTTTGAACCTCACTGCCTCTTTCTCAGGTGAACCTGAGGGTTGTACTATTCGTTGTGTTGGTTTGTCTCCTTCGTGGCTTCGGATTTCATCACTTCCAGGTAATAAATTGTTTTACAATATTTGTGAGTTTAAGTTACAGTTATGACTATACAACTCAATTTCTAATTTAGGTTTTGTCATTCACCTGCATGTTACAACTCGCCCTTATGCTGGAAAGAACCCTCTCCAAGTTTGGATTGGCAACCAGACTTACGGGTAAGCCCCGGTTACAAAGTGGCAACTCCCTTCTTGGCAATGGTTAGGGGAAAGGGTTTTCGGTTGGGAAGAAAATTATGAGCTCGGTTCCTCCAGAATTTGGCTGTTTGGTTTTTAGTTTTTAGATTTAGTTTTTCTTTATTACACCCTTGCCTATAGCAGGGTGGCTTCGGCCATGAGGCTGTGACTTGTATCTCCTTTTTCTTATCTTATAAAAGATATACAGTAAAGAGGGTTTTAATAGCTTGACTATTAGTTTTGTTTCCAAACTCACGCCATGATGCTCGGTACACCGGCCATGAGCTGGGTGTTGTAAATTTGTTATGTTTGTAAGCCTTTCAGCCTGACAGAGTAATACACTTGGTTTAAAGGGTTTCTTTTTAGCTTTGAGCTCTGTCTTGATTATGAAATGGTTTTAAAAGGATTTTTAATAATTTAAAGCTCTGTCTTGTTTATATATCAATTATATAACCTGTAAGTTATGACTCTATGTATTTTGGGTCTTCCCTTCCTCGACTCTTAATAATGGAAATTATTTGTTTTAATATTTTCTTGTAAATAATTAAATATAATGTGAATACTGTCAGTTCAGTTGTAAGGTGAATTTTAAATGTTTATACTTTTAAATTAAGATAAAAACCTAGGATTACCGTAAAAGAACCCTTAGATAAATATATTCTTAAAATTTATCATATGTATTTGTTTCTGTTTACCTATTTTACGTTGTTACAATAGTTTTGATATTGTTTATCCTGTTTAAGTATTTTCTTTTCTTTAAAATTAGAGAGTTATACAAATACTTTAGCTTGTTTCTATTTATTGTTTACTTTTAAATTCTTAATTGTTTACTTCTCTATTAATTAGTAAGGATTGAGAGTTATGTAATAATTAAAACAATAACTCTGTAATCCTTGATTATCTCTTTATTTAATATTGTTAAATAAATTAGTTAGGGTTTCAACCCTGAAGTTTTACCTTTACAGGTATAAGCCTGCCTGAAAATTATAAGATAGTTTCTTCATAGTAAATATTTAGTTTAAACTAGTTATTAAATTATACTTTCATTGCTTCTATTTACTAATTGTCAGGTAGAATAGTTCTTGAAAAGATAAAGCATAGATTCTATATCTTAGTTTACTCTTTATAAATTAAATACTTTTTAATATCACCCTATTTAGTTTATAATAAGTATCAGTCTTAGATTTAGTTGATATTATTAGAAAATAGACTATGTGATTAGTAGCTCGATGATTTACTTAACTTTATCTAATCAATGTAACTCTAAAGTGGATTTTATACTGTATTTCATTCAGTTACTAAGTGAAAACAGAGAAAAATAAACATATCATAACACTGTTTAACCTTCCTGATATTTAACATGAACAAAATTATTCTACTGTCTGTAAATACACAATATTATCTGCTAACACATTCTTTTATCTACTTAAACATTCTACCTATGCTATGTTAGAATAATCAACCCATAGTTAGCTACCTTATACATTAATTAATCCATTTTTGTCTTATTTTCCTAGTTTCCATATTCCACCTTATGCAAGTTGTCCTCCACATGTCCAAAGTGGTCAAACTTGCTAAAACTGAGTCATGGAGCGCTTGGGAAACCTATTGGAATCAATTTTGCTTTATTCCTGGCCTTTCTAGTGCATGTCTGCTTTTTCTGCTTTATTGCCTGCTTTTGCTGAGTTTTAAGGCGGTTGGGAAAGTTTGACTATTAATGTTAACTTGTTTTTTGTCCTCATCATCCTCCACTCTTTCCTCCTAATAAAAGCATGTACGAGTTGTCCTTCCATCACCTATTATCTTTCCTAATTGATTTTTCCAATTCGTGAGCTCCTAGACATATTTGGAAGCTGCTTTATGCACCTATGGGGGATTTGCTTAGATTTAGTAAGCCTGCTTTTGACCTATTCGAATGGCATCCCAATGCATTTGAATATCTCATGTAATTATTTATTGTGGCATCCTATGACTTCACAGGGTTGGCTATTGTACACTTATTCAATACAGATTAGTGTTCTGCTCCATATTCAGTCTCCTTTGTGTGTAATTTGCATGTGTAATTGAAAATTTTTGTGAGTGTAATTGTTCTAACACCTAGTTTCAATTTCCACATGGTATTAGAGCCTTTGTAGATAGATTTGTCTCCCTCCAATTTGTTATTGCAGGTTTGACATCATTGACTGGGAGCATTCTGCTGACTGAAGGGAGAATTTCTGAGCTATGGATCAATCTCAGAAGATCATCTTGACTCCATTTAACTTCTTTGAATGGAAAGCAGAGATGGAGATGTTGTTGAGAGAGAAATGCCTCTACAGAGTGACTATGGAAACAGAAGCAGAGCCCAATGTAGCTACAGAGAAATTAAATGGCACAACAAGGAGGGATGAGGCCTATGGTCTCCTGTGTCTGAGCATATCCAGAGACCTCCTTTTCCATATTGATGGATTAACATCACCAAATGAAGTATGGGAGAAGCTTGTTGATATTTTTGGTAAGATAGATGAGATGAGGGGACATCAAATCGAAAATGTATTGATCTCCTTGAGTCCCAACAACTTCAAATCCCTGCAACTCTACTTTTCCAAGTTCAAAGCCCTTGTTTTGCAGCTAAAACAGTGTGGAATTGAAAAGAAGGAGGAGCAACTAGTTTTTTCCATACTATTGAAGCTTGGCCCTAACTATTCAGTGTTTGTATTGACCTTCAATGCCACAAAGTTGACAGCTCGAGCCTGGAAAATGCCTAGCCTTGCAGATTTCATGGAATCTCTCACACAAGAACAAGATAAATGGGTGATGATGGGCACCATCAAACCTTCCAAAGACCAAGCTATGGTTGCTGGAGATTCAAGGTTGGATTCAAAAGGAAAGAAGAAAGATAAGAAGCCACCTGAGTAAAAGAGAGATAAGAACAAGTCTCCAAAGGAGCCCCAAGGTTCCAAGAAGAACCCCTAGAAGAAGAAGAACAAAGGAGAAATGAGCAAGTGCGCATACTGGAGTAAGGGAAATCATCCTAAAAGCTCATGCATGAAGAAGAAAATTGACATGCTGACCCAACTCCTGGAGAAGAATGGCATCTCCCTTCTTGATAGCTCAAACAAAAGGGAAGGAGGATCAAATTCAGAAAACAGAGAGAGAGTTCATGCATTGGTTGCTGGCACACCAAGCTCAACTTGTTTCATCACTGATTTTGGAGCTTCAAGGCATATGGTTTCGACCAAGGAGGCATTCAGCTCACTTGACATGTCGAAAGGTCCATCAATAGTACTGGGAGATGACTCTCTCTCACTGAAAGTTTGGGCAAAGGGACGATTGATCTTGACCATGCTAAGTTCAGCAATGTATTGTATGTTCCAGGTCTTGCCTCTAACCTCTTATCAGTGTATCAGATGACCCACATAGGGTCTCCAAAGAAGGTCATATTCTCCCCTGATGAAGTTGAGATCACAAATATCTCAAGTGGTAAATTCATTGCAAAAGGAGTTTCAAATCACACTTTGAAGGTATACATGTTCTCACACTTCCTACCCTACTCAAACCCCTCTGCTCTTCTGATTCATGCTAATGAGGAAAGCAAGCTTTGGCATGAAATATTTGGCCATATTAAGTATAAGTATCTTTCTGATCTTAATGAAAAATAAATGGTCATAGGGTTACCCAAGATTAAGTTTTCCAAAGGAGTCTGTCAAGGTTGCATCTTAGGAAAACACCCATAGCATAAATTTGAGAAAGCTAGTCATGAGAGAACCTCTGCACCTCTTGAGTTGATCCATAGTGATGTTGCTGGCCCATTTCCTCATATGTCAATGATTCAGGCCAAATATGCATTGACATTCATAGATGACTTTTCTAGGTACTACTAGGTTTACTTCCTAAAACACAAGTCTGAAGTTTTTGGCCTCTTCAAAGTCTTTAAGGCTTTGGTTGAAAACCAGTCTGGGAGAAAACTCAAGGTCCTCAGATCTGACAATGGTGGTGAGGATGTCAAGTCTGAGTTCATTTAATATTGTGCAAATGTAGGTATTCATATGTAGCATTCTATCCCTTACACACCACAGCAAAATGGTGTTGCTGAGAGGAAGAACATATCACTGAAAGAGATGGCAATTTGCATGATGGAGGCTAAGACTTTGCCACCAAAGTTTTGGGCTGAAGCTATAAAATGTGCAGCCTATATCCAGAATAGGGTGCCTCATAAAAATCTTTATGGTATGACTTCTTTTGAAGCATGGAGTGGGCACAAGATAGATGTGACCCATTTTAGGATTTTTGGCTCAAGGGCTTGGGCTAGAATTCCAACAGAAAAGAGGAAGGCTTTGCAGCCCCAAAGCCAAGAGTGTCTATTTGTTGGGTACTCTGAAGATTCAAAAGGTTAGAAGATGATCAATTTGATCACAAACAAAGCCTTCATTGAAAGGAGTGTTCATTTCCAAGAAGAGCCTTTAGCAGCAGTGGAGGTTGGAGAATCCTCTTCACCACCATAACCATTGAATGTAAGTGAATAGATAGTTGAGTTTTCTGATTCTGATATGTCTAATAATAATTATTTAGTTGCAAATACTAACAGTCCTACAAGACCAAAATGGGCAGCAAAGACCATTCATGCAGCTGGAGAACTAGCTGGAAATCCTAGTGATCCTAGAAGGACTAGATCTCAATTTGAGAGTGCTCTGTGTATGAAAGACCCTTTGTTTGCAGAGAAATGATATCTGATGGTTGAATCAGACCCAAAAACATATGAATATGCAGCACATGATCCAAGATGGCAAACAGCCATGAAAGAAGAGTTCAGCTCACTCCAGAAGAACAACACTTGGGAGCTGGTTGATCTTCCCCCGGGGAGGAAGCTAGGTCAATGTAAGTGGGTTTACAAAACCAAGTTTGCTGCTGATGTTTCACCTTTGAAATATAAGGAAATATTGGTAGCCAGGGGGTACTCATAGGTACATGGCATAGACTACAATGAGACCTTTGCACCAGTGGCAAAGATGGACTCCATCAGGCTAGCCTTAGCCATTGCAGCTTCGAAGCAATGGGAGGTACATCACATGGATGTGAAGTGTGCTTTCCTGAATGGAGATCTTACTGAATATATTTACATGAAGCAGCCTCAAGGCTTTGCTACTAATCCATCTCTTGTGTGCAGGATAAAGAAATCATTGTATGGGCTTAAGCAAGCCCCCAGGGCTTGGTATGCCAAGATTGATGGCTTTTTGCTATCATTGAGTTTTGTTCGATGCAAGTCTGATCCTAATGTTTATTTTAAGCTTATTCATGGTTCCTTGGTGATTATTGTCTTGTATGTAGATGACCTTCTCATTACAGGAAGCTCAAAGGATGAAATTGCCTCCTTGAAGGATGCAATGAACCATGCATTTTCTATGACTGATTTGGGGTTATTGAGCCAATTCTTGGGTCTCGAGATTGATCAAACCAAACATGGAATAAAATTACATCAGTCCAAGTATGCTTTGTATTTTCTGAACAAGTTCAACATGAAATATTGCAAGCCAAGCAAGACTCCATTCCTTTCAGGAGTTAATCTTGAAGAAGCAGGTTCTTCTCCTATGGTAAATAATACACTGTATAGGAAACTGATTGGGTGTTTTCTGTACCTTACACATACTTGAAATAATATTTCTTATGTAGTAAGTGTGGCTTCAAGATACATGGATCAGCCTCATGAGATCCATTGGAGAGCAGCCAGAAGGCTCCTTAACTTTGTTCAGGGAACAAGGACTCATGGGATCTTCTACAAAGCTAAATCTGATCTTGATTTGATTAGGTTTACTGATAGTGATTGGGCAGGTGACAACACAAATTGAAATTCAACATCACAATATGTGTTCATGCTTATTGAAGTACCAATCAGCTAGTCGAGCAAGAAACAGAGTGCCATTGCACTCTCATCTACAGAAGCAGAGTACAGAGGAGTTGTAAATGCAGCAACTCAATGTTTATGGTTGCAGGGGTTACTTGGTGAGTGTGGCTTCAAATCAGAATACTCAACTACTATCTATTGTGATAATCAAAGTACCATTCGAATCTGCAATGATCCAGTTCATAGACAGAGAACCAAACACATTGAGATCCATATGCACTACATCAAACAACTTGTGCATGATGGCACCATTCACCTACTCTTTTGTTCATCTTCAGAACAAGTAGCAGACATATTCACTAAAGTTTTTTGTGATAAGACATTCATCAATCTCAAATCACTACTGGGGATTTCTGATCATGCTGTGAAGCATGATTGATGACAAGATTTTCAAATTTTGTTTTACTGTCCATGTTTAAGGAAGGATTTTTCCCACTGGGTTTTTTCCTCTTTCCTTGGTTAAATGGACATGCAGTATGTAAAGGGTGACTAAGCCTTGTTTCTAGGCCCTATAATGTTTTGATATTTTACTCATAAGACAGGCTTAAAGGGGGTTGTTAGAATAATCAAGCCATAGTTAGCTACCTTAGACATTAATTAATCCATTTTTGTCTTATTTGCCTAGTTTCCATATTCCACCTTATGCAAGTTGTCCTCCACATGTCCAAAGTGGTAAAACTTACTAAAACTACATCATGGAGTGCTTTGGAAACCTCTTGGAATCGATTTTGCTTTATTCCTGGCCTTCCTAGCACATGTCTTCTTTTTCTGCTTTATTGCCTGCTTTTGCTGAGTTTTAAGGCAATTGGGAAAGTTTGACTAGGTGAAGTTAACTTGTTTTTTGTCCTCATCATCCTCCACTCTTTTCTCCTAATAAAAGAATGTATGAGTTGTCCTTCCATTACCTATTATCTTGCCTAATTGATTTTTCCAATTCGTGAGCTCCTAGACATATTTGGAAGATGCTTTATGCACCTATGGGGGATTTGCTTAGATTTAGTAAGCCTGCTTTTGACCAATTCGAATGGCATCCAAATGCATTAAAATCTCTCATGTAATTATTTATTGTGGCAGCCTATGACTTCATAGGGTTGGCTATTGTACACTTATTCAATACAGATTAGTGTTCTGCTCCATATTCAGTCTCCTTTGTGTGTAATTTGCATGTGTAATTGGCAATTTTTGTGAGTGTAATTGTTCTAACACCTGGGTTCAATTTCCACATGATAGATTACTACCTGGATTTCCAGGGGTGGAAAAACACAAACTAAGAATTATTTCTATTCTAACATATCACTTTTCTAATTCATTTCTTCGATAATCTAAAAATACTAGTACTAAATCATAACATTTACAAACTGAATATTTAACATTCATATAATAGTCAGACTCAGATTTATCTATCTAACATAGTAAAACAAAATAATGTAGAACCTGATTAGGACAGATGACAACAGCGTTAGGAGGCCGTTCCTCCCTACCAATCTCCTGGAGAGCGCTCAAACAATGCTTCCTCGGGATCCCCGAGCCTGTTCCTGGTCTTCTTGGATGAGAACTGGTGGAGCATGCAAACAATAGACTAGTCCAATAACTCAGTAAAACACCCTGCACTCAGTAGTAAGATCTTTCAGCTTAAAATTTGCACTAGATCACTCAGCAGTTATCCCCTCAAACTCTTTCCACAATTCCCTTCCATTGAATTTCTCCGAAGTACATTCACTTGAATGATCACTTCTCTAGCATGAACAACCTCAACTCTCTTCAATGGAAATTTTTATAAATATTGCCTAGGTCTTTTGGGTCAGCTGTCATTAATTGAGCCACCTACTCTGATTCCACTTTATTGGGGAATCATGACCCCAAATGTAGGGAGGTTGCCACCTGCAACAGTTGGAAGTGGTTTGAGGATGCTGCCACATGTCAGTTTTCTCTCCACCCAGGCTCCTCCACCAATTTGACCAGTAAACACTCTTTCAACAGCTCTCCCAAGCTATTGTCTCCTCCTTTATTTATTTATAATTAAAATTTTCAAAATTACATTAAATATCCTTGACTCTGCTGAGTCATCAATTACAACTTAGCATAAAATTTAACATATTGTCCTCAAATAATATCAAATAATATAAAATTGTTTTTTCAAAATTGGGGCATGTGACATCCAATTACCGCTTGGAACACCCTTGTCTGATGTCTCCATGGCCATGGACTAAACATTGTCTATTTTGAAAATTTGCTATACTAGGGTTTTGATCGTTGACGTGTAGTGCAATTTCTATACAATAGGCTATGACTTTGAAATTTTTTCCCAACAATTGCGTGGGAATATCAGTAATATTTCTCTTTCCAAAAATCACTTCCACGAGGAAACAAAACTCAATTCCATTGCTTGGTTTTTCTTTTATGCTCCCGGTTGAAATTTTCCTATTGTCGCTAAATGACTTTGGGAAGTGAGAAGGAACTTACCATAATTAAAAAATCAAGGTTTTGATGGACAAACTGTCAGTTTTGTTGCTTTCATGAAATCCGCATACCACTAGGGACACCCCTGTCTGGTGGCTTCATGGAAAGAATGTTGTCTATTTTGATGGTTTTCTAAACTACGATTTTTCTCGATGACGTGCAGTACAATTTCTGCATAGTAGGGAAATATTGTGAAAAATGTGTCGAGTGAGTGGGTGGTATAATAGTCATCTCTCCCTTTCCCAAACACATTTGCAGGGGGAAACATAAATAAATTCCATTGCTTGAGTTGGTTTTTATGCCCCTAGTTGATATTTGTCTGGTGTCCCTGAATGGCCTATAGAAGCGAGATGAAATCCACCATAACTTGAAAACCGAGGATCCAATGGAAAAACAGTGAGTTCCATTAGATTCATGACATCCACATACCACTAGTAAACACCTTCTCGATGGATTCATGGATCGAAAGTTGTCTATTTTGATGGTTTTTTAAAGTGAGTTTTTGCTCAATGACATGCAGTGCAAAATATGCATGATAAGTTAAGATTTTAAAAAAGGTGTCAAGCAAGTACATGGGAATCATAGTCATATCACCCTTACCCAACCACATTTGCATGAGGAAACAAAAATGAAATTGGTTTCTCGGTTTGGTTTTTATGCCCCTAGTTGAAATTTGTTTGGTGTCCCTTAGTGGGATTTAGAAGCAAGGTGAAAAAATCCATAAATAAAAAACCGTGGCTCTGATGGAAAAACTGTTAGTTTTGTTGGATTCATGACATTCGATTACCACTAGATACATTCCTATTTGATGGCTTTATGGACCAAAAGTTGTCTATTTTGTTGGTTTTCTAAAATAGGGTTTTGATAAGGGACGTGAAGTGCAATTTCTATAAGATCATCTAATATTTTGAAAAATGTGTCGAACGTTTGCATGGGCATCAAATTCATCTCTCCCTAGCCCAAACACACATGCATAAGGTAACAAAACTCAATTTTGTTTCTTAATTTGGTTTTTATGCCCCCCATTAAAATTTTCCTAGTGTCCTTGAATGGCCTTGAGAAATGAGATAAAACTATCCATAACTAAAAAAATGAAGCTTCGACAGTTCCATTGGATTCATGACATGCAATTTCTTCATGATAGGATACAATTTTTAAATATGTGCCCAACGAGTGTGTGGGAATCTTAATCATCTCTCTCTTTCCCAAACACACTTCTAGGAGGCAACAAAACTCAATTTTGTTGATCCTAATTATGAATGTGGTTTCGATGGACAAACCATCAGTTTTGTTGTATTTTTGACATCCATATAGCACTAAGAACACCCTTGTTTAGTGGTTTCATAGACTAAAATTTGTCTTTTTTGACATTTTTCTAAACTAGGGTTTTGTTCAATGACACGTAGTGCAATTTCTGCATGATAGGCTAATATTTTGAAAAAAATGTTGAGCAAGTGAGTGGGTGTTATAGTCATCTTTTCCTTTCACAAACACACTTGCATAAGGAAATGAAACTTAATTATGTTTCTCGGTATGGTTTTTATGCCCCCAATTGAAAATTTCCTAGTATCCCTTAACGACCTAGGGAACTGAGATGAAACTCATCATAACTCGGAAACTGTAGCTCCAATTGACAAACCATTGGCTCCGTTGGATTTGTGACATCCAAGTGCCTCTAGGGACACTCTTTTTCAGTAGTTTCATGGACCGAAAGTTGTCTATTTTTCATGAGTGCCTCTAGGTACACTCTTTGCATATTGAATTCAAATTCTAATGATGTGGCAAAGACTTCTCCAATTCCTACTTTTTCTCAAGTAATAATGTTATTTCCATGAAGCATGCAAAGGTCTCTCCTTATACATTATTTTCTTATTGCAACTCTGTTATTGGAATGTAACGTATGCTCTCATCTCTAGGAAAGAAATAAGTGAATCTATGCGTGTTATAAGGAGAGTTATTTGTATAAAATTATAAATCTTGATCTTTGAAAGATTCTTTGATGCAATAACCTCCCAGTGACATGCATTCAACATTGGTAGAGTATAACACTACAACTCTTACTTGCTATGGTCCAAATACCATCACCGCCATCATTATGCACATTCAACACTCATGCACATCACTCTCCTATCCAAATATTTGTTCAAGTTGTGCATCATTCTCCCGTGTGGCATTGTTTTCAATCGACTTGAATCTTACACCAGTCGGATTGATAATTCCAAACCCAATAATTCCAAATGATGAATCTAAGTACTCCACCAAGGTACACATTTTGTAAAGAAAAGAATAGAATAGGAAGAATGTGTGCAAGTCCTTGACATTCATAACTCACTCATATATATGAACTCAAGGTAGTGACAATAAATGTCTCGATGCAATGTTCATAATACATGTGTTTTGTGTTGATGGTCTATAGTACAAATCAATTATTTTAGTGGATTATTCATAGACATTAGGAAATCACTCTATGACTCTATGCTTATGAACATATCAATTCAATGTACATGACACGTAACCCACATATGTAGATTAATTTTTATGAGGCCCATATTAATGCTCATATTATAGCGTCACCCTTATGACAAGCACATGACAACATTAGTCATAGTTCAGACTTCTGAAGGTGGTTTATGGATAGCAATACAATTTTCATGGTTCATTTTCTCATATGTTTAATAGGTTGGGGTTTTCCAATTTGATTGATGGGATTGAGTATGGCATGGATTCTATAACTTGTATAGAGAGTAAACTAAGTGGGTGAGAGTTCATACATGCTTCCTACATAAATTTACTTAAATATGGTTTTTCCATGCTTTAATCTTTGACTTGGATACCAAAGGTGTCATATTATCTATCTAATTCAAATTGAGTTGTTTATTTGTTGTTTTAATGAGTCATGTAACAAAAACATGACCAACTAGATCCATTTGTTCTAAAAAAAAATAGAAATGTAAAACAAGAACCCACATGTCTTATCATATCCGTATTGATATTTAGCATGTCATCCAATGGTTTGAAATACAACTCCACATCTAGATTTGTAAATTCATGTTGCGTATCTAGTCTCATGTCTTCATCTAAAAAAACCTTGAGTACAAAAATAAGGTAAATAAAAAAATTTATTTATACCATATACTATACAATAATTTCATATTGTTGAAAATGTAGCTTACAAACTCATTCTACAATATTTATCATTCTATGATGAGCATAGGTTTGAACTAAGGATTGAATAAGAAGAGTTATGGATCTGGACAATAAAAAGAAAACCACTATTGAGTATAGATCATTTTAGAAAACTTCAGAAAATGAGATAAATTGAAGGGAATATGCAAATTGATTAAGCTCATGGTTGTCACCTTGCTATTTGATAGTGTCTATAAATCCTTATACCATCAAAATCTGCTTGAATAAATGAGGAATTTGTGGCAAAGCATAAAATTCCCTTGGCTTCAAAAAAGATTCAACAACATATGGCTTAAGCTTAGCATAATAAATAACAAAATGTTAGCTTCAAAAATGCTTACATAATTTATAAGTTTCCTATTTTTTTTTCTCAATCTAATTTATGGTGTGAGAGCATATATTTTACAAAAAAAGGGCTTGTTTATCATGTATTTAGATCAAATTACAACTTGTCAAGAATTTATTTTTGTATAGCCTTATTTTTTCACTGCATAAGAACTTTCAACAAGATACAAGCTATAATATTAAAGTTGATTAAATTATCTCTACAACCAACCCCTTCTTTGTGATTGATATCAATGATCTTGAACACATTCCTCCAATTTGTCTTGGAGAAATGGGATTTTACATACAAGATGGGCATGAAAACTTCAATCCACAATAGTCCTAAATATAATAAATTGATTAAAAAAAATTATTTGAAACTACTCACTGGCATCAATATGGATCCTTAACCAAAAGACCAAACTTTGGTCTTAGCAAGGTACCCACTATCATTATATCAATGGTTAGGGAAAAATACCAAACTTGAGTAGTAGTCAAGGTACCCACTATCATTTTATAGATAATTAGCAAAAAATTAAATAGGGATTTTCTATGGATTAAATATTATAGATTCTTAACCAAAAGACCAAACTTTGGTCTTATCAAGGTACCCACTGTCATTATATGGATGGTTAGGAAAAAAGACCAAACTTGAGTAGTAATCAAGGTACCCACTATCATTGTATAGATATTTATCAAAAAATTAAATAGGGATTTTATACGGATTAACTACTATGGATCTTTAACCAAAACATCACTGTATTATATAAATCCTTAACTAAAATACTAAACCCGAGTTTTACCAAATCTCATTAACTTTTCATTCCATATGTTTCACTTAGAGTAGAGAGCTGCTCTACAACCCATTATGGGGGAGAAGTTGTCACATTCCAAATGTTATACTACCTAAAATTAAAAATGATTAAAAACATTCATGTGGTCTCATAAAATAAAATAAAAAAAGTAAATTCAAATAAAAAAATGCTCATAAAATAAAAATTTAAAACCAAATACAAAGTTCTTAATTTTTTTTTATGTTTTCTCATAAAAAATAAAATAAAAAATAAAAACATAGATCGATATTAAACATGGATCTATCAATCACAGAGAGGGATCAAATTTATTGAGGTGAATTTTTTTTCTTTGCATGTGAGAATATTAAGATTAAAAAAAATATACCTCAATAAATTGGATCCCTCTCGGTGCTTGATAGATTTGAGTTTAAGATGGATTTATGTTGGTTAGTAAAATTACCCAGATTACTTACTCTTGTGTATGATACAATGTATACACCATGCTTTTCATGATTGAAAGCTTGAAGCATGGAAATCAATGTAGCTCTAGCATCACCCTCCTTATAACCATTGGTGAAGTAGTTATGAAGCTCTATGATTCTTTTGTCACCAATATATTACACTTCATTCATGACTCCCTTGAACCATTCAAACAAACCTTGCTCTCTAGAAACCCAATTGAAATATGCATGGTTTGTGTTGAAGATTTTTTTTCTTGTGTTTTGATATGTTATCCAGGTGATCACTTTCTTCATCCCTTAGTTTCATGTTTTTGAGAATGTCTATTATAATGCTTATGAATGGGGTAGCTCCAATTCATAATCCCATAAGGACAATGACATCATATTTATTGTAGTGTTGGGATAGTGCCCCATAAGACCCATCAATCAACAATCTAGGGAATCTGCATACATGAACAAACTTCAAAGACCCATGGATTGAGAATTTCCATAATAGAGGCTATTAGTAAATCATTGTCATGACATGGTGGTTCTCGCTTTACCTTGGATTGTTCTCTCCTTGCATGTGATCTTCTCTCTGGTTTCTAAGCTTACAAGCAACCCATAACCCATAACAAAAGAGGAACAATAATATACTTGTACATTGCATGAAATCCAAATGAAGGTTTCTCAATAAAAAATTGATCTATGAATATAATTTCCATGCTGGATACTAGAAGTTTTCTTTGTGGAAGTAAAATCTTGTGCTGGTCTTGTGAGTGAAATATAATTCAAGCTTCTTGAATTCATTGGTAAGGTGTTGGTAAGCTTGGGAGAACCATAATAAAATACCATTAAACCATTCAAACAAACCTTTATCTTTGGTAACCCAATAGAAATATGCATGGTTTGTGTTTAAGAACTTCACTTCTCTTGACACAATTACACTAGGATTACAAGGTAAGATAATATCATATTATTAATGTTCACAAATGAACAAAAGATGAAAGGTTAATGAGAAAAAAATTACAACCTAGTAGTGAATCATGAAAAAATGGATTGTACTTCTATATGTTTCCACTGGAAAATACTAAGTAAACTATTATGTTTTGCATTGAGTATTTAAATATTAGATATTCCTAGCTTAATAAGGTTATTCCACATTCACAAAGCCACCTGAGTAGATATTTATTGGAATAATTACATTGGGTTTACAAGATAATATGAGATAATTTTATTAATTTTTTTCAACAACCAAAGAAATATAGGTCAATAGGATTCATAAATACAACCCATGAGTGACAAACTAGATCATGCATTTACTTATTTCTGACAAAAAATAGTAAATGTGATAACATGCTTTTCACCAACTACTTAAAGTATAGATATTTGTATCTTAACAAGGTTATTATAGATTCATAACGTAACTAGAATAGAATCTCTTTGGAAGCCTCTCAATATTTACTTTGTGTTTCCCTTAGAAGAGAATTAGCCATACCCCTAACTCTAACAAGCCATTAGAAATATGCATTAGTGGTTTACTAGATCAAGTAGTGATTGATAAAATTCTCACACTGAAATTATGATACCTATGTTTTGGAAGTTATGTCACTTTACCTTGGCACCAGAGAATTCACCATGTAGTATATATTAGGTAGAGTCTCTACAATCTTCATTGTTAGAGATATGAATTCCTAAGCAGAATATTTAACTATGACAAGATATTTTTCTTATATGTTTTCTTTTGAAAAAATTATTGATCATGAGTAAGTGAGTAATGATGCACAAAAAAGTTAGCAACCTTCATATTAACAATCATAACTGGTCAAAGCAGGTGTAATTTGCAACTAGCATCTTGCAAGCCAAAACATTACCAAAACTATCCCATAGTTTAGTGACATAAAATGTCAAAATCTTGACTCATTACAGTTTTGAACCTAGATGTCCCAAGATGTGATTTATATAGCTTGGCCCATACACATTAACTATTATAAAAAATGCAAAGAAAATTATTCACTAAGAAACAACAAACATTCCCAAAGTAATTAACATATATAATTGTTGGAAAGCATTGAATTTAGATCACTAGTCATGTGAAAATACATACCTCTTGCATATTTGTATAAAATAGACCAGGTGACAAGCCATACATTCGAGGTTTCATTCTCACTTATATAAGCGAGAAATACAAAACTTCATGTGCCATGGATCCAATAAAGATACCATGAATCAAGGTACAAAGATTTACAAAATTTTGTGCTTTATTAATATTTTAGACTAGGAGATCGAGAACAATGAGCCATGCCCAAATACCTTGCTAGATTTAGAATCCTTTGAGATGAAATTATTCCTATAATTGTTGTAATGCCTCGATTAACAGAAAACTTCAGTTGTGTTTCATCTGAATCCCTTGGTGGAGAGGACATAGTTAAGGTATTCATATTTAGCAGATAATCTCCCCAACTAGCAACCTGTAGATGTTTTTGAATATCAATATCATTGGTTACAATTTGGTTGGGTAATTTTAACTGAAAGAAAGGAATAAAGTACATATACATAATGCTTCATAAAATGGGTGGAAAGACATAATTAGTTATGGAATACATCCATGAGAGAGTTTCTCTAAAACAAATATCATTTGATAGATCAAAAGTTATTTGGTGACTAGTCAATGTATCCACCTTAAAGAGGGTAAGAATATTTGATGTTAATTGAAGTAGAAACCATCATATTTTGAGTTCTACTTGGGACATACAGATAAAAAATGCGTTGTACATGATAGATACAAACACAATTGTGGCCTTTCTATTTGTAATAGTATAAGCCATCAGTACGCAGTAAGGAAACTTAGGGTTATGGAACCCAATTTAATTGATTTAATGATGGTAAAGATATACATTGAAAGATATATTTTCATCCACAAGCAATTGACCTACATAAATTTTAGACTAACTATCTCCTTATTTGCACCACAACCTCTCTTCACTAAGTGATCTTCTCTAAAAGTCAAATGAACCACTTTAATAAAGCTATTTTCCTGTTATCTACCCCAATGCCTTCATAGCTCAAAATCAAATGCAATAGATTTGATTGCATGGTTCAATATATTGAATAAGTCTTAGAAGAGTGACAATTTCACCTATCTCATGATCAAAATCTGGCAATTTGTTTCCAATAAATATGAATTTTGTGTTGTTCAAATCATTTTTCTAAATACATAAATAGATTCCATTCCCTCAAAAACCTCAAGACACCCAAATTATGCAAATTTAACACTATTATGTGAGATTTAAAAATTTTCTTGTTGAATTTGTGCTAGAAAAATGTCTTCTCTAGGAGAAATCATTGAACCTTTAGGCTATAACTACATGGATTCATTCACCACTGATTTGCACAAATGAAACATAAAGATTCTCCTTGAAATTTTCTCTCTACCCTAAGTATCTATTTGTCCACAAACTCTAATGTTTCTGGAAATAAAGTTGCATCCAACTAATTTGGTCTTGATTAGGAAAATCCTTCCAAATTATTTGAATATCTAGTATACAAAAAAATTGTTGAGCTCTTAAATTTTGTTTAAATAAATTTCCATGGCTAAGTTACGGTAAATTTATAGGATTTTTTTTCCATCAAGCATCTAAAATAAATTATGTTCATTAAACATAGAAGTATTGGTGGCTTATAGGAACATGTGGTTGGAGCCTAAATATGATGAGATTACACAATCTAAATATGGTATAAAGATCAAGGAGAACCCATATCATTGAAGGCTCAGTGGCCCATACACATGCTTGTACAAAGGAATTATTTTCTATTTGTAGCATATATTTGAAATGGATGTTCAATCACATAGATTTGTTAAGATTTGTGTTCAACAATAGATATTGGCATCCTTGACCAGATTTGCAAATCTAGCATAACATTCAACATTCCAGTCTTCAGCAGTACATGCACAATCACCCTTGGTGTCAAATATTTTGTATTTTCTTTCCGTGGACATGACTCTGTGGTTAGTTTTCATGCACCTCTAAATTCCATAAAAACAATTGATATAACATATAACCAAAAACACATATTTAGGTTCCTGGAAAGCATTAGTTACTATGGCATGATTTTATCTGTTGATGTTGTGTATAGTTTCTTACACAATTATTAAATTGCTTAATGACAGGTTTTTCCAACTACAGGTGTTTACAGATTTTTGATAGCATGCTTCCAAACATACCTGAAGGTGATGCTTTGTTCCTTCTTTCATTTTTATCTTTATTTGAAAAGAGGTTTGCTTAGACCTAAAGGTGGTATGAAACAAGACTTGGGAGACTATGGGAATAGTCTCAATCCCATTGTTTTTTATATGTAACAGGGATTTAAAGGACCCAAGGATTAACCTTGGTCTTAAAGTGCATGGTTGTAAATAAAACATTAAAAAAGGGCCCAATGTATAACCTTGGTCCTCATACGCAAAGGTTACCATATAATAAGGTTTTAAGTATTTGGTTGAATGTTTATAAACATTAAGGGCTATGGGGTTTACCCATATTTGAATCTTGGTCCTAAGTGCAAGGTTAAGAATTACATGGATTTTGTGGTTTCAAATTACAAGTTGATATATATA